>CAWUFW010000359.1:3812260-4284760 GCA_963921515.1 Calotriton arnoldi
CTGGATGACATGGAGTAGCTTTTGTCGACAGTCATCAGTGTGGAGACTGTGGCCGGAGTCGGGGGACCGGACACTGCTCGACAGGACACAACACAACCGCAACAGGGTGAGTGACCACCAGGTACTGGGGGACGGGGGAGATGACCACAATGGCACACATGCACAAGCAAGCAGGGCACAGTGCACACCCACAATCACTCTGGGTCCTCGCCCAGACCCACAGACTGTCACAATGTACAATGCCATGCTGTCTGAATGTCAACCTGTACCATGCGGCTACATACATGTGGACACATTGTAATACACCATCTCCCCTTCACATCACAGGGGCATCGTCAACACCTCCTGCAGAGCAGTCACAGCCACTCTTTACTGATGACGAGGAGGAGGACAACTCCAGCATCGACACCCAAACCATCCAAGACCTCATTGACCTCATCCGCAACTCACCTCCAGGATCAGGGCAGCCCAGCTACATCCATGAGACCCCACCCACCACCCAAACCACCCAGCAGGAGGCTCCCACAGCCCCGGCACCCTCCCAAGTCCCCCAGGAACAACAAATGGCCTCCCAACGCCGTGTGCTGGAGGGCCAGAGGGAGATGGCCGAGCAGGTGCGGGTGGGGTTCGAGCTCATGGCTACCAAACTGGATGCCATCCTTGGGTGTCTATGTCCACCCCATGGTCTCCAGCGAGACCTGACTGACATCTCTGGAGTCATGACGCGGAGGGAAGAATACCTGTCCACTCAGAGTGGCCCCAGCGATGCCAGCCGTGAGCTGGCACACATGCGGAGGCTCATGGAGGACATGGTGCGGATGGAGGCGGAAAGGATGGCAGCCGCCGCTGCACATCAGCGAAATGTAGCTGGGATCTACCGTGCCCTGCATGTCCTCATCATGGCATTGCTGCCACAAGGCGTGGCGATGATGAATGCTGCTGCCCCCACACCATCCACATCTCCGCCCCCTGGTGTGTCAGTGCCTCCCAGTGCGGCAGGCGTATCCACTCCGGCACCTGATGTGTCACTGCCAAACAGTGCGGCCGACAATCCTCCTCCGGTCCCTGATGTGTCAGTGGCACACAGTGCCGCAGCCGGTACTGCAACACCCACAGGTGGGGCAGGGCACCCACCCGGGGACGAGGACGTGGATGAGACTGTGGTCAGGAGGGCCAGACACTAGCATCCATTTCCGCCACCTTGCCTGTTTCTGCTTGGTGCCGCACATGGCCTCAAGACCTACCACTGACCCCCGATACACTCCGATGCACTCACCTTGGACAGCGACATGGACTGCCACATCCTGTTTGAAGACCAATGACACGGCGGACAGACTGCGGACTGTACCCTCCCTCTTCCGCAGTACTGGTCATCCCCGGATGGACACTGGCTGGCCCTCCACGGGCCCATATTGTGTAGTGTGCTCGGCATTGCCCTGTACCGCTCCAGCTGCATGACTGCACTGGATGTGCAAATAAACATCCAGTGACGCACTGCAGTGTAATGTCTTACGTCATTCATGTATGGATGTGTGGATGAATGTGGGGACAGTGCCTTCCCTTGTGTCAATGATGTTTATCCTGTGGGATGCCAGTCAGAGGGTGCGACATTGCATTTTGTGTACCGGGTTCCGTGAACACTACAACAGGGACACACGCATCAGTCACTTCCTTGTCCGGACATGGACTGGACCACGCCCAGAGCCCACGAGTCATTGTTGCAAGCCCTGCGCTGGTCGGGCGTACTGCAGGCCGAGACCATTCCGCTAACGCCCGAGGGGGCCCTCATTGCTACCCGTCGCAGCCGTACTCGCTGGTGGTGTGCAGGTCACTGGTCTAGTTGTCAGCATGTCACAGCCACTCCCTGAGGGCAGGTTTTCACACACACACACCCATCCGGCACAGGCGGCACAGGCCATGTGACTCCGCCAACATAAGGGGCCGACGACGTCACATTCCCCTCTTCCCGGTGGTGACTGGATGACGGCCGCTCCACGGTTCTCACTCATGTAGGGCCCATGAGTTGTTGCACACAGGGTTAGTGGCATCCGAGGCCTTGCGGATGGCACAGGCCTACCACCACGTGGCGCAGACTGGGGTTGCACAGGGTTAGTGGCACACGAGGCCTTGAGTAAGGCACGGGCCTACCACCACGTGGCGCAGACTGGGGTTGCACAGGGTTAGTGGCACACGAGGCCTTGAGTAAGGCACGGGCCTACCACCACGTGGCGCAGACTGGGGTTGCACAGGGTTAGAGGCACCGGGGGCCTTGCGGACGGCATAGGCACCCCGCCACGGGACGGTGACTTTGGGTGCACTGTGTCAGTAGCACCTTGAGCTGCTGAGCGGGTGTGCAGCCTGCGATGATGCCCCGTCCCGGCGGTTCAGACAGCTCAGGTTTTGTGTGCCCTGCTGGACCGCAGTGTAGGCCAGAGCCAGCGGGCAGCGCGAGCCTACCGCCACGTGGCGTCGCTTCCGGGATCCCAGAGTTGGTGGCACCCATTGGGCTGAGCAGGTGTGCAGTCTGCGATGGTGCCGGGTGCACTGGTATGTCCTCTGCCATGGAGTAATCAAGACCCAGCACCAAACGTGAGACCTGGTGGCCTGCGGAGCGGGGCTGCATGATGTGGAGGGTACCATGTCCGCGGGCCCCGGGCTTGTGGCTTGCAGCGGCACGTGGTGGGACCTCCTGTCTACGCGCCGGTGGCGGAAGGTGAGCATTGAGGCCTGGGTGTGCATGGGCGGGCATGCTCCGATGGGCGGCGGGAGAGGTTGGGGTGCCTCTGCCTGGGTGTGCATGGGTGGGCAGGCGATGTTGTCTTGTGCAAGTGTGTGTACTGTGCCAGTCATGTATCTGGGCTCTGTTTCAGCTGACGGCTCTGAATCAGATGTGTGACCTGGTGAACTGCACTACATACCGGCACGTGGTTGGAGACACAACGGTGGCAGCAGGTGAGCAGTGTGGCCTGGGTGCGCAGGGGCGGCACTCTCTCTCTCTCTCCCTCTCTTCCTCTCTCTCTCCCTCTCTCTCTCTCTCTCTCTCTCCCTCTCTTCCTCTCTCTCTCTCTCCCTCCCTTCCTCTCTCTCTCTCTTCTCTCTCTCTCTCTCTCTCCCTCTCTTCCTCTCTCTCCCTCCCTCTCTTCCTCTCTCTCTCTCTTCTCTCTCTCTCTCTCTCTCTCTCTCCCTCTCTCCCTCTCTCTCTCTCTCTCTCTCTCTCTCTCTCTCCCTCTCTTCCTCTCTCTCTCCCTCCCTCTCTTCCTCTCTCTCTCCTCTTCTCTCTCTCTCTCCCTCCCTCTCTTCCTCTCTCTCTCCTCTCCTCTCTCTCTCTCTCTCTCTCTCTCTCCTCTCTTCCTCTCTCTCCCTCCACTCTTCCTCTCTCTCTCCTTCGCTCTCTCTCTGTCTTCTGATGCGCGAGGACACACCTTCTCATCATGATTTTTGTCTTACAGGCTGTGACCTACGTATTGTCCCGAGGGAGCGGCCATGTGTCTTCATTTCATTTCGTTGTTCATTTAATAAAGTTTCATTTGTTGCTTCGAAAGTGAATGTGTGCTGGTCATTTCTGTGACGACACATCCATGTCACCAGTTGTGATTGTGCGGCATCATGCGGAATATTTTGTACATGTTTAGGTGTGGCTGATGTGGCATGTCTTTGGTCGGGGGGGTGCCAGGGAGGGGTGGTCCTGGGGGTGGTGGCGGTGGGTGTTGTGGCCCTCTTGGGTGTACGGGCCGCATGATGGGTGGCTCCATGGCATCTGTTGCCCTTCCGATGCAGCCCTGGGCTGTGCTCCCTTTTGGTTTGCAGGCTGCCGTCCGACTTTACACCAGGTCAGAGCAGGTGTAGATTTCCTGGTGCTAACGCGCCTTATCGCCTGTTTTGTGTTTTTATCGTGGATGTGGCTGGTCGTTGTGAATGTTGAGGTGTGCTGTTGTCTCGGCTTTTGGCACGGGAACGCCTACTCTGCATCCTTCATTAGCGATATTTATGGGGTCCTCTGTGGCGATGTTTTTTATGGCTGCTATTGCGGGTAAACTGGTGCTGTGGGCTGTTAACACCAGCTTGTGAATGGGGAGGTAAATTTATCACGACTTTGGCTGCGATAAAGTGCCGTTAATTCGGCGATAGCTCCTTGTGAATATGCCCCTAAGTTACTGATTACTTACCAGTAATCTCCACTGTCTAAACCTTACTCTTCCTCCTCCAATCATGGCTCCCAAGGCAGATGGAACGCTAAGGCTCTGGATTGACTATAGGAGTTTGAATCAAATGGCCAAAGGTGTGTGGTACATCATGCTAAGGGGGAAAAAGATCGTCGAGAAGCTAAAGCAATCTCAACTCATCTCCACACTAGATCTGAAAAAAAGGTACTAGCAGAGGCTTGGCTACTTTCAGCTTCCACTTTCTTTTGAGCCTCTTAAGTACAAACTCAAACCTTTTGTCATAAAGAATATCCCCAGAACTTTTCATCAAAAAATTAGGCCTGGGCAAAATTTTCTTTAAGCAGCGTAGTCTTGCGTAATTTCTGGCATTTGGCATTACCCTTCTATGCCATAACTCCTAGTCGCATAGTTTGCATAAAATCGTATCATGGAAGCCCAGGAACAATGCGAGCAATAAGAACGTGAGTATCTGTTCTTCATGGCACTTGTGTTTTTAGTGCTTTTTTTAAAATGAAAAATGCAACCCCACAACAAAAGTGGAGGCAAGGATGCACTTCATGCTAAAATATAGTGGCATATACCAGATTTGCATTATATGTAATTTTACAAATTATTTCAAAAATTCACATTCAAATTTCAAAGACACTTTTCGCCCTAAGTGGGATGGGTATGCCCAGACGTGGGTCCCTTGCTCACTGTGCCACTGGATTCAAGCTAGCCTGGCTGAAGAAGGGTGACATACCCTGAAACCGGTCCCAGGATGCTTGTGTCCGGTCCAGGGAGGACCTGGCCTGGCAGTTCGGTCTGGACTGTTCCCATGGGGCACAGGGTCAAGACTGATTTGCATATGGCTGGGTCCAAACTGGGGTGGCGTAGTGGGCAAAAGAACGATGGATTTAACCCAGATCTTTTGACTGGGGGAGAATGTTTGCATGGTCAGCATTCCGTCCATCATTTGTTTGCTGTAACACTTTTCGCCTCCTAAGTGGGATGGGTATGCCCAGACGTGGGTCCCTTGCTCACTGTGCCACTGGATTCAAGCTAGCCTGGCTGAAGAAGGGTGACATACCCTGAAACCGGTCCCAGGATGCTTGTTTCCGGTCCAGGGAGGACCTGCCCTGGCAGTTCGGTCTGGAATGTTCCCATGGGCACAGGGTCAAGACTGATTTGCATATGGCTGGGTCCAAACTGGGGTGGCGTAGTGGGCAAAAGAACGATGGATTTAACCCAGATCTTTTGACTGGGGGAGAATGTTTGCATTGTCAGCATTCCGTCCATCATTTGTTTGCTGTAACACTTTTCGCCCTAAGTGGGATGGGTATGCCCAGACGTGGGTCCCTTGCTCACTGTGCCACTGGATTCAAGCTAGCCTGGCTGAAGAAGGGTGACATACCCTGAAACCGGGTCCCAGGATGCTTGTTTCCGGTCCAGGGAGGACCTGGCCTGGCAGTTCGGTCTGGACTGTTCCCATGGGGCACAGGGTCAAGACTGATTTGCATATGGCTGGGTCCAAACTGGGGTGGCGTAGTGGGCAAAAGAACGATGGATTTAACCCAGATCTTTTGACTGGGGGAGAATGTTTGCATTGTCAGCATTCCGTCCATCATTTGTTTGCTGTAACACTTTTCGCCCTAAGTGGGATGGGTATTCCCAGATGTGGGTCCCTTGCTCACTGTGCCACTGGATTCAAGCTAGCCTGGCTGAAGAAGGGTGACATACCCTGAAACCGCTCCCAGGATGCTTGTTTCCGGTCCAGGGAGGACCTGGCCTGGCAGTTCGGTCTGGACTGTTCCCATGGGGCACAGGGTCAAGACTGATTTGCATATGGCTGGGTCCAAACTGGGGTGGCGTAGTGGGCAAAAGAACGATGGATTTAACCCAGATCTTTTGACTGGGGGAGAATGTTTGCATTGTCAGCATTCCGTCCATCATTTGTTTGCTGTAACACTTTTCGCCTCTAAGTGGGATGGGTATGCCCAGACGTGGGTCCCCTTGCTCACTGTGCCACTGGATTCAAGCTAGCCTGGCTGAAGAAGGGTGACATACCTTGAAACCGGTCCCAGGATGCATGTTTCCGGTCCAGGGAGGACCTGGCCTGGCAGTTCGGTCTGGACTGTTCCCATGGGGCACAGGGTCAAGACTGATTTGCATATGGCTGGGTCCAAACTGGGGTGGCGTAGTGGGCAAAAGAACGATGGATTTAACCCAGATCTTTTGACTGGGGGAGAATGTTTGCATTGTCAGCATTCCGTCCATCATTTGTTTGCTGTAACACTTTTCGCCCTAAGTGGGATGGGTATGCCCAGACGTGGGTCCCTTGCTCACTGTGCCACTGGATTCAAGCTAGCCTGGCTGAAGAAGGGTGACATACCCTGAAACCGGTCCCAGGATGCTTGTTTCCGGTCCAGGAGGACCTGGCCTGGCAGTTCGGTCTGGACTGTTCCCATGGGGCACAGGGTCAAGACTGATTTGCATATGGCTGGGTCCAAACTGGGGTGGCGTAGTGGGCAAAAAGAACGATGGATTTAACCCAGATCTTTTGACTGGGGAGAATGTTTGCATTGTCAGCATTCCGTCCATCATTTGTTTGCTGTAACACTTTTCGCCCTAAGTGGGATGGGTATGCCCAGACGTGGGTCCCTTGCTCACTGTGCCACTGGATTCAAGCTAGCCTGGCTGAAGAAGGGTGACTATACCCTGAAACCGGTCCCAGGATGCTTGTTTCCGGTCCAGGAGGACCTGGCCTGGCAGTTCGGTCTGGACTGTTCCCATGGGGCACAGGGTCAAGACTGATTTGCATATGGCTGGGTCCAAACTGGGGTGGCGTAGTGGGCAAAAGAACGATGGATTTAACCCAGATCTTTAGACTGGGGGAGAATGTTTGCATTGTCAGCATTCCGTCCATCATTTGTTTGCTGTAACACTTTTCGCCCTAAGTGGGATGGGTATGCCCAGACGTGGGTCCCTTGCTCACTGTGCCACTGGATTCAAGCTAGCCTGGCTGAAGAAGGGTGACATACCCTGAAACCGGTCCCAGGATGCTTGTTTCCGGTCCAGGGAGGACCTGGCCTGGCAGTTCGGTCTGGACTGTTCCCATGGGGCACAGGGTCAAGACTGATTTGCATATGGCTGGGTCCAAACTGGGGTGGCGTAGTGGGTAAAAGAACGATGGATTTAACCCAGATCTTTTGACTGGGGGAGAATGTTTGCATTGTCAGCATTCCGTCCATCATTTGTTTGCTGTAACACGGGTCATTTCTGTGACGACACAGCCATGTCACCAGTTGTGATTGTGCTGCATCAAGCGGAATATTTTGTACATGTTTAGGTGTGGCTGATGTAGCATGTCTTTGGTCGGGAGGGGGGGTGCCAGGGAGGGGTGGTCCTGGGGGTGGTGGCGGTGGGTGTTGTGGCCCTCTTGGGTGTCCGGGCCGCATGATGGGTGGCTCCATGGCATCTGTTGCCCTTCCGATGTAGCCCTGGGCTGTGCTCCCTTTTGGTTTGCAGGCTGCCGTCCGACTTTACACCAGGTCAGAGCAGGTGTAGATTTCCTGGTGCTAACGCGCCTTATCGCCTGTTTTGTGTTTTTATCGTGGATGTGGCTGGTCGTTGTGAATTTTGAGGTGTGCTGTTGTCTCGGCTTTTGGCACGGGAACGTCTACTCTGCATCTCATTAGCGATATTTGCGGGGGTCCTCTGTGGCGCTGTTTTTTGCGGCTGCTATCGCACTTAAACTGGTGCTGTGGGCTGTTAACACTGGCTTGTGAATGGGGAGGTAAATTTATCACGACTTTGGCTGCGATAAAGTGCCGTTAATTCGGCGATAGCTCCTTGTGAATATGCCCCTAAATTACTGATTACTTACCAGTGATCTCCACTGTCTAAACCTTACTCTTCCTCCTCCAATCATGGCTCCCAAAGCAGATGGAACCCTAAGGCTCTGGATTGACTATAGGAGTTTGAATCAAATGGCCAAAGGTGTGTGGTACATCATGCTAAGGGGGAAAAAGATCGTCGAGAAACTAAAGCCATCTCAACTCATCTCCACACTAGATCTGAAAAAAAGGTACTAGCAGAGGCTTGGCTACTTTCAGCTTCCACTTTCTTTTGAGCCTCTTAAGTACAAACTCAAACCTTTTGTCATAAAGAATATCCCCAGAACTTTTCATCAAAAAATTAGGCCTGGGCAAAATTTTCTTTAAGCAGCGTAGTCTTGCGTAATTTCTGGCATTTGGCATTACCCTTCTATGCCATAACTCCTAGTCGCATAGTTTGCATAAAATCGTATCATGGAAGCCCAGGAACAATGCGAGCAATAAGAACGTGAGTATCTGTTCTTCATGGCACTTGTGTTTTTAGTGCTTTTTTAAAATGAAAAATGCAACCCCACAACAAAAAGTGGAGGCAAGGATGCACTTCATGCTAAAATATAGTGGCATATACCAGATTTGCATTATATGTAATTTTACAAATTATTTCAAAATTTCACATAACTATGCAACAAAAAATTACCCTTCTTTGGTATCACAAGCTACTACAAATAGATCATAGTAGCTCAGCTGCAGCCCTTATAACATAGCTGCTGAATAAGAAAATGTCCCTTAAAGTAGAGGGGGGAGAGAGCTTGCAAAAGGGGCTTTGTAACTTTGGCCGGTTCCTGTCCTTGACAGTCTTGTCGGAGAGAGAGCCATTGTTCAAACAGACACCTCAGATGTGGGCACTGGGGCAACCCTCGGACAGAAGGATGTTGGTGGACAAGTTCTGCTCTTAGAGTAGCTGACCTGCAAGTATCTTCACAGAAAATAAAATGCCTGGCAGGGGTGCGTACCCTGAAGAAGCCTGTGTGGTCCAAACTGATGCATGTATGTAAATAGTATTTCTATAGTGCAAACCTAGCAAAAAGGCAGCGAAGCACTGCTCATGGTCAGAGACAAACAAAGAGTCAACAAGTGATAGTATAGGTAGCTGGTTAGTTGGCTGTTAAGACATTGTCATGGAGTGTTCTTTAAAGAGGTGAGTCTCCAACTCATTCCAAAATTAGAGCTGCTTTGGGGTGGTCCTGATGGGTACAGGGGTGTTGTTTGGGATCTTGGGGGCACAGACCTAAAAGGCCTGCTGTATCGTTTTTTTTCTTTATCACACTTCTTTGTCTGCAGTCTGACAGTGTCCTGGCTGCCGGTGTGCTGAGATCTACTAGCGATGTTGAGTTGGTCTGAAAGATAAGCAGGGGTGCTGGTCGGGATGGCTTTGTAAATGATGCAGCTGGTTTTGAAGATGCTCTGGGCCAGTGGGGAGCCAACAGAGTTCTATCATGTTTCGTGCAAGATGCCCCTAAGGGGTGCCAGGGTGGAGCCTGGGTGTCCATGGAGTAGGGCATTACCGCCATCCAGATGTGAGAATATGAGCGTTTGAGCAGCAGTTCTGAAGTCAGTCGCCTTCTGGAAGAAACGGTTTCACTTTCTTTAGATAAGAGCTCTGGTACCAGGCCGTCTTCGTTTTTTTGGGCCATGTGTTGCTTGAGGGAGAGGTTGGTATCAATGGTGAATCCAAGTGAGTTGGCATTTGGTGAGGGTTGGATTTTGAAGCCGTCAAGGTTCATGCCATTGAACTGGCCACTACCACCCTGACCTCGCCCTTGTGGGAAGCTTCTCAGGCAGCAATTTGTGCTGCAAGGGTTACACATTCTCACTGAAACACTTCTCAGAGTGTGGTGGTGTTTCACGCATGTGTGTGTGTGTTTATTATAACTCTTGTGAGTCTTGTAATTAACGTTAGCTTTTGAAACAGAGAGAGTGTTTTTGTGAAACCCTTGGTACCGTCTCTTCCTTGCTTTATAAATGTGTCTTCACAGGTTTAAAGGAAACTTTCTTGGAGCTCCGTGACCTCAAGTTGTGGAGTAAAAAGACCTCTATTGCTTCCGGGTTATGGGACAAACTGCACAGCATACAAAAGTGCACCATTGATTTAAAAATGCAGGGGCAGATTTACAAGCACCTTGCGCCACTTTTGCGTCACTTTTCCAATGTTAAAAATGACGCAAAAGTGGCGCAAGGGCCTTGTAAATAAGCCCCGCAGTGTCCAGAAGGGACACCATTCATTTGGCATAAGAAGTTTTTTGTTACAGTGCATTTTCCCCCTGTTGTCAGTAGCATCGATGGAAGGACAGGTTTAACACGAGCGCATGGGCTGTCCTGCCACGTAATGTTCAGAAAGCCCTGTGCCAAATTGCCCATCTGAGAAACAAGATGAGGTAATGCTGCCATCTAGCGTCGAAAATCTGCACTGTCATATCACTTGTAGAAATGATTTTGGGCCATATGTATCAAGCTAAATTGCGATCGCAAACGCTGAAATTCGCAGAATTTCAACGTTTGCGATCGCAATTTAGCTGTGTGCAATGTATCACACAAACACCCACTCGCAAAATAAGGAATCGCAAAACTCTTTTTTGATACATATGGCCCCCAATCATTTACCTGCTGCAGCCTACAGTGGTAGACAAGCTGAGTACACTGAAAAGAAGCGTCTTGGGACAGTGACATCTGCTTCTTAACTGTCCCAACTGCACAGGAGAAGCAAGGGCGCTGATTGCTTCATCGTGGTTCAAGGTGAATAAGTCGCTCTTTGTTTTCATTCCTGTCTCACACACAGTATCTTTATGACTCTCTGCTCTTTTTCACTCAGCTCTGTCCCAGGTGTTTTAAACGAGGATTCCTTTGCAGCTGCACCGCCTCACGCCCCTGAGACAGACCTATCGACTCAGAGAGAGAACGGACTGCACTGGAGTTTGAGTGACACTCTAGGGGGTAGGTTTTCAAACATTTTGTGCTGAGTTAGCGTCACAAAAATGATGCTAACCAGCACAAAATGCTTTTTACCAATTTACTTTCCAGTGGAAAACTTGTTTTGCATTGGAAAGTATCCTACAATAACGCAAAGCAGCACAAAGCATTGCTTTGTCTTACTTAGTGCCAAGGATGCGTTACATGGGTGGTACATGGGCATTCCCATGCTGCCACCCATGCATTTTGACCCAAAACCCTATCTAGCGCCAAAAGTTAACGCCACTTCAAAGGAAGCGCTAACAGGAGAAATGCTTTTATTTACACCTTTCTTTTCCAACTTTGCCTACGTGCTGCGCACATAGAAAGTGGGAAAAGTGTTTGACCTTGTCTAGGCATTGTATTTTTTACGGGAAGGGTACCCTTCCTGTATAAAACCTATGCTAGACTCAGGCACGCACCTTAGCGCTATGGCACTAAGGTGCGTGACTGGCGCACGGAAGCTGAGATCAGCACCGGTGCTACGGAGAGGGGAGGAGATGGCCATATCTCTGTAGATATGGGACTCACCTGCTCTCTCCCTGTCACACAACTCAGAGCAGCATTTTTGGCTGCTGCGCTCCGTTGCGTGACTTCTTTGAAAATCTGCCCCTAGGACTGCTGCGAACAACACTTTCCTTGTTAAAATAAAAAGCCTCTTTACCCAGAGTGATAGTTAAATACTTCTCTTTGTGCCTAAGTGGGAAGAAGCGTTGCCCTTTATGGCGCTTTATAAGTGTTACTCATTGATCCATTCGTTCGTTCGTTCATTCATTCATTCATTCAATACATCTCATTTCTCACCTATCATCGCCTTCATCCCCCTTGCTGGTGAAGTGCTGAGAACCCCATATAGCTCACCCAATGTACCTCATCTTTTCACCTCAGAACAGAAAAGCACCCTCAGCTCTGCCTGTACACCTGTCTCAAAACACACACACAAAAACACTCTCTGTCTCTGTTTCTCTCGCTCTGTTTCTCTCTCTCTCTCTCTCTCTCTCTCTCTGTCTCTCTGTTCCAGGTTAAAAAGCTGTAGTGCTCATTTTATAGACCTTAGAAGGATGAAAAGTGGAGTTTGTCTCCACGAGGTTCAATCCTCGGACCTTTAAACTGCCCACAGATTGCTCGGTATGAAAACGAGCCCACTGACATATAACACCACCTTTGTCTACTGGCTAAGTGGGTCCATTGTTATTACAACTCGGTGGGTTAAGGTGCCTGATGCAGAGACCCAGCAGGTCTCAGATTCCAATACGGGTAAGAGCGACCAGTTCTTAAGTGTGCTGTCTGTAAAGAACTGTGAGTGATCCAAGCAAAGGCTTGAATGCTCAAAAGGTAGCTCAAAGAGTTAATGCACCTTAAGCAGAGTTGCTTATAATTTACACATCACAAGCTCAAATCTCTAAAAAAGTCAGTGGGGGGATTTATCCCACCTCCCTCCCCCCACTGCTTAGTGTGACTGGCAGCATCTTGCAGCACTGCTGCCTGAGACGGCTGGCCAAACACACATGCACACTTAGAAGTGCATTAAAAACTCCGCCTCCCCCCTCCCATGCCTCGGCCCTGCCCCTCCCTGAACACGCTGGCTCAAAGCCGGCAAATGAAAAACAAAACGATTATAGTATATCATTTTATTTTTCACCTGCTGGCTCTGAGCTAGTGGGGCGACGCTCCTCTGCCATTGCGGAGGAGCCGCCCCTGCTCACTACCATATAAGAGTCTGAAGCCCACCTCTTTTGAGGGGACAACAAGGCGACGAGAGCAGGCGAGTTGGGTGTGTGAAAAGAGTAGCTCTCTTGCACGCCTCCTGGAAGGGACTCCATCCATCCATCCACCCACTTGCCCACCCACTCGCCCGCCTGCCCGCACTTCTGTCTGTCCATCCATCCATCCATCCACCCACCCACTCGCCCGCCTGCCTGCCCTTCTGTCTGTCCATCCATCCATCCACCCACCCACTCGCCCGCCTGCCTGCCCTTCTGTCTGTCCATCCATCCATCCATCAACCCACCCACTCGCCCGCCTGCCCGCACTTCTGTCTGTCCATCCATCCATCCATCCACCCACCCACTCGCCCGCCTGCCTGCCCTTCTGTCTGTCCATCCATCCATCCACCCACCCACTCGCCCGCCTGCCTGCCCTTCTGTCTGTCCATCCATCCATCCATCCACCCACCCACTCGCCTGCCTGCCTGCCCTTCTGTCTGTCCATCCATCCATCCATCCATACGTCCGGCCACCCACCCACCTGCACGCCCTTCTGTCCTTCTGTTTGTCTGTCCGTCCGTTCGTCTGTCCATCTATCCATCCATCCATCCATCCATCCCTTCCTCTTTAAGGAAGGTTTCTTGGAACTATTGTTATGTTTATTGATTCTTTATTGCAATCACAACTTTAAAAACAAATCAGTATATAAAAGGCACTAACCCAATTCTTTTAGACAGTAAACACCTTTACAAAAGAACATATCCATGATTGCATGCCATATTGAAACTTTGAAGCCACTTATAAACTTCCGATTGATATCTGCATAAATGATATACGTAATAAATTACAATTTTATTCAGAAACATACATTAAAACCAGATACCTTATAAAACATTGTGCAATTAGACTATAAAATCCATATAAACATAAGCTGGATCATTACGTTTCAAAGTGCAAATGTGGGGTAAGGTAACCCAATATATTTCATAAACCTGTAATCTAAGGCTATCATAATTCATAAAATTGCCACATGATGAGTTCCATTTTCCAGACAAGCTATGAAGCTGCATCAGTGTTATCATAGATTCTATTTCTATTAAATCCCCTGGCAGCATAGGCACTAAACCTTTCATAATGAGCATAATGTGCAAATAAGCTGTGTGCATATATCAGTATTTCCATAATTCCTCTTGGGACCCATTGACATTGCAGCGTATGCACTAAATTGTGTAAATGTCCGCTACCATAGATCGACCTTGTTGAATCATGTTCTTTAGAGTAACCATTAATTAGCCGATAGCAAGAGTTTTTCTGCAAAAGCTAGAAACTTTGTCAGTTGACATAGCAGCGGAATCGACTCGCCTGCTAAACATAGAATAAGACACCTGATGAGCCGATCTTACCCCAGCATTAATAAGTAAGGGTTTCAACAGTATACGGCGTATTTTAAGCATTTTAGGACACACACATACTATGTGTAATAAAGTTTCACGTGGCCACCCACACAGTCTACAGTCAGTACTTGGCCATTCCTGAATCCAGGTCGGCGTGCCCTCTTTAGTTGGCTTTAAACCCAATCTCATTTTTTAAAATGTTCTTTTTGTTTGAGCCGAAAAATGTGCATTCAGGTATGGCTGAATTCTCAAAGACTTGTGGGAATGAATCACAGACCATGTGTGGGTTTTTGCCGCTAAAGCTATTTTATCCATATTGAAGGAGTTGACTTTGATTTGTTTTTTTTAGATACATTTTAAACTGGGCATTGCCAATTCTGCAAACCAATGTTAAAAAGACAAGATGTGATATAGGATCGCCAGGTATCAGTATGGGCAGAATTGGTTATTTCATGCCAACAGATGTTCGCTAAGGAGACAGGATCAGGTGAGAATAGAGAATACATGCATTTCAAAAATGCCCCTTGCAGCACCATAGACTGTCTTTGGAGGCCAAACTCCAGTCTTATTTCTGCTTGGCCCACTGACCTGGGGATCCCTAAGATTGTTTTATAGGCCTTGAATATGAGTAGATCAATAGCTTTGCGTCTTTCCCCCTGGCAATAGGTGAGCCATATGTAATGGTCGGCTGTAACTTTGCTCTCGTCTCTTTAAGGAGATGATCATATGATTGACAATCCAGCGATTTATACAGACATTTAAAAGCATGCATTAGAGTTACAGTTTTTGCCCTAAGATCTTTAAAATGATTTCTAAACGAAACTCTATTATCAAGCAAGATCCCTAAATATTTATAGGTTTTTACCACTTCAATTGGCCCACATCTGGCCCTCCATGCATTGATCTTTGATTTTACAGGACCAATTTTCATGATTTTAGTTTTTTAACATTCAATTCCAGGATATTCATTAAAATATAAACATCAAAAGCATTTATCAATCTTTGTAGACCTATAGGGGTTTGGCTCAGCAGAATAGTATCGCCCGCATATTGAAGATAGCTAAGTGGCACCTCACCTAATCTTGGGGGATGGGCGTTAACAGATTCCAAATGCTACAGGAGATCAGACAGAAATAGATTAAAAAGGCAATGAGCAAGGACACAACCTTGTTTTAAGCCATTAGGGGCTTTACTTTTTGTGATAAGGTACCACCGTCACCTATTTCGTGCTGGAAAGTTTCCCACCAGGGTTGATGATATATGATTCCATTTATTGATCATAGAACCTACCCCCACCTGGCACTGGTCACTGTCCTTTATTAATGCTTCAGCAGCCTGTATTATTTCATCTTGTTTATCCGAGTGCCATATCAGTCTCTTTAGATTGTATGAGGAATGGCCCGTATTAAGAAGCTCTTTAGATCTAGGCTTACATTTTATTGGCAATTGTAATATAACTATCTGTAGACTGTGATCACTCTCGAGTCGAGGGGTCACCCTGAATTCAGTCAGTTTTGGGCTTAGTTTATCTAAAATAAAAGTGTAATCAATAATTGAACCATGCTTAGAAAATGTAAAAGATGGAACAGACCTAGATTTTTCTTTTAACAAGGTAAACCCAAGCATGTACATTTTATCACAACACTCTTTTGCAATACAATTGCTGTTTCCATTTCCGGGGTTTAGAACAACCAGATGTAACTTAAAATCGTCAGAAACAATAAAACCGTCATCTGGGTCCTGTATAATTAAAGAGCATAAAATATCCTATAAGATAAAAAAAAATGGGTCATCTTATTTTTCCCCGCACTTAAAGAGACATTAAGGGGTATATTTACAAGAACTGCCGCTATCTAACGCTATCGTTAGTTAGCGCCAATTTCCTTATCGCCGCGTAACACCGTAAACTATTGCCATGGTACCAACGTACAATACATCGCTACATGGCGTTAGTTTCAGGTAGCCGCAGTGAAAACTGCCGCTAACACTAGCGTGAAGGCGATACAAATTCTGACGTTAGCAGGCGAAAACTGACGAAAGGCCAATTTGCAGGCAAAAAACTCACATCAGTCAGCAGAATTTCACCTTTTTTGCCTCTAGAGGCAAAAATAGCCAATAAGTCCACCTCCAATGAAAAAAAGAAAAGAAAAACAATGGAATGCAGAGTGGAGCAGCCAGGGACAAGTGCAGCACAGATCAACAACCTCCCAAACCCCAAACAGCCAGGATGACCAGCCAGAGTCCCAGGGGAAGAGGACAAGCAGAATCAGGGCTGCATATATGAAAAGAGGCGCATGGATGGGAAAAACCTGTGATGCATCACTTTTCATAGCGCCCTCCTTGCAACACCATGGCAGCCAAAACCTTGAAAGCGCGGACAGTCCCCTGGGCCCAGAGGCCTCGCTGTGCCTGCGTCTGGGACCCGGAGTGGGATGCAGAGGTGCTGTGGAGTTGCTGGGCCGTGGTGGTAGACATTGAGGCATCAGCGATCGTCCTTACCTGGTGGTGAAGTCTGCCAGGTCACATGGAGACACATCGCTGACCTGTGTGAGAAGACCACCTTGTGCCCCTTGGAGCTGTGAACGGTAGAGGCGCTCCTGCACACCAATGTAGGGAGGTCTGCATCGCATACCGCGTGCCACCACTACACCGGAGTGCACGGAGGGGAATAACAATGGTGGGACGCGTTTCTCTGCATCACAGGCCGGAGGATGTTGCGCTGGCTGGACGCTGAGGAGGGTGAAGCCCCTGAGCTGTACCAAACTTGTGTGGCGGGAGCGCTGCAACTTCACGTATAAGGGGTCCCTGTTGCATCACCTGCATCAGGAGGTTTCCTAGCGGACTTGGCAGCGACTGCTGTACCCAGGCTTGTGAAATCCCACCTGGCTGAGGCTCCTCTTGGCTGAATCACAGATTTGGAGAGAGTGCAGGGGATTGTGCCACGGTATCAATGTCCAGATAAGGAGAAGGTGGGACGCGTAGCAGAGGAGGACCGGGGGTCGAGTCGGGCCCAGACCTAGCGCCTGTGGGTGACGCACCCCCAGTGGCGGCTCCTCCACTATGGCAGAAGAGCGTCGGCCCACTGCTTTCAAGCAGTGCAAGTAGAGGAAACATAACATGATGATAACTTTCTGATATTCTCATGCTATGTTTCCTTTGCGGGCGGGAGGGTGAGTGGGGCTGTTCTACTCATGGAGCAGGGCAGCGGCGGAGTGGTATGCCCACTCAAGTGCGCTGTGACTGTTTGGTTTGCCCTCTCAGGCCACCCAAAGCAGTCATGCACACTTCCCTGTTTTGATTGCAGGCTGCATTGCAGCCTGCATAGATAACATGCCCACCCCTCCAGCCCCTGGATGAATGCCTTGTCACGGCGCTCAAGAACAATCACAACGCTGCATTGCAGCATTGTGATTGGCTTAGGGGAGGGAGCCTGGCTGCCTGATTCCTGTTCCTGGAAGCAGACTCAGTAGAGCAGGAGCACAGAAGACACGCAACCCGTCTTCGAGATAAGATTTTAAAAAATATATATATTTACAACCCCCGCTCCACCCCCCTCATCCCCGCCCCTTCCAGGGTCCTTTCCCGTGTTTCCTGCCTCCCAGCTGTCCAGTCCCCCCCGCAGCACTACTTAATGGCGGCCGCTGTATGGCCATGCGCAGCAGGCGTACCACTGGTGCGCCAAAGTCAAGCCAAAGGCAAGCCTGTCTGCGTCCGTCCGGATTCTGGACCGCACCCAGCACCAAGGATCCTTCCTCTCGGACACTCGACCACTACGATGCCAGCACCCTCCTCGCCATCAGCCCTGGACGTCACACCGCCTGCAATCTAGCATCACTATAGAATTCCCTTGCACCCTACGCCTGCCGAAACTGCAAACGCATCTTCTGCCACATCAGCACAACAGCGCCTACTGCCGCCCAGCGGACCAACAGCGCAGCTGCCCGGCTCAACTGCATCCTCCTCAAAGTGCGGCCCCTCCACAAATAAGCAACAGAAATCTGGGACCTCCTCGACACCACTGTGAGAAGTTGGCCTGGCATATGCTGTCCACTAATTATAGTGGGCACCTTGCACCAGTCCAAACAACCCCTTATTGGAGATAGGTTAAAGACAACCTTTATTGAAAGCTATCCTAGTGGTAGCTATGGCGAGCAGCCTTCAGGCTAAGTCTTGAAGGAATGTAGAGCAGCTTGTTTTACCAGTCTATAATCTCTTGAGTGACCAAATGAAAGAGCACCACACCAGGTATATATTCAAAATATATGTATTTATTACTAAACACACCCCTCTAGTCTCTTTATGAGGCTAGAGTTCGAAGTACATAAGTTATAAGTTATTTAAACACAGTAATAGCACAAATACACGTTTGGGCCCTAGGGGCGTACCAAACCATATACCAATAAAGTGGTATAAGAACCACGACTGAGCTAGACACTAGGCCTAGAGCCTCTAGAAGTGCTTGGACCACAAGGAACCACCCAAGGTAGTGACACAGGGGACCCACGGAGGACGCGTGCAGTGTAGTAACACAGCCGCGAATCGCCGTTAACTTCTATGGAGAAAGTCGCGGTTGGGAATTTAAAGAAAAGGGACACTTAAAGAAGGACTTGGAGCAAACCCTTTGAGAACTAGGTCGTTCTAGAGTCTCTACCCACGGGAGCACCGGAGTACTCTTGTTACCTCACACAGGGAAGCCGGGTGCATAGGTGCCTTTCGGGGTCGGGTTTCGTCGTCGATTTGAATGGCGATCTGCTGCAAAGTGCTGCTGGCGACCAAGTGAAAAGTGTCCGGGTGAATCCAAGGGTGGATCGGAGATCTGAAGAACCTGAAAGCAGAGGGGACAGAGTCTGGGTCACTAGCCAGTGACCAGGAAGGCAATGAGCAGATGCCCACCGATGTCGAGTGCTTCAGGTAGGTTGACGGTCGTCTTGACTCTTCAGCCACGAGGTCCAGGAGGCGTTGTCGGCGACCAGGAGCAGGATTCGGGCTGGTACATGATGTCTGTCGAGTGCTGAGGTGGCGGGGACCGGATTGGACCCAACAAGCCTTGGCAACGGCAAGTCTCGATGAAGATGAAGATTGACGATGATGCAGACCAGCAAGGTCTGAGGAACTCACCCAGCAAGGGTAAGTGAGGGCAAGCCTGGAGCAACCAGGGAGCCCAAGTAGAAAAATATTGGCCTTCGTGAAGGGCTACTAGCCAACGGGCTAGCGACCGTGAAGGAGCCTCAAGACGGTGCACGTGGAGCTGGCTCACAGGACACTCGTGGAGTGGAGGCCAGTGATCTTCGGTGCAATTGGTGCTGGAGGCTGGGGCTACTCGGAGCCCAAAGCACGACTTCGTGAAAGATCCAGAAGAGGATGCACTTGCAAATGCGTGCGGTGTCCAGGGGTCACGGTTCCACATTACCCACGACAGCTACGGGCCTCAGCTTTGCTGGGGACTCAGGGCAGCCTCGGGGAAGTCTGGAAATCTACCTCTGGTGATGCAAAGACTTCGGCGTCCGACGGGAGCTTCAGCGATGCAGACCGGACAATTGCTTCTTTGGTGCCTGCCAAGCAGGGGAGTCACTGCTTGACCCCAAGGGAGATTCTTCTGTCCTCTAATCTTTAAGTAGAGCGTCGAAGGTCCAGGATTCTGTGTCAGAGTTTCGTCCAGGGATAATCTAAAGTCCTAAGGACTGGGGTCCCATACTTATACTAAGTTTAGGGGTTGGACTTACTCTGTGGTCCCACCTATGGGTGGGTCAGGGCAGAGGGGTGGCTACACCCCTTTCCCTTTGTCCAGTTCGCGCCAAAGCAGGGGCTGGAAGCCCCTGATCCGGTTTGAACTGGGGTATGCACTAGGGACACCAAATGTGCCCCCAGTGCAGGACTTCAAAGCACCCGAGAGTGCTCCCGCCCAGCCCCAATACACACTATCCTGTCTGGGGAGGTGGTCACACCTCCCTGGGACAGGAAACCTATTGTCCAGGCCTCCCCTGCCGGAGTTTCGGTCAGCAGCAGGAGGCCAGACTCGTGTCTGTGGCAGCGGCATCCATTTTGTGATGCCAGGGCTTGGAAAGTCAGTACCGGGCATACCGGTGTGTACATGTCTTTCCCTCTAGAAGGGTGGAATGCTACCCCCGCCGCCAGAACTGGCGGGGGGTAGTATTCCAAGATGTTTGACACCAAACACGACATGTTTCCGTGCAGCCATCCCAAAGTTAGCATTTAACGCGAGGTTATAATGCGCTTAAGAGTATATGGTCAGGCTGCACTACAAACAGCATCAGAGAAGGGTCTCCGAACGCTGCAGAGGGGCCCTGCTCATGCAGGGGCACCCTCTCACATAGGAACCACGCACTCTGCCTTCAGGATTGATAAGGCCTGCCATAGGAGTGACTTATAGGTTTATATGTGTGTATGTATATAGTGATATAGGTAGCCTATATCACAGTAAGGGGTGCATGCACCACCTTACCCAGGCTGCAGTAGCAGACCTGTGGTGTCAGTTTGGATGGCCTTCCAGGGGTGGCACAATACATGCTGCAGCCCCTGGTAGGCCTCTGAGGTACCTATGCCCTGGGTACATAGTATACCATATACTAGGGACTTATAAGGGCACTCCAGATTCCAACCAGAGATGTGCCTAAGGCACCTGGAAACCATTTTAGAGAGGAAGCAGCTAGGCTGGGATTCTGATTAGCAGGGCCCCAGCCAGACTAAGGTCGAAAAACAGTGAAGCATCAGCAAAAAGTGGGGGTACCCATGTGAAGCAGATCCTACTCTCCTACACAACCCCCCCAAACGTAGGGACATTAAACTAACCTTGCCCAGTTAAATCTTCATGTTCTAAGTGGAAGTACCTAGAGAGTCCATCTGCATTGGCATGGTTACTCCCAGGTCTATGTTCCACTGTGAAGTCCATCCCCTGTAGGGAAATGGACCACCTAAGCAGTTTGGGCTTTTCACCCTTCATTTGTTTTAGCCATAAGAGGGGCTTATGGTCTGTTTGAACAAGGAAGTGAGTACCAAACAAGTATGGCCTCAACTTCTTCAGAGCCCAGACCACAGCAAAGGCCTCCCTCTCAATGGCTGACCAACGTTTCTCTCTAGGGGTCAGCCTTCTGCTAATGAAAGCTACTGGCTGATCCTGACCTTCTTCATTCAATTGTGACAGTACAGCCCCTACCCCCAATTCAGATGCATCAGTTTGAACAATGAACTTCTTGGAGTAATCAGGACTCTGTAGAATGGGAGCAGTGCACATGGCCTGCTTCAGGTCATCAAATGCCTTTTGACAGCTAACTGTCCACTGAACCTTTTGGGCATTTTCTTGGAAGTTAAGTCATTCAGGGGTGTCACTATTGATCCATACCCCTTGACAAATGTCCTATAGTACCCAGTCAGGCCTAAGAAGGCTCTCACCTGAGTCTGGGTAGTTGGAGCAGTCCAGTCCATGATGGTTTGGATCTTGCTCTGCAAGTGTTGAACCTGGCCTCCACCCACAAGGTGGCCCAGGTACACAACCTGACTCTGCCCTATCTGGCACTTGGTGGCCTTGATAGTCAGGCCTGCCTTTGCAGGGCCTGTAAAACATTTCTGAGGTGGACCAGGTGATCCTCCCAGGTGGAGCTAAAGACAGCAATATCATCTAGATATGCTGCACTATAGGCTTCAGACCTGTAAGGACTGTATTCACCAACCTCTGAAAAGTGGCAGGTGCATTCTTCAGACCAAAGAGCATCACCACAAATTGATAATACCCACTAGGGGTTGAGAATGCTGTTTTTGGCTTTGCATCATCAGCTAGTCTGATCTGCCAGTAGCCAGCTGTCAGGTCAAATGTGCTTAGATACTTGGCTGAGGCCAAAGTGTCTATTAGCTCATCTGCCCTTGGTATTGGATGGGCATCAGTCCTAGTGACTGCATTGAGACCCCTGTAGTCCACACAAAACCTCATCTCTCTTTTCCCACCACTGGTGTGAGGTTTTGGCACAAGGACCACTGGACTAGCCCAAGGGCTATCTGAGGGTTCAATAACTCCCAAATCCAACATTTTCTGGACTTCTGTCCTGATACAGTCCCTGACATGGTCAGGTTGCCTATAAATCTTATTTTTAATAGGCAGACTGTCCCCAGTGTCCACTTCATGAGTGCACCAGGTGGTCTGACTTGGAGTCAGTGAGAACATGTATCTGAACTGATTGAGCACCTGTCTACAATCAGTTTGCTGCTGGGCAGTGAGGCTGCCTGCCAAGGCTACACCATCTACTGACCCATCATCAGGGTTCTGTGAGAGCAGGTCAGGGAGTGGGTCACTCTCTTCCTCCTGTCCCTCATCAGTAGCCATGAGCAAGCCCATGTCTGCCCTGTCCACATATGGTTTTAACCTGTTGACATGGAGAACCCTGTGGGGACTCCTGGGTGTTCCTAGGTCTACTAAGTAGGTAACCTCACCCTTCTGTTCAACAATGGTATGGGGTCCACTCCATTTGTCTTGGAGAGCTGCTGGGGCCACTGGCTCCAACACCCACACCTTCTGTCCTAGCTGATAAACAGTCAGTACAGCCTTTTGGTCATGCCAGGCCTTCTGAAGTTCCTGGCTAGCCTCAAGGTTTTTAGTTGCCTTTTTCATATACTCAGCCATCCGGGAGCGGAGACCAAGTACGTAGTCCACTATGTCTTGCTTTGGGGGCTTGAGAGGTAACTCCCATCCTTCCTTCACCAACCACAGTGGACCCCTGACAGGGTGACCAAACAAAAGTTCAAAAGGGCTGTAGACAACCCCCTTTTGAGGCACCTCCCTGTATGCAAATAAAAGGCAGGGCAAGAGTATGTCCCATCTTCGCCTAAGCTTTTCTGGGAGCCCTTTAATCATGCCCTTCAAGGTTTTGTTGAATCTCTCAACTAAACCATTGCATTGTGGGTGATAGGGTGTGGTGAACTTGTAAGTCACTCCACACTCCTTCCACATTGCTTTTAAGTATCCAGACATAAAGTTAGCACCCCTGTCTGATACAACCTCCTTAGGAAAGCCCACTCTTGAGAAAATTCCCAGGAGGGCCCTTGCCACCACAGGTGCTGTAGTGGTCCTAAGGGGAATAGCCTCTGGGTACCTGGTGGCATGATCCACTACTACCAGGATAAACCTGTGCCCAGATGCTGTTTGGGGATCCATGGGACCAACAATGTCAATCCCCACCCTTTCAAAGGGAACCCCCACCACAGGTAGTGGTATCAGGGGGGCCTTTGTAGCGCCACCTGCCTTGCCACTGGCCTGGCAGGTTACACAGGAGCGACAAAACTCCTTGGTGTCTTCAGACATGTGGGGCCAGTGAAAGTGAGGGACAATTCTGTCCCAAGTCTTGTTCTGGCCCAGGTGAGCTTCTAAGGGAATATCATGGGCTAGGGTCAATAGGAAGCCCCTGAACTTCAGAGGTATAACCAACCTCCTGGTAGCACCAGGCTTGGGGTCTCTACACTCTGAGTACAAGAGTCCATCATCCCAATACACAGTATGGGGACCACTAGCTTTCCCAGCAGCCTCAGCAGCAGCTTGCTGTCTGAGGGGTTCAAGAGAGGGGCAGCTCTGCTGCTCCTGGCTCAGATCTGCCCTGGAAGGTCCCCCTGTCCCCAAGAACTCAACCTGGTCAGGTTCAAGCTCCTCTGGGACAGTTCCTTCCTCAGGACTGAGATCATCCCCTCAAGGGACTGATCTTCCTTCTGAGCCAAGGGGAAGGCACTGCCTTTACCCTACTACTCCTCCTCTTGGAAGGCACTTGGTCCATTATTCCAGAATCCAAGGCCTGTTCAGTGCTAGACATTTTGGCTTGTGACCTGGTCACAGCAAACACATCTGCAGGGATCCCCAGCATTTCTGCATGGGTCCTGAGCTCCACTTCTGCCCAAGCTGAAGTTTCTAAGTCATTGCCAAGCAAGCATTCAACTGGTAGGTCTGCACTTACCACAACCTTCTTAAGGCCAGTTACCCCTCCCCAGGAGAAGTTAACAACTGCCAGAGTATGGTCTGTTCTGACATTGCTAGCATTGGTCACTTGGTACATCTCACCAAGTATAACTTGCCCAGGATTCACAAGGTCTTGTGTCACCATGGTGACACTTGCCCCTGTGTCCCTAAATGCCAAAGCCTCTCGTCCATTGATTAAAGGCTGTTGTCTGTACTTGCCCAGATTAGTGGGACTCATAGAGGAGGTCATATCCATGCCTCCATCACAGACTAGGACAGCCTGAGTGAGTTCTCTGACTAGGTCAGAGCCCATCTCAGTACCCAGGGTCAACCCTACTAAACCCTTGGCTGTAGTACTCCCACCACCAACTGTAACTGCACTAGGGGAGCAGGTGCCTTAGGGGCATTGGTGGGGGCTGGAGTCGAGTCTTTGGACTTGGTGCAATCACTGGTCCAGTGGGTCTTTTGCTTACAGACCTTGCACCATGGTTTTCTTTGGCCTTTCCCTTTTGTAGACTGTGAATCCCCACCTGAAGAAGATTTTTGGGGGCCTTGTGAAGACTTTTGATCTTTACCCTTCTCCCCACCCTTATCAGAGTTCTTAGAATCTTGCTTCTTAGGGTCACCACCTTGGTTCTGTACCATCTGCCTCACCCTGGTTCTGACCCATTTGTCTGCCTTCTTTCCCAATTCTTGGGGAGAGGTCAGATCAGAGCCCACCAGGTACTGATGCAACAGCTGATTTTGACAGTTATTAAGAATCTGCTCCCTCATTATCAGATTGTACAATCCTGTGAAGTCACACACCTTACTGCCCATCAACCAGCCTTCCAGAGCCTTAGCAGAACAATCCACATAGTCTACCCAGTCTTGAGTCTGTGCTTTTTGGGCATCTCTGAACTTCAACCTGTATTGTTCAGTTGTTAGGCCAAACCCATCAATAAGAGCACTCTTCAAGACCTTGTAATTATCAGCATCCTCTTCTCTTACAGTGAGGAGCTTGTCTCTACCTTTGTCTGCAAAGGAGAGCCACAAGATTGCTGCCCACTGCTCCTGAGGGACCTTCTGTACTTTACAGGCCCTCTCTAGAGCAGTTATCCATTTGTGGATGTCATCGCCACTCTGGTAGGGAGGGACAATCTTGCTCAGGTTTCTATGGTCATAAGACCTTTCCCTATCTTTAGGGATATTGCTGCCACCATGGGACTCTAGTCCCAACTTTTTTCTCTCTCTGTAGAGATCTAGGGACTCCCTGTCTAGGGCCAATTGCTGCTTTCTGAGTTCAAGCTGGGCTTGCTCATACTGAATCAGCCTCTTTCTCCTCTCATGAGAGGATTCCCTCCTATGAGAGGAGACAGATGTGAGAAGTTGGCCTGGTATATGCTGTCCACTAATTATAGTGGGCACCTTGCACCAGTCCAAACAACCCCTTATTGGAGATAGGTTAAAGACAACCTATTGAAAGCTATCCTAGTGGTAGCTATGGAGAGCAGCCTTCAGGCTAAGTCTTGAAGGAATGTAAAGCAGCTTGTTTTACCAGTCTATAATCTCTTGAGTGATCAAATGAAAGAGCACCACACCAGGTATATATTCAAAATATATGTATTTATTGCTAAACACACCCCTCTAGTCTCTTTATGAGGCTAGAGTTCGAAGTACATAAGTTAGAAGTTATTTAAACACAGTAATAGCACAAATACACGTTTGGGCCCTAGGGGCGTACCAAACCATATACCAATAAAGTGGTATAAGAACCACGACTGAACTAGACACTAGGCCTAGAGCCTCTAGAAGTGCTTGGACCACAAGGAACCACCCAAGGTAGTGACACAGGGGACCCACGGGGGACGCGTGCAGTGTAAATACACAACCGCGATACGCCGTTGACTTCTATGGAGAAAGTCGTGATCGGGAAATTAAAGAAAAGGGACACTTAAAGGAGGACTTGGAGCAAACCCTTTGAGATCTAGTACTTTGAAGAGTCTCTACCCACGGGAGCACCGGAGTACTCGTGTTACCTCACCCAGGGAAGCCGGGTGCATAGGTGTCTTTCGGGGTCGGGTTTCGTCGTCGATTTGAATGGCGATCTGCTGCAAAGTGCTGCTGGCGACCAAGTGGAAAGTGTCCGGGTGGATCCAAGAGTGGTTCGGAGATCTGAAGAACCTGAAAGCAGAGGGGACAGAGTCTGGGTCACTAGCCAGTGACCAGGAAGGCGATGGACAGATGCCCACCGATGTCGAGTGCTTCAGGTGCGTTGACGGTCGTCTTGACTCTTCAGCCACGAGGTCCAGGAGGCGTTGTCGGCAACCAGGAGCAGGATTCGGGCTGGTACACAATGTCTGTCGAGTGGTGAGGTGTCAGTGACCGGATTGGACCCAACAAGCCTTGGCAACAGCAAGTCTCGATACAGAGGAAGATCGTCGATGGTGCAGACCAGCAAGGTCTGGGGAACTCACCCAGCGAGGGTAAGTGAGGGCAAGCCTGGAACAACCAGGAAGCCAAGTAAGAAAAAGATTGGCCTTCGTTAAGGGCTACTGGCCAACGGGCTAGCGACCGCGAAGGAGCCTCGAGACGTCGCACGTGGATCTGGCTCACAGGACACTCGTGGAGTGGAGACCAGTGATCTTCGGTGCAGTTGGTGCTGGAGGCTAGGGCTACTCAGAGCCCAAAGCACGACTTCGTGGGAGACCCAGAAGAGGATGCACTTGCAAATGTGATCGGTGTCCAGGGGTCACGGTCTCACGTCACCCACGATAGCTACGGGCCTCAGCTTTGCTGGGGACTCAGGGTAGCCTCGGGGAAGTCTGAGAATCCACCTCTGGTGATGCGATGACTTCGGCGTCCGACGGGAGCTTCAGAAATGCGAACCGGACAGATGCTTCTTTGGTGCCTGCCAAGCAGGGGAGTCACTCCTTGACCCCAAGGGAGATTCTTCTGTCCTCTAATCGTGAGTAGAGCGTCGAAGGTCCAGGATTCTGTTTCAGAGTTTCGTCCAGGGATAATCTAAAGTCCTAAGGACTGGGTTCCTATACTTATACTAAGTTTAGGGGTTGGACTTACTCTGTGGCCCCACCTATGGGTGGGTCAGGGCAGAGGGGTGGCTACACCTCTTTCCCTTTGTCCAGTTCGCGCCAAAGCAGGGGCTGCAAGCCCCTGATCCGGTTTGAACTGGGGTATGCACAGGGACACCAAGTGTGCCCCCAGTGCAGGACTTCACAGCACCCGAAAGTGCTCCCGCCCAGCCCCAATACACATTATCCTGTCTGGGGAGGTGGTCACACCTCCCTGGGACAGGAAACCTATTGTCCAGGCCTCCCCTGCCGGAGTTTCGTCCAGCAGCAGGAGGCCAGACTTGTGTCTGTGGCAGTAGCATCCATTTTGTGATGCCAGGCTTTAGAAAGAAGTTACCGGCCAGGCCAGGGTTAACATGTCTCTCCCTCTAGAAGGGTGGAATGCTACCCCCGCCGCCAGAATTGGCGGGGGGTAGTATTCCAAGATGTTTGACACCAAACACGACATGTTTAGGTGCAGCCATTCCAAAGTTAGCATTTAACGCGAGGTTATAATGCGCTTAAGAGTATATGGTCAGGCTGCACTACAAACAGCATCAGAGAAGGGTCTCCGAACGCTGCAGAGGGGCCCTGCTCATGCAGGGGCACCCTCTCACATAGGAACCACGCACTCTGCCTTCAGGATTGATAAGGCCTGCCTTAGGAGTGACTTATAGGTTTATATGTGTGTAGGTATTTAGTGATATAGGTAACCTATATCACAGTAAGGGGTGCATGCACCACCTTACCCAGGCTGCAGTAGCAGACCTGTGGTGTCAGTTTGGATGGCCTTCCAGGGGTGGCATAATACATGCTGCAGCCCCTGGTATGCCTCTGAGGTACCTATGCCCTTGGTACATAGTATACCATATACTAGGGACTTATAAGGGCACTCCAGATTCCAATCAGAGATGTGCCTAAAGCACATGGAAACCTTTTTACAGAGAAAGCAGATAGACTGGGGCCCTGAATAGCAGGATCCCAGTCCAACTAAGTCATAAACCAGCAAAACACCATAAAAAAAGTGGGGGCAACCATATAGTCAGATTCCACCTCCCTACATAACCCACCCCCCCAAACGAAAGGAGATAAGGCTAATCTTGACCAGTTGAGCCTTCATTGACTAAGTGGTCATATAAGGAAGCACCTGCAGTAGCATTGTTGCCCCCTGTCTTATGGTCCACTAAGCAATCCCTCACCCTAAGGGTATGAGAGGGTCTCCAACATGGGGAATCCCTACCTGTGGTGTGCTTAGGTAAAGTACAAGGCTGGTGAGGTGTCTGAGTAGGAAAGTGAGGCCCTAGGAATGTTGGCCTCAGCTTCCTCAGATCACTGGTCACCATGTATGCCTGTCTTTCCATGACTGAGTTGCACTTTGCTCTAAGGGTCAACCTTTGGCTGCCTACAGCTGGGGGTTGGGTCCCTTTGGATGGATTAGTGGAGGGACATGGCAGGTTTGGAACCTTCAGGTCCCAGGTTTGCCCTTGCCTACCAGAGTCCTTCTGGGGGAGGTCCCTACATAAAGGCATGGGGGATCCCTCAGTGTGTAGAGGAGTTTTCACCTGGCTAGGGCTACTAGACTGGGTGCCCCTAATCTGCTGATGGGGGGGTTCCTCTGGACAGGGGGCCCTGGGGGGGTCCACTGACCTCCCTGACCTCTGCAGCCCTGGGCTGACTGAGGCAGGGTAGAGAGGGGCAGGTTACCTGCTCCAGACTGGGTACCACCTTGGAAGGGTCCTCTGCCCTCAGGGGTGTGGCCAGGCCAGGCCTGACTACCTCTGGGGCAGTTCCTTCACTAGGGGTAGGGTCAGTTCCCTGAGGAGGCTGACCCTTACCTACTGTCTGGAGGGAAGAAGACTTTTCTTCAACCCTTGTGCTCTCTTTTGGGGGAGAGTGGGCCATTCTTTCAGGCTCCATCTCTCCAAATTCTTGGGCTGGGGCTGTGGCCATCACAGCCCCACTAACCTTTACAGGGACGCCCAACATCCTAAGGTGGGTTTGGTGTTCAACTTCAGCCCAGGCTGAAATCTCCAGATCATTGCCCATCAGGCAATCTACAGGTAAGGTGGGGGACACTGCCACTCTCTTTGGGCCTGTGACCCCCTCCCAGCTGAGATTGACTATGGCCATGGGGTGATCTGTTCTGACACCATCAATGTTGGTCACCTGGTATTTAAACTCAGGTAAAAGCTGGTGAGGGGGACTAGTTTCCCTGCCACCATGGTGACACTAGCCCCTGTGTCCCTAAATGCCACAGCTTTCTGACCATTAATCATTGGCTCCAGTCTGTACCTGCCCATTGCTGTGGGACCCATGGTAAAGGTGGCAAATCCTACACCACCATCAGAGTCAGAGGAGTCTGTTGAGGGGTCCCTGTCTGAACCAGGGCCCACCTCTGTTCCTGTTGCAAAAGCACCTAACTTTTTGGGTGCACTACTCCCAACTGGAGGATTACTACTGGTAGTACCAGGAGGGGGGTAGTAGTTGCTGGGGGAACATTTTCTTTATTGCCAATCCTGGGGCAACTGGGATCAGATTTCCAGTGCCCAGGCTTTTTACAGACATGGCAATATGGTTTCTTTTCAGGAGAGGAAGGAGTTTGGGACCCACCCCCAGAAGAGGAATTTTGGGGCCCTGTAGTGGACTTATCCTTAGATTTATCCCCACCTTTCTCTTGGGACTTAGTAGAATCTTTCTTCTGGTCACCACCCTGATTTCTAGTCTTTACTCTGGTTCTGACCCATTTGTCTGCCTTCTTTCCCAATTCTTGGGGAGAGGTCAGATCAGAGTCCACCAGATACTGGTGCAAAAGCTGGTTTTGACAATTATTAAGGATCTGCTCCCTCATAATCAAAT
Source organism: Calotriton arnoldi (assembly GCA_963921515.1). Taxonomy (NCBI): domain Eukaryota; kingdom Metazoa; phylum Chordata; class Amphibia; order Caudata; family Salamandridae; genus Calotriton; species Calotriton arnoldi. The sequence continues at coordinate 3,842,203 of CAWUFW010000359.1, forward strand.
TGTACAATCCTAAAAAGTCATGCACTTTGTTGCCATGTATCCAACCTTCCAGAGCCTTTGTAGCACAATCTACAAAATCAACCCAGTCTTGAGTCTGAGCTTTTTGGGTGTCTCTGAACTTCAACCTATACTGTTCAGTGGTTAGGCCAAACCCATCTATCAGAGCACTCTTCAAGACTGTGTAATTGTCAGCATCCTCTTCTCTTACAGTGAGGAGCTTGTCTCTACCTTTGTCTGCAAAGGAGAGCCACAAGATTGCTGCCCACTGCCTCTGGGGACCTTCTGAACTTTACAGGCCCTCTCCAGTGCAGTTATCCATTTGTGGATGTCATCCCCACTCTGGTAGGGAGGGACAATCTTGTTTAGGTTTCTATGGTCATAAGACCTTTCCCTATCTCTAGGGACATGGCTGCCACCATGGGACTCTAGTCCCAACTTTCTTTTCTCTCTAAAGAGATCTAGGGACTCCCTGTCTAAGGCTACTTGCTTCCTTCTGAGTTCAAGCTGAGCTTCCTCATATTGAATCAGCCTTGTTCTCCTCTCATGAGAGGATTCCCTCCTATGAGATGAGACAGAGCTCCCTATTGAGGTGCCAGAGTGGTTAGACTCCTGAGAAGGAGATCTAGACTTTCTGGGCACACTCTTAATCCTTCCTGGGGGACAAAGAGGGCATCATCCTGATCATCCTCTTCATCTTCCACAGGAGGGATTGGGTTATCCAGGTCAGAGTCATTGTCACCCTCCTGGCCAGTTTCAGAGGGGGGCTGGGGGTATTTCTACCCCTGGTCCCATCCTCATCTTCTGCCCCACCCTCAGCTCCTACCCCTTCAGTCCCCAAGGGCTTACTAAGGTCATAAGCCACCAACAACTCTTTAAGGTGTTGGGTGGTGGGACTTTGGCCTGTCCTTATTTTTCTCAAGTTACATAATGCTCTCAATTCCAAGAATGGGAGTGTATCATACTTGGAGGGTGGAAGCTCAGTGGCTTCCTGCAAGGATTCTTTAGATCCTACCCTTAAAGACATTACTAGTGTGGTGTGGTGTATGCACTACCTACTCTAGTGTGGCCTACTAAACTCTCTTGAGTTGTAGAAAGGGTGTGCTATCCCTTAACACACAACTCTAAGTTCAGTAGAACTTACTGTATTCTAAGCTTAAATTATATGTACCTTAGGTACCTTTAGTGGTTTTCAGTTGATCAATTCAATTGAGATTATCTGGTAAAACAATAGCAAGCTGGAATCCCACACGCTGCACACCAATGTGAGAAGTTGGCCTGGTATATGCTGTCCACTAATTATAGTGGGCACCTTGCACCAGTCCAAACAACCCCTTATTGGAGATAGGTTAAAGACAACCTTATTGAAAGCTATCCTAGTGGTAGCTATGGAGAGCAGCCTTCAGGCTAAGTCTTGAAGGAATGTAAAGCAGCTTGTTTTACCAGTCTATAATCTCTTGAGTGATCAAATGAAAGAGCACCACACCAGGTATATATTCAAAATGTATGTATTTATTGCTAAACACACCCCTCTAGTCTCTTTATGAGGCTAGAGTTCGAAGTACATAAGTTAGAAGTTATTTAAACACAGTAATAGCACAAATACACGTTTGGGCCCTAGGGGCGTACCAAACCATATACCAATAAAGTGGTATAAGAACCACGACTGAACTAGACACTAGGCCTAGAGCCTCTAGAAGTGCTTGGACCACAAGGAACCACCCAAGGTAGTGACACAGGGGACCCACGGGGGACGCGTGCAGTGTAAATACACAACCGCGATACGCCGTTGACTTCTATGGAGAAAGTCGTGATCGGGAAATTAAAGAAAAGGGACACTTAAAGGAGGACTTGGAGCAAACCCTTTGAGATCTAGTACTTTGAAGAGTCTCTACCCACGGGAGCACCGGAGTACTCGTGTTACCTCACCCAGGGAAGCCGGGTGCATAGGTGTCTTTCGGGGTCGGGTTTCGTCGTCGATTTGAATGGCGATCTGCTGCAAAGTGCTGCTGGCGACCAAGTGGAAAGTGTCCGGGTGGATCCAAGAGTGGATCGGAGATCTGAAGAACCTGAAAGCAGAGGGGACAGAGTCTGGGTCACTAGCCAGTGACCAGGAAGGCGATGGACAGATGCCCACCGATGTCGAGTGCTTCAGGTGCATTGACGGTCGTCTTGACTCTTCAGCCACGAGGTCCAGGAGGCGTTGTCGGCGACCAGGAGCAGGATTCGGGCTGGTACACGATGTCTGTCGAGTGCTGAGGTGTCGGCGACCGGATTGGACCCAACAAGCCGTGGCAACAGCAAGTCTCGATGCAGAGGAAGATCGTCGATGGTGCAGACCAGCAAGGTCTGGGGAACTCACCCAGTGAGGGTAAGTGAGGGCAGGCCTGGAGCAACCATGATGCCAAGTAAGAAAAAGAATGGCCTTCGTTAAGGGCTACTAGCCAACGGGCTAGCGACCGAAGGAGCCTCGAGACGTCGCACGTGGATCTGGCTCACAGGACACTCGTGGAGTGGAGGCCAGTGATCTTCGGTGCAGTTAGTGCTGGAGGCTAGGGCTACTCGGAGCCCAAAGCATGACTTCGTGGGAGACCCAGAAGAGGATGCACTTGCAAATGTGCTCGGTGTCCAGGGTCACGGTCTCACGTCACCCACGATAGCTACGGGCCTCAGCTTTGCTGGGGACTCAGGGTAGCCTCGGGGAAGTCTGAGAATCCACCTCTGGTGATGCGATGACTTTGGCGTCCGACGGGAGCTTCAGAAATGCGAACCGGACAGATGCTTCTTTGGTGCCTGCCAAGCAGGGGAGTCACTCCTTGACCCCAAGGGAGATTCTTCTGTCCTCTAATCGTGAGTAGAGCGTCGAAGGTCCAGGATTCTGTTTCAGAGTTTTGTCCAGGGATAATCTAAAGTCCTAAGGACTGGGTTCCTATACTTATACTAAGTTTAGGGGTTGGACTTACTCTGTGGCCCCACCTATGGGTGGGTCAGGGCAGAGGGGTGGCTACACCCCTTTCCCTTTGTCCAGTTCGCGCCAAAGCAGGGGCTGCAAGCCCCTAATCCGGTTTGAACTGGGGTATGCACAGGGACACCAAGTGTGCCCCCAGTGCAGGACTTCACAGCACCCAAAAATGCTCCAGCCCAGCCCCAATACACATTATCCTGTCTGGGGAGGTGGTCACACCTCCCTGGGACAGGAAACCTATTGTCCAGGCCTCCCCTGCCGGAGTTTCGTCCAGCAGCAGGAGGCCAGACTTGTGTCTGTGGCAGCAGCATCCATTTTGTGATGCCAGGCTTTAGAAAGAAGTTACCGGGCTAGGCCAGGGTTAACATGTCTCTCCCTCTAGAAGGGTGGAATGCTACCCCCGCCGCCAGAATTGGCAGGGGGTAGTATTCCAAGATGTTTGACACCAAACACGACATGTTTAGGTGCAGCCATTCCAAAGTTAGCATTTAACGCGAGGTTATAATGCGCTTAAGAGTATATGGTCAGGCTGCACTACAAACAGCATCAGAGAAGGGTCTCCGAACGCTGCAGAGGGGCCCTGCTCATGCAGGGGCACCCTCTCACATAGGAACCACGCACTCTGCCTTCAGGATTGATAAGGCCTGCCTTAGGAGTGACTTATAGGTTTATATGTGTGTAGGTATTTAGTGATATAGGTAACCTATATCACAGTAAGGGGTGCATGCACCACCTTACCCAGGCTGCAGTAGCAGACCTGTGGTGTCAGTTTGGATGGCCTTCCAGGGGTGGCATAATACATGCTGCAGCCCCTGGTAGGCCTCTGAGGTACCTATGCCCTTGGTACATAGTATACCATATACTAGGGACTTCTAAGGGCACTCCAGATTCCAATCAGAGATGTGCCTAAGGCACATGGAAACCTTTTTACAGAGAAAGCAGATAGACTGGGGCCCTGAATAGCAGGATCCCAGTCCAACTAAGTCATAAACCAGCAAAACACCATAAAAAAAGTGGGGGCAACCATATAGTCAGATTCCACCTTCCTACAACAGAGGTCCCTATTGAGGTGTCAGAGTGGTTAGACTCCTGAGAAGGAGATCTAGACCTTCTAGGCACACTCATAATCCTTCCTGGGGGGACAAAGTGGAGGTCATTCTGATCCTCCTCTTCCTCTTCCACAGGAGGGATTGGGTTTTCCAGGTCAGGGTCATTGTCACCCTCCTGGTCAGTTCCAGAGGGGGGGTTGGGGGTGTTTCTACCCCTGGCCCCATCCTCATCTTCTGCCCCACCCTCTGCACCTACCCCTTCAGTCCCTAAGGGCCTGTTGAGATCATCAGCCATTAACATCTCTCTCAGATGTTGGGTGGTGGGACTTTGGCCTGTCTTCAGTTTCCTCACATTGCATATTGCTCTCAATTCCAAGAATGGGAGTGTATCATACTTGGAGGGAAGAAGCCCAGTGGCTTCTGGCAAGGACTCTCTGGGTCCTGGCTTTGAAGACATCACTAGTGAGGTGTGGTGTATGCACTACCTACTCTAGTGTGGCCTACTAAACTCTCTTGAGTTGTAGAAAGGGTGTGCTATCCCTTAACACACAACTCTAAGTTCAGTAGAACTTACTGTATACTAAGCGTAATTTATATGTACCTTAGGTACCTTTAGTGGTTTTCAGTTGATCAATTCAATTGAGATTATCTGGTAAAACAATAGCAAGCTGGAATCCCACACGCTGCACACCAATGTGAGAAGTTGGCCTGGCATATGCTGTCCACTAATTATAGTGGGCACCTTGCACCAGTCCAAACAACCCCTTATTGGAGATAGGTTAAAGACAACCTTTATTGAAAGCTATCCTAGTGGTAGCTATGGAGAGCAGCCTTCAGGCTAAGTCTTGAAGGAATGTAAAGCAGCTTGTTTTACCAGTCTATAATCTCTTGAGTGACCAAATGAAAGAGCACCACACCAGGTATATATTCAAAATATATGTATTTATTACTAAACACACCCCTCTAGTCTCTTTATGAGGCTAGAGTTTGAAGTACATAAGTTATAAGTTATTTAAACACAGTAATAGCACAAATACACGTTTGGGCCCTAGGGGCGTACCAAACCATATACCAATAAAGTGGTATAAGAACCACGACTGAGCTAGACACTAGGCCTAGAGCCTCTAGAAGTGCTTGGACCACAAGGAACCACCCAAGGTAGTGACACAGGGGACCCACGGAGGACGCGTGCAGTGTAGTAACACAGCCGCGAATCGCCGTTAACTTCTATGGAGAAAGTCGCGGTTGGGAATTTAAAGAAAAGGGACACTTAAAGAAGGACTTGGAGCAAACCCTTTGAGAACTAGGTCGTTCTAGAGTCTCTACCCACGGGAGCACCGGAGTACTCTTGTTACCTCACCCAGGGAAGCCGGGTGCATAGGTGCCTTTCGGGGTCGGGTTTCGTCGTCGATTTGAATGGCGATCTGCTGCAAAGTGCTGCTGGCGACCAAGTGAAAAGTGTCCGGGTGAATCCAAGGGTGGATCGGAGATCTGAAGAATCTGAAAGCAGAGGGGACAGAGTCTGGGTCACTAGCCAGTGACCAGGAAGGCGATGAGCAGATGCCCACCGATGTCGAGTGCTTCAGGTAGGTTGACGGTCGTCTTGACTCTTCAGCCACGAGGTCCAGGAGGTGTTGTCGGTGACCAGGAGCAGGATTCGGGCTGGTACATGATGTCTGTCGAGTGCTGAGGTGTCGGCGACCGGATTGGACCCAACAAGCCTTGGCAACGGCAAGTCTCAATGAAGATGAAGATTGACGATGATGCAGACCAGCAAGGTCTGAGGAACTCACCCAGCAAGGGTAAGTGAGGGCAAGCCTGGAGCAACCAGGGAGCCCAAGTAGAAAAAGATTGGCCTTCGTGAAGGGCTACTAGCCAACAGGCTAGCGACCGCGAAGGAGCCTCAAGACGGTGCACGTGGAGCTGGCTCACAGGACACTCGTGGAGTGGAGGCCAGTGATCTTTGTTGCAGTTGGTGCTGGAGGCTGGGGCTACTCGGAGCCCAAAGCACGACTTCGTGGGAGACCCAGAAGAGGATGCACTTGCAAATGTGTGCGGTGTCCAGGGGTCACGGTTCCACGTTACCCACGACAGCTACGGGCCTCAGCTTTGCTGGGGACTCAGGGCAGCCTCGGGGAAGTCTGGAAATCTACCTCTGGTGATGCAAAGACTTCGGCGTCCGACGGGAGCTTCAGCGATGCAGACCGGACAATTGCTTCTTTGGTGCCTGCCAAGCAGGGGAGTCACTCCTTGACCCCAAGGGAGATTCTTCTGTCCTCTAATCTTTAAGTAGAGCGTCGAAGGTTCAGGATTCTGTGTCAGAGTTTCGTCCAGGGATAATCTAAAGTCCTAAGGACTGGGGTCCCATACTTATACTAAGTTTAGGGGTTGGACTTACTCTGTGGACCCACCTATGGGTGGGTCAGGGCAGAGGGGTGGCTACACCCCTTTCCCTTTGTCCAGTTCGCGCCAAAGCAGGGGCTGGAAGCTCCTGATCCGATTTGAACTGGGGTATGCACAGGGACACCAAATGTGCCCCCAGTGCAGGACTTCAAAGCACCTGAGAGTGCTCCCGCCCAGCCCCAATACACACTATCCTGTCTGGGGAGGTGGTCACACCTCCCTGGGACAGGAAACCTATTGTCCAGGCCTCCCCTGCCGGAGTTTCGGTCAGCAGCAGGAGGCCAGACTCGTGTCTGTGGCAGCGGCATCCATTTTGTGATGCCAGGGCTTGGAAAGTCAGTACCGGGCATACCGGTGTGTACATGTCTTTCCCTCTAGAAGGGTGGAATGCTACCCCCGCCGCCAGAACTGGTGGGGGGTAGTATTCCAAGATGTTTGACACCAAACACGACATGTTTCCGTGCAGCCATCCCAAAGTTAGCATTTAACGCGAGGTTATAATGCGCTTAAGAGTATATGGTCAGGCTGCACTACAAACAGCATCAGAGAAGGGTCTCCGAACGCTGCAGAGGGGCCCTGCTCATGCAGGGCACCCTCTCACATAGGAACCACGCACTCTGCCTTCAGGATTGATAAGGCCTGCCATAGGAGTGACTTATAGGTTTATATGTGTGTATGTATATAGTGATATAGGTAGCCTATATCACAGTAAGGGGTGCATGCACCACCTTACCCAGGCTGCAGTAGCAGACCTGTGGTGTCAGTTTGGATGGCCTTCCAGGGGTGGCACAATACATGCTGCAGCCCCTGGTAGGCCTCTGAGGTACCTATGCCCTGGGTACATAGTATACCATATACTAGGGACTTATAAGGGCACTCCAGATTCCAATCAGAGATGTGCCTAAGGCACCTGGAAACCATTTTAGAGAGGAAGCAGCTAGGCTGGGGTTCTGATTAGCAGGGCCCCAGCCAGACTAAGGTCGAAAAACAGTGAAGCATCAGCAAAAAGTGGGGGTACCCATGTGAAGCAGATCCTACTCTCCTACAACCACCTCTTCAGACATTGCCTTGTTCATGGAAACCTGGAGCAACCTCTGCTCCGGACCGGACATCGCCAACACCATCCACGACGGCTACAAATTCACCTGCACGGACCACCCCGAGCACCCAGGAGGAGGCATTGCCATTGTCTAAAAAAGCACACTCCGACTGACCACGCAATCGAATGACCCGATGGCTACCATGGAACACCTCCACTTCCAGATCCGGACCCCCCCCAACCCCACCAACCCCACCATCCGCAGCACCCTCGTCTGCAGGCCCCCCGACCCATGAACCCCCATTCACCAATGCCATTGTGGAACTCATCGCACCCTAGGCTCTCACATCCACCGACTACATCCTACTCGGACAACTCAACTTCCATCTGGACAACCCCAGTGACCAGAACACCACCACTCTCCTGGCAAACCTCGCCGACATCGGACTCAAGCAGCTAGTCACCACACCAATCCACATAGCCGGACACACACTCGACCCCGTCTTCTCCGCCAGCGGGAACTTCGACTACAGCCACACCCCCAAACTCTCCTGTACTGACCATCATAGTATACATCACGCCTTCACCATGACCACCGTACACCACCGCCATCATCACCTCCCCAGCCGCAGCTGGATCAAGGCCATCAAAGAACTTTTCGGCAACTCCCTCAGCACCACCACTCCACCAACGCTTACAGATGCCAACACCACAGCGCACAAACTCCACCGATGGAGCGCCAACTGCGCCGACACCCTGGCAGCTCCTCTGTGTCAGTGGACCGAGCATCTGGAGCATCTATGAGATTTCACTGCGACAATTCTAGGACGCCACTGACACGGGCGTAAGGATGACGCAGTGCCATAGGGATATATATCAATCAGGGGTTTGTTAAAGCGCGACTACTCACCCGTAAGGGTCTCAAGGCGCTAGGGCTGGGGTGCAGGTTCCATTCCATCAAGGAGGGGGTCTGTCGAAGAGCCAGGTTTTGAGGTTTCTTGCGAAGATGGGGAGCGATGTTGTCTGCCTGAGGTGGAGCGGAAGGACGTTCCATGCTTTGGCCGCGAGGAAGGAGAAGGAGCGGCCTCCCGATCTGGTCTTTCTGGTGCGGGGGACGACGGCGTAGGAGAGCTGGGCTGATCGTAGGGTCCTTTGGGGTGCGTGGAATTTGAGTCGGCTGTTCAGGTATGCTGGTCCGGAGCCGTGGAGGGCCTTGTGTGCGTGGGTGAGCATCTTGAAGGTGATTCTCGCCTCAACGGGGAGCCAGTGGAGTGTGCGCAGGTGCAGGGAGATGTGGCAGTGTTTTGGCAGGTTGAGGACCAGTCTTGCGGCGGCGTTCTGGATGTTCTGTAGCTTACGGGTGAGGTTTTTGTTTATTCCGGCATAGAGTGCGTTGCCATAGTCGAGTCTGCTGGTGACCAGGGCGTGAGTGACGGTCTTTCGGTGTTCGAGGGGGATCCATTTGAAGGTCTTACGAAGGAGGCGGAGGGTGTGGAAGCAGGAAGATGAGACGGAGTTGATCTGGCGGTCCATTTTGAGCTCGGAGTCCAGGATGATTCCCAGGTTGCGTGCGTGGTCCGTGGGGGTTGGCGGGTTTCCAAGGGCAGGGGGCCACCAGGTGTCGCTCCAGGCGTCTGGGTTTGGGCCCATGATGAGTACTTCTGTTTTGTTGGTGTTTAGTTGTAGGCAGCTGTTTTTCATCCATTTGGCGATGGCTTCCATGCCTTCTCGAAAGTTGCGTCTGGCGGTGTTGGGCTCGTTGGATAGGGAGAGGATGAGTTGGGTGTCGTCTGCGTATGACCCGATGTTGAGTCCGTAGGTTCTGACGATGGGGGCGAGTGGAGCCATGTAGACGTTGAAGAGCGTCGGGCTGAGGGAGGAGCCCTGGGGGACTACGCAGGTGGTAGGTGTGGGGTCCGAGAGGAAAGGGGGGAGTCTGACCCGCTGCGTCCTGCCGGAGAGGAAGGAGCGGATCCAGTCGAGGGCCTTGTCCTGGATTCCTGCATCGTAGAGTCTGCGTATTAGGGTGCGGTGGGAGACTGTGTCGAACGCCGCTGATAGGTCGAGGAGGATGAGGGCTACTGTTTCTCCTTTGTCCAGTAGGGTGCGGATGTCGTCTGTTGCGGCGAGGAGGGCGGTTTCCGTACTGTGGTTTTTTCTGAAGCCGGATTGGGAGGAGTCGAGGATGTTGTGTTCTTCAATGAATGTGGCGAGTTGGCTGTTGATGGCTTTCTCGATGACTTTCGCTGGGAACGGGAGCAGGGAGATGGGTCTGTAGTTTTTGAGGTCGGTGGGGTCCGCTGAGGGTTTCTTTAGGAGGGGTTGACCTCAGCGTGTTTCCAGTCGTCGGGGAACGCAGGCGGTCGCCAGGGAGCGGTTGATGGTGTGGCGGAGCATGGGTGCGATGGTGTCGGCGGCTCTGTTGAAGATGTGGTGGGGGCATGGGTCCGTGGGGGCCCCTGAGTGGATTGACTTCATTGTCTTCAGTGTGTCTTCGGTGGTGAGGGCTGTCCAGTCATCAATCGCTGGTTTCCGGGTGGTTGGTGAGGGTTCAGTGTGTTGGTTGTCTTCGTCGAAGTTGTCGTGGATGCTCTTGATTTTGTGGTGGAAAAAGGTGCTGAGTTTGTCGCAGAGGTCTTGTGAGGGAGGGATGTCGGTAGACTCGCTGGTGGGTTGGGCGAACTCCTTGATGATGCTGAAGAGTTCCTTGCTGTTGTGCACGTGGGTGGAGATTCTGTCTTCAATCGCTTTTTTCCTCGTTTCTCTGATGAGTTGATGGTGAGCGTTGGTGGCGGCTCTGAAGTTGTTGTGGGCTTCTCCGGATTTGGTGTTCTTCCAGGCCTTTTCGAGGCGGCGGCATGTGCGTCTGGACTCTCGAAGTTCGGTGGTAAACCATCTGGCTTTCTTGGCGCAGGTATTGTTGTTTTTCTTGAGGGGGGCTATGGTGTTGGTGCTGTCCGAGATCCATCTATGCAGGGTTCGGGCTGTGGTGTTGGGGTCGTCGTTTTCCGCGATGGTTGGGGTGGAGTTGTTGAGTGAGGAGGTGAGCTGGTCGTCGGTGATTTTGGTCCAGTTTCTTCGTGGGAGCAGGTGCTGGTGTCTGTGGATGGTGGGTGTTCTGAAGGTGAAGTGGACGCAACGATGGTCGGTCCATGGGAGTTCGGTGGTGTGGCTGAAGGTGATGGAGTTTCCTGTAGTGAAGAGGGGGTCAAGGGTGTGTCCTGCTGAGTGCGTGGGCTCGGTCACGATCTGGCGGAGTCCGATGTTGTGGAGGTTGTCCAGGAGGGATGTGGTGTTGGGTCCAGTTGGTTGTCGAGGTGGAAGTTGAGGTCTCCCAGCAGGGTGTAGTTGGTGGATGCGATGGCCTGTGGGGAGATAATGTCCGAGATGGAGTTGGCTAAGGGTCCGCGGGGTCCAGGGGGTCGGTAGATGAGGGTTCCTCGGAGGGTGGCGGTGGGGCTGGCCAGTATCTTGAAGTGAAGGTGTTCAATCAGTTCTGTGGGCTCGTCGGGGAGAGTGCTCAGGCGGAGGCTGGATTTGTGGACGATGGCGATTCCTCCTCCTGGGCGGGTGCGGCGGTCCTTCCTGGAAATCTTGTATCCTTGGGGGATGGCGATGTCCGGTCCCGAGGTGGTGTTGGTCCAGGTTTCGGTGAAGAAAGGCCTGCCCCATGCATTGTTGGCATTGCGTCATGCGTTGTAGGAGAGTAGGATCTGCTTCTTATAGTTACCCCCACTTTTTGCTGATGTTTCACTGTTTTTCGACTTAGCCAGACTGAGGCCCTGCTAATCAGGACCCCAGTCTATCTGCTTTCTACTCTAAATTGATTGTATGTACTTTAGGTACACTCCAGATTGTATTCTGGGGTACCCTTGTGAGTCCCTAGTATATGGTATACTATGTACCCAGGGCATAGGTACCCCAGAGGCCTACCAGGGGCTGCAGCATGTATTGTGCCACCCCTGGGAAGCCTTTTAAAATGACCCAACAGGTCTTCTACAGCAGCCTGTGTAAGGTGGTATATGCACCCCTTACTGAGATATAGGTTCCCTATATCTCTCCATATCGCTGCACATGTAAACCTATCAGTCACCCCTATGGCAGGCCTTAACAATCCTGAAGGCAGGGTGCTGGGTTTCATGTGAGAGGGTGCCCATGCATGAGCAGAGCCCCTCTGCAGCTTTTGGAATCTTTATTCCGGGGTTGTTTGTGATGCAGCCAGACCATATACTCTTAAGTGCATTATAACCCCGCGGTAAATGCTAACTTGAGAATGGCTGCATGGAAAACTGTCGTGTTTGGTGTCAAACACCTTGGAATCATACCTCCACCCCAGTACTGAGGTGGGAGGTATGATTCCTCCCTTCTAGAGGGAGCAACATGGCATCACCGGTACACCCGGTACCAGCTTAACAGAACCCTGGCATCACAAAATGGATGCTGCAGCCACAGACACGAGTCTGCCCTCCTGCTGCTGGACGAAACTCCAGCAGGGGAGGCCTGGACAATAGGTTTCCTGTCACAGGGAGGTGTAACCACCTCCCAGACAGGCTTTAGTGTATTGGGGCTGGGTGGGTGCACTCTCAGAGTGCTTTGAAGTCTGCACTGGGGGCACATTTGGTGTCCCTGTGCATAGTCCAGCTCAAACCGGTTGCAGGGGCACACAGCCCCTGCTCTGGCGCGAAACTGGACAAAGGAAATGGGTGTAGCCACCCCTCTTTCCTGACCATCCCATAGGTGGGTCCCCAGAGTTTGTCCCACCCCTTCCTTGGGTATAAAGTAGGAAACCCTGACTACAGGACTTTAGATTACACCTGGACTAAACTCTGTTACCAGAAACCAAGTACTTCGACGATCTACACTATGCTGGATGACTGAAGAATCTCCCTTGGAGTAAAGGAGTTACTCCCCTGCAAGGCAGGCACCTTTAATGCAACTGACCGGTTGGCATCTCTGAAGCTCCTGCGGACTCCGAAGAATATTGCCACACAGGAGGTGGATTTTCCGAGGTCTCTGAGGTCGATCTGTGCCCACAGCAAGTCTGAGGCCCATATCCCTTGTGGAGACCGTGCAACCCGAACCCCTGGACACCGCAACCATTTGCAGAAGCATCATCTTTCCGGCGACCCCTGAGGCTGAGCTTTGGGTTACTTGTAGCCCTGACCCCGAGCAGTAACTGCACTGAAGATTGCAGGCCTACACCCAACGAGTGTTCCGTGGGCCACTGTTTTGTGATTCCTCTTGAGGTCCCTTCGCGATCCCTGGTCTGTTGTCCTGTGGGTCTCCAAGAAGGCAACTCTAACTTTTATTGGGCTTCCCTGGTTGCTCCAGACGTGCCCTGACTCTCCATCGCTTGGGGAGTCCTCAGGACCTTGCTGGTCCGCACAGAAGCATCTTTTCTCTTCCTGCATGGGTTGCTGTTGCCAAGGCTTGTTGTAGTCAATCTGATCACCGACACCCCAGCTCTCGACATCCTTCGTGGGACAGCTCGAATCCGGCTCCTGGTTGTCGTCGACATCTCCGGGACCCCGTGGCTGCAGAGTCAAGCTTCACCTCTTCGCACCTGAAGCACCCGACATCGGTGGGCATTCGATTGCTCCGCTCCTGGTCACTGGCTAGTGACCCAGGCTCTGTCCCCTCTGCTTTCAGGTTCTTCACATCTTCGATCCAGGCTTGGACGGACACTTTTCTTCTTCACGGCAGCAGCACTTTGCAGCAGATCGCCATTGAAAACGACGACGATTCCCGACACCTTTTGACACCTATGCACCCGGCTTCCCTGGGTGAGGTAACTCGAGTACTCCGGTGCTCCCGTGGGTGTTGACCCTAGAACCCCTTAAGTCTAAAGGGGTTTGCTGAAAGTCCTCTCCTAAGTGTCCTTTATCTTTAAAATTCCAACCGCGACTTTCCGCATTGAATCCTACGGCGCTCGCGGCTGTGTTCTCACACTGCACACGTCCCCCGTGGGTCTCCTGTGTCACTACCTTGGGTGGTTCCTTGGGGTCCCAGCGATTCTACGTGCTCTAGGCACTGTGTCTAGTCAAGTCGTGGTTCTTATACCACTTTCTTAATATATGGTTTGGTCCCCCCTGGGGCCCATTGTATATTGTGCTATTTACTGTCGTTTTAATACTGTGATATTGTGTATCTTGAACTCTATTCTCATAAAGAGATTAGTAGTTAGTGTTTAGAAATAAATACATATATTTTATATATATACCTTGTGTGGTTCTCCTTTCATTTAGTTATTCAAGAGGTTATAATCTGGTAAACCAAGCTGCTTTACACTCCTTCAAGACTTAGCCTGAAGGCTGCTCTCCATAGCTACCACTAGGATAGCTTTCAATAAAGGTTGTCTTTAAACCTATCATCAATAAGGGTCGTTTGGACTGGTGCAAGGTGCCCACTATAACTAGTGGACAGCATATGCCAGGCCAACTTCTCATATTGGTGTGCAGCGGTGGGATTCAAGCTTGCTATTGCTTTACCAGATAATCTCTTTGAAGTGACTAACTGAAAACCATTATAGGTACATAGGTACATATAAATCAAGTTTAGAATACAGTAAGTTCTACTGAACTTAGAGTTGTGTGTCAAGGGCTTAGCACACCCTTTCTACAACTCAAGAGAGTTTCAGTTCCCACTAGAGTAGGTAGGTGCATACACCACACCACACTAGAATGTCTTCAAGGCCTGAAGTTGGTGACTTCTTGCTCACTAGGTATAACAATCTCACATTCCAGGAATTGAGAAATATGTGTACCTCTAGGAGACTGAAAAAAGGGAGACATGCAAGCACTCAACGCCTCATAGAGGCTTTGCTGTTAGATGACCTCAGAAAGACACCAGGGTCTGATGAGGCAGGCAAGTTGGTTGGGGCAGTAGAAGAGGAAAGGCCAGGTAGTGAAAACTACTATGACCCAGACTCTGATGCTGGCCAGGGGGATCAAAATGATTCCCACCTGGAAAATCCAATTCTTCCTGAAGGTGAGGAAGGAGACCCCAGTGGGGTTCTCTTTACCCCACCTGGAAGGGTTAATAGTCTACCAAGAAGATCAAGATCTCCTTCTCAGGAATCTAATCATTCTGGTACTTCTATAGGGTCCTCTGCTGCTCATAAAAGGGCATCCTCTTATGAGAAGAAATGCCAACTGCTTGAGTTTGAGAAAGCTAAGCTAAGAATCAAGAGAGAGCAATTGGCCTTAGACAGGGAATCCCTGGAGCTTCAGAGAGCTTCACAGAAATTGGGACTAGGGTCCCATGGTGGCAGCAGCAGTGTCCCTAGAGGTAGAGATCATCCTCATGACCATAGGAACCTGAACAAGATTGTCCCTCCCTACCAGAGTGGGGATGACATCCACAAATGGATAACTGCACTGGAGAGGGCCTGTAAGGTACAGAGGGTCCCTCAGGAGCAGTGGGCAGCAATCTTGTGGCTCTCCTTTGCAGACAAAGGTAGAGACAAGCTCCTCACTGTAAGAGAAGAGGATGCTGACAATTACAAAGTCCTGAAGAGTGCTCTGATTGAAGGGTTTGGCCTAACCACTGAACAATACAGGTTAAAGTTCAGAGATACCCAAAAGGCACAGACTCAGGACTGGGTTGACTTTGTTGATTGTGCTACTAAGGCTCTGGAAGGCTGGTTACTTGTCAGTAAGTTGTGTGATTTCAAAGGATTGTATAATTTAATCATGAGAGAGCAGATCCTTAATAACTGTCAAAATCAACTGTTGCATCAGTACCTGGTGGACTCTGATCTGACCTCTCCCCAAGAATTGGGTCAGAAGGCAGACAAGTGGGTCAGAACCAGGGTGAGGCAGAAGGTTCAGAAACAAGGTGGTGACTCTAAGAAGCAAGATTCTAAGCACTCTGATAAGGGTGGGGAGAAGGGTAAAGACCAGAAGTCTTCTCAAGGGCCCCAAAAATCTGCATCTGGTGGGGAGTCCCAATCTAACAAAGGAAAAGGCCAAAAAGAAACCTTGGTGTAAGCAGAAAACCCATTGGACTAGTGATTGTACCAAGACCAAAGACTCAACTCCAGCCACCATTGCCCCTAAGGCAACTGTTCCCCCTAGTTCAGCTCCAAGTGGTGGTGTTCCAAATAAGGGTGTAGTAGGGTTGACCCTGGGATCTGAGATGGACTCTGGCCTAGTCAGAGTTCCCACTCAGGCTGTACTGGTCTGTGATGGAGGCATAGATATGTCCTCCTATGTGAGTCCCAGTATTCTGGGCAAATACAGACAGCAGCCCTTAATTAATGGAAAAGAGGCTTTGGCATACAGGGACACAGGAGCAAGTGTCACAATGGTGACAAAAGATCTTGTAGTCCCTGAGCAGATCATACTTGGTGAAATGTACCAAGTGACCAACGCTAGCAATGTCAGGACAGACCATTCCCTGGCAGTTGTTAATTTCTCCTGGGGAAGGGTAACTGGCCCTAAGAAGGTTGTGGTAAGTGCAGACCTCCCTGTTGAATGCTTGCTTGGAAATGATTTGGAAAGTTCAGCTTGGGCTGAAGTTGAACTCAGGACCTATGCAGAAATGTTGGGCATCCCTGCAGATGTGTTTGCTATGACCAGGTCACAGGCAAAAATGTCTAAAACTGAACAGGCCCTGGATTCTGGAAGAATGGACCAGGCACCTTCCAAGAGGAGGAGCAGTAGGGTTAAGGCAGTGTCTTCCCCCCTGCCTCAGAATCCAGATCAGTCTCTTGAGGGAGATGATCTCCACCTCCACCCTCAACCAGCCAACTAACACCATCCTCCAAAAATCGACTTCACCATCACCCTCCCTGGACCTCTCTACAGCAAATGACATCCCCCAACCACCGCTACCTATCTCTCATCCCCCACTAATTTCCCTCTCCCCCCCTAACTCCCGGAACTCACACTCCTCGAACCCCTCCACTAAAAACAGTTGCCCCCAATCCCTGCCATCTACTTATCATTCCCCTCCCATAACCCCGCCTCTGCCTGACCCCCCAACCTCTCTCCCCCCTGCCCAACTATTCACGTACTCCATCGTCCTTGCCCCTCAATCCCCTAACACAACTCCCCACCCCCTCCTCCTACCCTTCCCGTACACCCTCTTCTCCTCCCCATCCCCCTATCCTGCCCCTTCAGGCCCTCCTAACTCCGCCTCCCAATCCTTTATCCCAACCCCCGACAAATACACAACCCCTCCACCCCAATTTATCCGCTCTCCACTCACTATATGCCCTTTTATCCTCTCTGACCACATCTCCTGAAGTTCTTAACCTCCTGGCTAACCTAGCCCAACCCCTCACACCTAACAGCACCGTCACCCCTCACTCCACACCCACTACCCTATCTCCCCCCTCACACTTCAGTCCACCCTCCGCAACTAACCTAGTCCATTCCCTACCTCCAGATCATTCTATTCCCCCCGCCCATGCCCCTTCAGTACCTCCCCTTACCCTAATTGCCCCGAACCTACACAACAGTAAACTCGACCTATCTAATTTGATTACCGAACCCCTCTCATCCAACAGCCACGTCACCCCTCACTACACTCCCACTACCCTATCTTCCCCCTCACACATCAGTCCACCCTCTGCAACTAACCCAGATCAATCAATCAATCAATCAATCATGTCACTTATAAAGCGCACTACATACCCGCGAGGGTCTCAAGGCGCTGGGGGAAGAGGCGGGTGGTGCTGCTACTGATCGAAGAGCCAGGTCTTGAGGAGTCTTCTGAAGGCCAGTAGGTCTTGGGTCTGTCGGAGGTTGGTGGGGAGGGTGTTCCAGGTCTTGGCGGCAAGGTGGGAGAAGGATCTGCCGCCGGCGGTCGTTTTCCGGATGCGGGGGACTGTGGCGAGGGCGAGGCTGGTCGAGCGGAGCTGGCGGGTGGGGGTGTAGAAGCTGAATCGTCTGTTGAGGTAGGCTGGTCCGGAGTTGTGGAGTGCTTTGTGTGCGTGGGTGAGGAGCTTGAAGGTTATCCTCTTGTTGACAGGGAGCCAGTGCAGGTCTCTCAGGTGGGGTGTGATGTGGCTGCGTCGGGGGATGTCGAGGATAAGACGTGCAGAGGCGTTCTGGATGCGTTGCAGCCGTCTCAGGAGCTTAGCCGTCGTTCCTGCGTAGAGGGCGTTTCCGTAGTCCAGCCTGCTGGTGACGAGGGCCTGGGTGACTGTTTTTCTTGTTTCGGTGGGGATCCACTTGAAGATCCTGCGGAGCATTCGGAGGATGTTGAAGCAGGATGAGGAAACGGCATTGACCTGCTTAGTCATGGAGAGGGTGGGGTCGAGGATGACCCCTAGGTTGCGTACGTGGTCGGTGGGTGGCGGGGCTGTTCCCAGTGATGTTGGCCACCAGGAGTCGTCCCAGGCTGAAGGGTTGGAACCAAGGATGAGGACCTCCGTCTTGTCCGAGTTCAGCTTCAGGCGGCTGGTCCTCATCCATTCGGCGACGGCCTTCATTCCTTCGTGGAGGTGGGCTTTGGCGGTGTGAGGGTCTTTGGTGAGGGAGAGGATCAGCTGGGTGTCGTCGGCGTAGGAGATGATGTTGAGGTTGTGCTGTCGGGCGACGTGGGCGAGGGGTGCCATGTAGATGTTGAACAGCGTTGGGCTGAGGGAGGAGCCTTGGGGTACGCCGCAGATGATCTTGGTGGCCTTGGATCGGAAGGGGGCGAGGCGGACGCTTGTGTTCTGCCGGAAAGGAAGGATGTGGTCCAGTCCAGGGCCTTCTCTTGGATCCCGGCGTCGTGAAGGCGTGTTCGTAGTGTGTGGTGGCAGACCGTGTCGAAGGCGGCTGATAGGTCCAGGAGGATGAGGGCTGCTGTTTCTCCGTTATCTAGCAGGGTCCTGATGTCATCGGTGGCGGCGATGAGGGCGGTTTCGGTGCTGTGGTTGCTGCGGAAGCCGGACTGGGAAGGGTCCAGGATGTTGTTCTCCTCGAGGTAGCGGGTCAGTTGTTTGTTGACGATTTTCTCGGTGACCTTCGCGGGGAAGATCATTCCCTACCCCCGCCCCTTCAGTACCCCCTCCACCCCAATTGACACGAGCCTACTCAACACTGAACTTGACCTATCCAATTTGATTACTGAACCCCTCACACCTAACAGCCCCATCACCCCTCACTCCACACCCACTTCCCTATCTCCCCCTCACACATCAGTCCACCCTCCGTAACTAACCCAGACCACCCCCCCTCGGTACCTCCCCTCACCTTAATTGCCCAGAGCCTACACAACATCGAACTTGACCTATCTAATTTGATTACTAAACTCTCTCAACTCAGGAAAGACTTCATTTTCCCCAGCTCCAGAACCCTCCCTCACCATAAAATCCCCACACAGCCCCACCCAAAAATCCCCCAAAAATCCCACCCAAAAATTCCCCCCGAAAATCCCTAACACCAAACACAATCTTTGGAGATCGACTCCTCTCCGCTGCCGTATACATAGACCTCACCGCACCTCGAACCATCTCTCCCCGTCCGACCTCTCCGACCTATGCAACTCTTACCTTCCTAGCTTACCAACCACCAACCCTCTACTCCCCTACTCCCACATCCCTGTTATATTAGGGACTAATAGAATTCCCTCCTCCCCCGCATCCCCCAGACCAACGCCCCAACTCACATCGATCCACACTGGCCCACCCACCATATGCAACCCCACACCACTTACATGTATGCTTGTCAACTGTTGCTCCGCAGTCCAACATGCCACAGAAATTTCGGAGACTATCCTGAGTGAATCCATTGACATTGCGTTCCTCACAGAAACCTGGCTCAAAGACCACTCAACGAGCATACTTGACCTACTCTCCCCACCGGGATACTCTATTCTTAGAAAAGATAGACCTGACAGAGTTGGGTGTGGTCTAGCCATTATCTTTAAAAATGAACTTCAGCTATCCCTTGTCAATAATTCTGGCTACTCATCCTGCGAATACCTGGAAGCTGAACTGACAACTCAAAATTCCCACCCAATTCGTCTTCACAACATCTATCGCCCTCCAGGCCCCCCCCCAGCCCTTCATCGAGGATTTATCTGAGCTCCTGACACAATCCTCATTATCCAACTCAAAAAATCTCTTTCTGGGGGATCTTAACCTCCATTGGAATGATCCCGATGATCCCACTATCTCCCTCCTCACTAATCTACTTGAGATCAATGAACTCAAACAAATATGCCTGTCCCCGACACACACCAAAGGAGCCATCCTTGACGCCATTCTTTCCAACGAAGATCTGGCCTCCGTGACCAATATCGTCCCCATTGACTGGTCTGACCATCACCTTATACTGTTCACCATTGCTACCAATGCAAATCTCCCCACTTCCAAAATTAACAGACCTAAGAAACTGACCAGAAATCTAAAACATATCCCTCCGGGTGTTCTTGAGCCTAAACTCCAAGCTCAACTTCGTCTCATTCCCCCCTCACAAAATGCTAATGAGCTCACTGAACACTTTAACAAGACTGTCACTGGTATTCTGGATCAACTAGCCCCGCCTAAACTCAAAAGCCAAAGAATCACCCCCTCCAACTCTTGGTTTAATACCGAGCTTAATAACGAACGACGATCACTCAGACTGTCGGAAAGAACCTGGAGACACCATCCCTCTCCCTCCCATCTTGCACTCCTCAGACATGCTAGATCCACGTACAAAAACACATCTTCAAGGAAAAGGCATCCTTCTTCCGCACACAACTTGATTGTGCCAAAAACAGACCTAGGGAACTCTTCAAAATCATTCGTAACCAAACTTCCCCCGCACCTCCAAATCTGATCGCCTCCTCAGCCAGATGCGAAGAAATTTCCCACTTCTTCTCGGAAAAAATAGCCAAAATTGATCAATCCTTCCGTTCCACACAGCTCCCTCCAAATCCCTATGCATGCCCGTCCTCACCTCTAATGCCTACTCCACATCCCCTCGACCAGCTGACCCCTCCTCTCGTCCGCCCTCTATTCTACCGCTCTCTAGTGACTCTCCTGTCCCGCCTACTTCCTCACCCCCCCTAATCACTCCCCACACCTACCCACTGCCACTCCTCCAGAAACCAACTCCCCTAACTCACAATTAAAGAACAATGCCTCCTTGCTCAATTTCCTCCCTGTGACTGAGCTAGAAGTCCTTAAAATAATTGGTAATCTTAAACCGTCCTCCCACACAAAAGACCCCTTACCCTCTAACCTTGTCCCTGCCCCTAAGCACATCATCACCCCATACTGGACCACAATCATCAACACCTCTCTCTCCACTGGCTGTGTCCCCACCTCCCTTCAACTTGGACAAATCTCTCCCATAATCAAAAACCCCAATGCTGACCCCAATGACCTAAACAATCTCCGCCCCATCACTAACCTCCCCCTTCTCTCAAAGGTCCTTGAAAAATGTGTCCTACTACAACTAGACAAACACATCGAAAACTTCAACCTACTCGATCCCTTTCAATCAGGCTTCAAGAAAGGCTGCAGCACCGAAACGGCAATGCTAAATGTCGTCGATGACATCCACCACTCACTTGACAATGGCGAGACCTGCCTTCTTATCCTCCTTGATCTCTCCACTGCGTTCGATACAGACAACCATTCTGCCCTACTTAATGTGCTTAGGATCCGTTTCGGCCTCAACGATACTGCCTACAAATGGTTCGTCTCCTACCTACAACACCGAACTCAGCAAATCAAAATTCAAAATTGTCTTTCCAACCCCACTCCTGTCTCCCTTGGAGTCCCCCAAGGGTCTATTCTCTCTCCCGCCCTCTTTAACCTCTTTATGGAACCCCTCACCCTCATTCTTAAACAAGCAGGCATCAACTACCACCTCTACGCCGATGACACCCAAATCTATTACAAGATTAAAACTCATGCTGACATCTTACACCTGAACAACACCCTCACCAAGATCCAATCCTGGTTCCACTCAAATCATCTCAAACTTAACCCTAATAAAACTGAAATCATTCTCTTCTCCCCCAAAAACAACCCCCTCCCCGTTCAATCATGGATCACTGACCTTAACGCACTCAACTGCTCACTCACCCTGTCCAACTCTGTCAAATCTCTTGGTATCTCTATCGACAACACCCTAACCCTTAACGTCCACATCAAAAACTCTGCTAAAGGAGCCCTCTTCACTCTCCGTCACCTCAAGAAAATCAAACCCTTTATACCTACCGATGACTTTAAACTTGTAGTTCAGTCACTTGTTCTTTCACATATTGATTATGGTAACGCCATCCTCAACGGAATCCCCAAGGTCCACCTTGCTCCTATCAAAGCTGTGCTCAACCTTGCAGCCAGGCTCATTACAGACTGCAAACGCTTCGATCACATATCCCCGGCTCTCAAATCTCTTAAATGGCTCCCTATTGAAGGCAGATCTGCCTACAAAACTGCCTGCATCACTCACAAAGCCGTTCACAAAAGGTGGGTGAAAACAGAGCCCTCAGGCGCTCATACAAATTTACACAACAGTATAATACACAATGCCAATATCCTGCTGTGCATTCAAGAAAGGAGAATAATCACCCAAATCCTCCCAATGTTTCAATCTAGGATTGAATAAAACAGTTTACAATTTCTGAAGCACACGCAAATAATATACATTTGATAATACAATAACATGAAAGAAAGATTTCTCGTATTCTTGGTCTTGTCCAATTCTTTAATTTGGCAAATTCTTCCACTCCCTCATACCAACGCGTTTCGTCGCACACGGGTTTTAAACCCTACGACTTCCTCAGGGCTCAAAAATCTATTTCATCGGTGTTCATGATAAAACTCCTTACAGAAATTAATAGCCAGTCGTATACTTTTAGATCCAACACGACTGTCCACTTCACAAATAATTCCAGTCAGGGTATTTGTAAATGTCCAAACGCCGAATCGGAACCAATCCTTCCGATTATTTCAACAGGTCCCTGCAGTATCGGGCAACCTGTGTGTGTTGTATCCTCGCATTTCACCGGATATGGTGAAATGCGAGGATACAACACACACAGGTTGCCCGGTACTGCAGGGACCTGTTGAAATAATCGGAAGGATTGGTTCCGATTCGGCGTTTGGGCATTTACAAATACCCTGACTGGAATTATTTGTGGGGAAGTTTGCTGGACCTTCGGGGTCGTGTGTTGGATCTAAAAGTATACGACTGGCTATTAATTTCTGTAAGGAGTTTTATCATGAACACCGATGAAATAGATTTTTGAGCCCTGAGGAAGTCGTAGGGTTTAAAACCCGTGTGCGACGAAACGCGTTGGTATGAGGGAGTGGAAGAATTTGCCAAATTAAAGAATTGGACAAGACCAAGAATACGAGAAATCTTTCTTTCATGTTATTGTATTATCAAATGTATATTATTTGCGTGTGCTTCAGAAATTGTAAACTATCACTCACAAAGCCCTCCACCAAAACACCCCGCAGTACCTCTCCAAGAAACTCATCATTGCGGGCACCACACGACCTCTGAGAAGCACCAACTCCCTCCTCCTTATGCCACCACTGCATAAAAAGAAAGCTACACAATCACGCTCCTTCTCTGGGAATGCCCCTATCATCTGGAATGCCCTCCCAAAAAACCTGCGCTGCAACCCCTCTTATTTCAGCTTCAAAAAAGACCTCAAAATACACCTCCTCAACTATTATTGGGGATCCTAACCTGTGACCTGCACCTGATCTCCAAGTTCACCATTTCATATTAGTCCAGAAATACTTGTACATTTCCTGAACATCATCTGCCTAATTACCTGATATGTATAGCTCCTGCCCATGTTTATCTATTTGATTTGTTTATCTACTTGTTTGATTTGTTTAACTATTTGATTTGTATATTTCACATGCTGTTGTCTTTACCTTAAATCTACTTATACGCCATGTTTGGCACAATTATTATCGGGGGTCCTAACCTGTGTCCTGCACCTGATCTCCAATCACCATGTTACATTTTGTTCAGTAATATCTGTCCATTTTCCCGAACATCATATACCTAGTTACTTGAAGTGTATAGCTCTTGCACCTGTATATTTATCTTTGTTATGTATATCTCACACGTTGTTTCATTATCTTTTTTATCTATTTGTATGCCATGTTTGCTTTATATTATCCTCACATGTAAAGCGCTCTGATACCTCTGGGTCTAGCCAGCGCTATATAAAACTTTTAAAATAAATAAAAATAAAAAAGATCTCAGTCCTGAAGAAGGAACTGTCCCAGAGGAGCTTGAGCCTGATCAGGTTGAGTTCTTGGGGACAGGGGGCCCTTCCAGGGCAGATCTGAGCCAGGAGCAACTGAACTGCCCCTCTCTTGAACCCCTCAGACAGCAAGCTGCTGCTGAGGCTGCTGGGAGTGCTAGTGGTACCCATAGGATCTATTGGGATGATGGACTCCTTTATTCAGAGAGTAGAGACCCCAAGCCTGGAGCCACCAGGAGGTTGGTTATACCTCTGAAGTTTAGGAGCTTCCTATTGACCCTAGCACATGATATCCCATTGGCAGGACACCTAGGCCAAAACAAGATTTGGGACAGAATTGTCCCTCACTTTCATTGGCCTCATATGTCTGAGGACACCAAGGAGTTTTGTCGCTCCTGTGTCACCCGTCAAGCCAGTGGCAAGGCAGGTAGCACTACAAAGGCCCCCCTGATACCACTACCTGTGGTGGGGGTTCCCTTTGAGAGGGTTGGGATTGACATTGTTGGTCCCCTAGACCCTCAAACAGCATCTGGGCACAGATTTATCCTGGTGGTGGTGGACCATGCCACTAGGTACCCAGAAGCAATTCCCCTCAGGACCACCACAGCTCCTGTGGTGGCAAGGGCCCTCCTGGGAATCTTTTCCAAGGTGGGTTTTCCTAAGGAGGCAGTATCAGACAGAGATGCAAACTTCATGTCTAGTTACTTGACTGCTATGTGGAAGGAGTGTGGAGTAAATGATAAATTTACCACCCCTTATCACCCACAATGCAATGGTTTAGTTGAAAGGTTCAACAAAACCTTGAAGGGCATGATTAAAGGTCTCCCAGAAAAGCTTAGGCGCAGATGGGACATACTTTTGCCCTGCCTTCTCTTTGCCTACAGAGAGGTTCCACAGAAGGGGGTTGGTTACAGCCCATTTGAGCTTCTGTTTGGACATCCAGTTAGGGGTCCATTGTGTCTAG
The DNA here is from genome assembly GCA_963921515.1 of Calotriton arnoldi. Taxonomy (NCBI): domain Eukaryota; kingdom Metazoa; phylum Chordata; class Amphibia; order Caudata; family Salamandridae; genus Calotriton; species Calotriton arnoldi. The sequence continues at coordinate 3,866,784 of CAWUFW010000359.1, forward strand.
TGAAGGAGGGATGGGAGTTACCTCTCAAACCCCCTAAACAGGATATTGTGGACTATGTACTTGGTCTCCGCTCCCGGATGGCTGAGTACATGAAGAAGGCAACTAAAAACCTTGAGGCTAGCCAGGAATAACAAAAGGCCTGGCATGACCAAAAGGCTGTGTTGACTGTTTATCAGCCAGGACAGAAAGTATGGGTGTTGGAGCCTGTGGCCCCAGCAGCCCTCCAAGACAAGTGGAGTGGCCCCCATACCATTGTTGAACAGAAGGGAGAGGTTACCTATCTGGTGGACCTTGGAACTCCCAGGAGCCCCCACAGGGTGCTCCATGTCAACAGACTGAAGCCATATGTTGACAGGGCAGACATGGGCTTGCTCATGGCTACTGATGAGGGACAGGAGGAAGAGAGTGATCCACTCCCTGACCTGCTCTCTCAGAACCCTGATGATGGATCAATAGATGGTGTAGCCTTGGCAGGCAGCCTCACTGGCCAACAGCAAACTGATTGCAGAAAAGTTCTCAATCAGTTCAGACATATGTTCTCTCTGACTCCAAGTCAGACAACCTGGTGCACTCATGAAGTGGATACTGGGGACAGTCTGCCTGTTAAAAATAAGATTTACAGGCAACCTGACCATGTCAGGGACTGCATCAGGACTGAAGTCCAGAAGATGTTGGATTTGGGTGTGATTGAACCCTCAGATAGCCCTTGGGCTAGTCCAGTAGTCTTAGTGCCTAAACCTCACACCCAGGGTGGTAAGAGAGAGATGAGGTTTTGTGTAGACTACAGAGGTCTCAATGCAGTCACTAGGACTGATGCCCATCCCATACCAAGGGCAGATGAGCTCATAGACACTTTGGCCTCAGCCAAGTTTCTCAGCACATTTGACCTGACAGCTGGCTACTGGCAAATCAGACTAGCTGAGGATGCAAAAGCCAAAACAGCATTTTCTACCCCTAGTGGGCACTACCAATTTGTGGTGATGCCCTTTGGTTTGAAAAATGCACCTGCCTCTTTTCAAAGGTTGGTGAACAAAGTCCTTACAGGCCTGGAAGCCTATAGTGCAGCATATCTAGATGATATTGCTGTCTTTAGCTCCACCTGGGAGGATCACCTGGTCCACCTGCGAAATGTTTTGGAGGCCCTGCAGAAAGCAGGCCTAACTATCAAGGCCACCAAGTGCCAGATAGGGCAGAGTCAGGTTGTGTACCTGGGCCACCTTGTGGGTGGAGGCCAGGTTCAACCATTGCAGAGCAAAATCCAGACCATAATGGACTGGGTTGCTCCCACTACCCAGACTCAGGTCAGAGCTTTCTTGGGCCTGACTGGGTACTATAGAAGATTTGCCCAAGGGTATGGATCCATAGTGACCCCTTTAAATGACTTAACTTCTAAAAGAATGCCAAAGAAAGTTCAGTGGACAGTTAGCTGTCAAAAGGCATTTGATGACCTGAAGCAGGCCATGTGCACGGCTCCCATTCTGCAAAGACCTGATTACTCCAAGCAATTCATTGTCCAAATAGATGCATCTGAGTTGGGGGTAGGGGCTGTGTTATCACAATTGAATGATGAAGGTCAGGATCAGCCAGTAGCTTTTATTAGCAGAAGGTTGTCCCCCAGAGAGAAACGTTGGTCAGCCATTGAGAGGGAGGCCTTTGCTGTGGTTTGGGCCTTGAAGAGCTGAGGCCATACTTGTTTGGCACTCACTTCATTGTTCAGACAGACCACAAGCCCCTCTTATGGCTAAAACAGATGAAGGGGTAAAACCCCAAACTTTTGAGGTGGTCCATTTCCCTACAGAGGATGGACTATACAGTGGAACATAGACCTGGGAGTAACCATGCCAATGCAGATGGACTCTCCAGATATTTCCACTTAGAACATGAAGACTCAACTGGTCAAGGTTAGTTTAATGTCCTGACGTTTGGGGGGGGGGGTTGTGTAGGAGAGTAGGATCTGCTTCTTATAGTTACCCCCACTTTTTGCTGATGTTTCACTGTTTTTCGACTTAGCCAGACTGAGGACCTGCTAATCAGGACCCCAGTCTATCTGCTTTCTACTCTAAATTGATTGTATGTACTTTAGGTACACTCCAGATTGGATTCTGGGGTACCCTTGTGAGTCCCTAGTATATGGTATACTATGTACCCAGGGCATAGGTACCCCAGAGGCCTACCAGGGGCTGCAGCATGTATTGTGCCACCCCTGGGAAGCCTTTAAAATGAAACAACAGGTCTGCTACAGCAGCCTGTGTAAGGTGGTATATGCACCCTTTACTGAGATATAGGTTCCCTATATCTCTCCATATCACTGCACATGTAAACCTATCAGTCACCCCTATGGCAGGCCTTAACAGTCCTGAAGGCAGGGTGCTGGGTTTCATGTGAGAGGGTGCCCATGCATGAGCAGAGCCCCTCTGCAGCTTTCAGAATCTTTATTCCGGGGTTGTTTGTGATGCAGCCAGACCATATACTCTTAAGTGCATTATAACCCCGCGGTAAATGCTAACTTGAGAATGGCTGCATGGAAAACTGTCGTGTTTGTTGTCAAACACCTTGGAATCATACCTCCACCTCAGTACTGGGGTGGGAGGTATGATTCCTCCCTTCTAGAGGGAGCAACATGGCATCACCGGTACACCCGGTACCAGCTTAACAGAACCCTGGCATCACAAAATGGATGCTGCAGCCACAGACACAAGTCTGCCCTCCTGCTGCTGGACGAAACTCCGGCAGGGGAGGCCTGGACAATAGGTTTCCTGTCACAGGGAGGTGTAACCACCTCCCAGACAGGCTTTAGTGTATTGGGGCTGGGTGGGTCCACTCTCAGAGTGCTTTGAAGTCTGCACTGGGGGCACATTTGGTGTCCCTGTGCATAGTCCAGCTCAAACCGGTTGCAGGGGCACACAGCCCCTGCTCTGGCGCGAAACTGGACATAGGAAATGGGTGTAGCCACCCCTCTTTCCTGACCCTCCCATAGGTGGGTCCCCAAAGTTTGTCCCACCCCTTCCTTGGGTATAAAGTAGGAAACCCTGACTACAGGACTTTAGATTACACCTGGACTAAACTCTGTTACCAGAAACCAAGTACTTCAACGATCTGCACAATGCTGGATGACTGAAGAATCTCCATTGGAGTAAAGGAGTTACTCCCCTGCAAGGCAGCCACCTTTAACGCAACTGACCAGTTGGCATCTCCGAAGCTCCTGCGGACTCCGAAGAATATTGCCACACAGGAGGTGGGTTTTCCGAGGTCTCTGAGGTTGATATGTGCCCACAGCAAGTCTGAGGCCCGTATCCCTCATGGAGACCGTGCAACCCAAACCCCTGGACACCGCAACCATTTGCAGTAGCATCAGCTTTCCGGCGACCCCTGAGGCTGAGCTTTGGGTTACTTGTAGCCCTGACTCCGAGCAGTAATTGCACCAAAGATTGCAGGCCTACAGCCAACGAGTGTTCCGTTGGCCGCCATTTTGTGATTCCTCTCGAGGTCCCTTCGCGATCCCTGGTCCGTGGACCTGTGGGTCCCCAAGAAGGCAACTCTAACTTTTATTGGGCTTCCCTGGTTGCTCCAGACGTGCCCTGACTCTCCATTGCTTGGGGAGTCCCCAGGACCGTGCTGGTCTGCACAGAAGCATCTTTTCTCTTCCTGCATGGGTTGCTGTTGCCAAGGCTTGTTGTGGTCAATCCGATCACCGACACCCCAGCACTCGTCATCCTTTGTGGGACAGCTCGAATCCGGCTCCTGGTTGTCGTCGACGTCTCTGGGACCCCGTGGCTGCAGAGTCAAGCTTCACCTCTTCGCACCTGAAGCACCTGACATCGGTGGGCATTTGATTGCTCCGCTCCTGGTCACTGGCTAGTGACCCAGACTCTGTCCCCTCTGCTTTCAGGTTCTTCACATCTTCGATCCAGGCTTGGATCATCCCGGACACTTTTCTTCTTCAAGGCAGCAGCACTTTGCAGCAGATCGCCATTGAAAACGACGACGATTCCCGACACCTTTTGACACCTATGCACCCGGCTTCCCTGGGTGAGGTAACTCGAGTACTCCGGTGCTCCCGTGGGTGTTGGCCCTAGAACCCCTTAAGTCTAAAGGGGTTTGCTGAAAGTCCTCTCCTAAGTGTCCTTTATCTTTAAAATTCCAACCGCGACTTTCCGCATTGAATCCTACGGCGCTCGCGGCTGTGTTCTCACACTGCACACGTCCCCCGTGGGTCTCCTGTGTCACTACCTTGGGTGGTTCCCTGGGGTCCCAGCGATTCTACGTGCTCTAGGCACTGTGTCTAGTCAAGTCGTGGTTCTTATACCACTTTCTTAATATATGGTTTGGTCCCCCACTGGGGCCCAGTGTATATTGTGCTATTTACTGTCGTTTTAATACTGTGATATTGTGTATCTTGAACTCTAGTCTCATAAAGAGATTAGTAGTTAGTGTTTAGAAATAAATACATATATTTTATATATATACCTTGTGTGGTTCTCCTTTCATTTAGTTATTCAAGAGGTTATAATCTGGTAAACCAAGCTGCTTTACACTCCTTCAAGACTTAGCCTGAAGGCTGCTCTCCATAGCTACCACTAGGATAGCTTTCAATAAAGGTTGTCTTTAAACCTATCATCAATAAGGGTCGTTTGGACTGGTGCAAGGTGCCCACTATAACTAGTGGACAGCATATGCCAGGCCAATTTCTCACATGCGTGACTTTAGCACCGACAGATACATCAGGAATACTGACATATCTGTAAATCCTTGTGACATGGAGCAACGTACAGTAAATACGGTGCATCCATGGTGTCGTAAGGAGGGCGCATTGAAAATTGTGCCAACGCTGTTTTGTTGCAGCGATGCAACACTTTTCATGAATGAGGCCCAGGACTGCACCCTATCTTATTGTGGGGCGCATTCCTGAGCATTTGTTTTGCCACAGGGCAGCGCAGCAATATTGTTTGCTGCGCTGTCCAGCACCAAAACCTCTGAAATGAGGCCCCAAGTGTTTGCACCAATTTTAAGGCCAGCTATTTTCTGGTCTTAAAAAATAGCCTCCAACTGAACTTAGAGGCAGTTTTTGGGGTTTTGCACCATACAAGGAATTCCTTGTAAATATCGCGAAGTGGGGTTAGCGGCAGTTTTTTCACAGGAACGCCCACCTTGCATCTCATTTTTGTTAACTCTCGCTGACAGAAGTGGCGATCTTTAAAATTCACGTTTTCGCCGGAAAACTGCCACTAACTCCAGTTAGCGGCAACTTGTAAAGAAGGCGATAAAAAAAACCACTGTTACGTCAAAAAATTGACACTACGACAGCGTTAAGTCCTTGTAAATATCCCCCTAAGTATTATCATATGAAGGCATTTATAATGCAGTAAAAGACGTAACCAAGTCAACCACTTCTACTGATAAATGTCGGTCAGCCGCTATATAACATGAACGCCCACACTTTGCACGGCCTGATTTATTAGTGCGGACTGCCGGGAGGTTGAACTTGTTGAAACCCGGCAGAGGCGTTGCTTGTTCTCTCCACGTTTCTTGGAACAATAGGATTGCAAAAGAGTTTAAAAAAGGATAGTATCTGGATTGGCCAGTAAATGGGCCAACCCGGGCACATTCCAGGAACAAATACTCACTTGCAAGTCTTTACCATTTGCAACAGGCAAGCTTCAATTCTCATCCCTTTGATGCACATTTGTAAGTGTGGCCAGAAGCCATGACCAGTCCTCCAGTTGCACATTGTTTTTAGGTAATAATGCGCAGATACTCCTTTTAGCGTATTAGTACTCAGCAGACCTGTATTGCAAGAAGATTTATACGATGGACCAGTCGCGCCTCTAAGTAGTGGATTTGACTTTTTACTTTCAACCCTTTTTCTTTCTTTTTCCACATTTGGGGCTAGTGCCTCTAAAATCGTGGGGTATTTTAACGGAATGCAATTGTTAACCTTAATACCACATTCCATGAAATAAGAACTTACATCTAAGATTTTGTTCACTATTTCACTAGTAGTCCAAGTTGTTGAAGTGGACTCACTGGATGAATTAAACTGAATTTGTTTAAACTGGACAGAGAGAAGATCAGTAGTTTTAATAAATGATAATTCAGGAATGGTTGAAATAAGTTTTAAGATTAGGCTCCGATTGAGACTATCGTGGATACCCCTTGATTCATGTAGAGGATGAAAGACTAGTTTTGCACTGTTAGAAGTATTATTTTCCGGTATAACACTTGGAGATATCGTTGAGCCTGGTTTGCTATCATTAGCTAAATAGATAATATGATGTGAGTGACACAGGGATTTATCATGTCGGGCTATTCAGGCAACGTTTACTACTAGCAGTCAGGTTATGGCTGTAGCCGCACCTTTAGAGGCCTTACCTGTCCCACTTCCTTCACTGGGGGCTTTTGCTCCTATTGATTTGCCGGACTCACTCAATATTATGATGGCCCTGAAATCAGGCTCTCCATCTGACCCCTGTGCGGATAGGCTTCTGGCCTCAGTAGCCGAGACTGTCAACCCTGAAGTCAATAGGCTCATTAATCTGTCTCTCCAAGAGGCTCTCGTTCCAGCCTCTTGGAAACAGGCTAAAATCCTGCCCCTCTTAAAAAACCCATCTTTAGACCCTTTGGACCCGGGGAGTTATCGACCTATCTCCCTTTTACCGAGTGTGGCCAAAATATGTGAGAAAGCGGTCAATAAACAACTTACCGATTACATCGAAAGCTCGGGCTTACTCCATTCTGCCCAATCTGGTTTCAGAGCCTCACATAGTACTGAGTCAGCTTTAGTTGAAATCTCTGAAGCCATTCAGGACTGCTTGGACGCTGGCGAAAGGGCAGCTCTTATTTTGCTGGACCTCTCAGCGGCGTTCAATACGGTTCCCCACTCTCTGCTCTTGGCCCGTCCGGTGGACATAGGTATCTCTGGCACTGCCTCGGGTTGGCTGAAATCCTTTTGGAGGGGCGTTCGCAACAGGTGTGGCTCCCTCCGTTTGCATCTCAGCCTCAGCCGGTGACCACTGGAGTGCCGCAGGGTTCCTCTTTGAGCCCCCTGCTTTTTAACATTTACGTCACTCCTTTGGTTCGGCTGGCGGAGGATCTTGGAGCAAAAATCGTTGCGTACGCTGACGACACCCAGCTTCTGTTTACTTGGGGTAAATCTGAGTGGTCTACCTTAGAGGAGAAGGAGTGTCTGACCTCTGTCTTTCATTGGCTCTCAGCGGCGCAGCTAAAGTGCAATGAAGACAAATCAGAAATCCTCCTCCACGGGAAGTTCCCCCCCCCCCAGTTTCGAGAACTACTCTGGCCGCCAGAATATCCTTTGCCCTCCTCCCCGGCTCACCCTGTGAAGAACTTGGGAGTTTGGTTTGAGGAGAATTTGTCTTTCTCATTTCAGATCAGGAAGCTTGCGGGGAGCTGCTTCGGGATACTTAAATCCCTTAAGAAATTCCTCCCGCTTCTTCCCAGGGCTGCCAAAGAAACGGTTACCCGGGCTCTGATACTGTCACGTATCGACTACGCCAATGCTTTGTACATTGGTCTACCGGGCTACATCCTCAATAAACTGCAGGTAGTCCAGAACGCGGCGGCCAGGCTTCTTTTTAAGATCCCAATCAGATGCAGCGTTAGACAACATCTGCGCACTCTTCACTGGTTGCCGAACGCGTTAAGTTTAAAGCTTTGATCTTGGCGCACCATGCCCTGTACGCTTCCGGCCCAGTCTATCTAAGGAAGCGCTTTATGTTTTATACTCCGGCTAGACAATTGCGGTCAGCCTCCCAACTTCTTGCCCAGATCCCTCGTGTTCGCCTCCAAAGAATGGGTGGCCGCTCTCTGGCTTTTAGGGCCGCCACGGCATGGAACGCTCTTCCATTTGCTCTGCGTAGCATTCAGGATCACATCTGTTTCAAAAAACAGCTTAAAACCTTTCTGTTTAATTAACTGTCACTTCTTTATCCCTCTTGGCTCGCGCCGGGACACACTTCGGAGTAGCTGCGCGCGTTATAAACTGCAATAACATAACATAACATGTCAACTCGAGTAGCCCCGTGCATAGTCTGAATTACACGGGCTTGAGCCGGGAGCATAGTCTCATTATGTACTAGAAATTCAGTCTTAGGTTGCGGGTGACAGACTGTTTCTCTACCTAAATTTCAAGGCTTTGCTTATTCTCATTCCAGTTCAGAGACCTTCTGTCTTGCTTAACCACAGTCCCATTATTAAGGCCGACTATATCAGAAGTCGCCATATCAGCAGCAACCGCAGATTCTTTGTTACTACCCCTAAAAGGGTGCTGTACCTTGCTACTATATGTACGGCTGGTTTCTAGCGCCTTGATGCCTTCGGGTGAATGCTGCGCTTTATAAATATCAAATCAAATCAAATCAAAATCTACTCAATTCCAGGTTCTCATATTTTAGTCCAATAGAATCAGAGGGGGGTTCTGCATCTTTATGGGAACAGTCCTGGCCTTGAGATTTCTTGCTAGCTGGTTTAAAAATAGGGTAACAATCCCTAGGTTTGGCCACTGAGACTACTGAAGCAATGGTTTTCTTGGCTTTATTCCGAGCCTTACGCAACCTTTTCTTGGCCCTTTTTGTCAATGGGAGAACACTACTGGAACTATCACCAGAACCTAAACCTGAGGAATTGGCAACCTGGCTTATCCCTACATTAACTTTTCCCTGTGAAATGGGCCGTTCATCTTTTAAAGTGGCTGAACCCAAGCATCGTTCTGATTTCCCAACGACCACCCCTGGTGCCCTAGTCTCATCAGAGGGCACATCTCGCTGAGTCTGACTAAGCTTAGTGCTCACACTTACTCCTCCTAATCCTAGTTCTTTATGACGAATTAAGGATTGTTCTGGGTTTGGTTGCACAGCTAGTTTTTTTTAATTTCTCCAATGAGAGACCCTACTATGGTCGGGAGATCAGATACTTTATCTAGAATATGTGAGCACGTGCAGTTAGTTAATTGATTATTAACATCGGTCTGAGCTCTTACCACCAAATTGGTTAAATGATGTAGTTTTGTATCTGTACCCGCCACATAAACTGGTAGAGTATTTAATAGCTCTACCTGTATATCGAGCTTATTGGAGTGAAAGTTTAACGCTGTCGTTATTGCGTCCATTGTATTCAATAAATTTCGCCACACTCCATTGTCGTCCACACAATGATGCTCAGGAGGGCACTCATCTGATAAAATGGGAGTATCATATTTGTCTAGGAATGAGAGGTCTGCAGAGTCCAAGGAATTATCTACTTGAGCTAAGTTCTTTAGTTCCTGGTTAAAACTTGTGGGTTTGATCTTTTGAGGGGTTAAAGTTGGATGAAAGACAGGAACCTGATCACTGTCACGTAATCCAGGACTAAATGGATTTACAACATTCTTGTTGTTTGGTGACTGAATTATAGATACACCTAGACTCTCGCAGACACTCTCATTCCTAGTAGCAGACGTGGAGGATTTAAAAGAACTCTGGTTAAGTTGAATATCACCCAAGCAGATAACAGAGATATCACATTCACTTGAGTCCCTGTTGCAGTTGGTTGAGACCCAAGGTTTATCTGCCGCCTGGAGAACACTGATCTTTTGTGGCAACAACGTAATTTGGGCTGACCGCTTACTAACTTGAGAAACTTCGGGAACAGGCACATGATGGACTTGAGCCTTAGCAACTATTACATGAGAATGCCTCCTTTCATAGGAAACGTTTTTTACAGCAGATACATTTAAACTTAAAGGCGTAGTAACAACAGACTGTTCCAAGCGTTCCCTTGTTTCTTCAACCTGGGATAGTACACCCTCACGTACAGTCTGAACTATAGATGGACACATATTTGTAAATGCAGGTGAGGACAAAAAACCCCCATCCTCACATTGGGCTTTATTTGGTTTTTAAAGAACTCCATAATACTAGGCTGAGAAAGATGAGACCCACAGATGGGAATTGGATTGGATACTTGGTCTACAACAGTTAATACATGATCCGGACTTGGTGAAAACCTAGTTTTTACTGTTGATTCCTCAGGTTTCGTCTCACAACCATTTGATACATCCTTTTGGGAACGGGTTTGAATTTTCCTTGCAGTTATCTGCCTTTTTTGTGGTTGAGCTTGTAACAAAAGCTGTATGGATCCCCTCGGGCGACCTGATCTCATAGTGTAAATATTTTACCTCAGAGAGAGACAACTAGAAAACAACCTCACCACAACCGAATGCCTAATGGGGACCTAACAGAGCTCTTTCCTTCCTTATTGCTTCCCACAGACCCAAAGCTTTACAGGGAGCACGGATTGACCAAAACTGGATCGTTGTGGAGCGGGGTAAGCTAATAAATGACCAGAGCCCCAAAGTCCAAATGCCCTAAGGGTGCAAAGTCCGTAAAGTTCATGCAACAGGCGTAGTTTTGTAAAAAGTTAAGATGTGATATGGAAGCAACAGGGTTCAAGACACAGGACAACTCAGGGGCTACACGTGTTTCCGCAGGTCCACAGGTCCAAACATTTGTACATTTAGCAAACAATGTCTGTCTACTGCTGGCCTCTTTCGCTCGCCACTAGGGCCAAATTGTTCAATAAGTCCTTCCCCTCCCTAACACTGTACAGGAGCTGGAGGAGGAAATGAGGCAGCTGTTGGTAGCTGTTGATAGCTACTAGGGTGGTTTCTCCAGAGGCCCAACCTGGGATCTAGAACACTCCACTGGTGGTAATTAAATAGGGCAAAATGCAGCCCTCAACGTTCAGCATTCAGCGTGACCAAGACCAGAACCAAAGTCAATGCGAGGCAATACGGGGCAATGCGGGGCCTCCACAGGGGAGCAAGCTGCACCAGCCTACCGCTGGCCACTTCCGCTCTACCTGGTGGCCCATGGGGCTCGGGGCCTTACCTCCTCTAAAGCACTTCGCGTCCGAGCTGCTCCTGCTCTGCGACTCCTCTGCGTCTCTTCCTGGAGAACACCGAACACCGATGGCTTTCAATATGCCGCGGCCCACCAGCCAGCCTGGACCCTGGAACCACCTGAAGTCTGCTCGGGGGGCCCCGGGAGCCGATGGAGAGGGAAATGGCAATACAGAAGGGCGCGGCCCCTAGCGTCCTTGCCCTGCCAAGCAGCCAGGTAGCCAAGCAGGCTGCAAACGATGCACACTTGACTCACGTATGCAACAGTTGTTTACAAGGTGAATACCCAGTATGGGTAACGGTAAGCAAATGTGTCCCCCAGCACTCACTGCTTGCTCATATCTCTCCTATAGCGAGCTCCTGGCTGCCCTCACGGCCTTCTTGGAGCCTCTCCTGGTGCTGGGCACCAAGCGCTGGGCTCCCACAGCCCGTTTGTTGTGATTGCAGGTTTTCTGTGTTTCTGGTATATGCACGTTGTTGCCTCATTCAAGCTGGTGGGCCCCCGCAGCGCAGTTCGAGCTCCTTAGAGCTCCTTGGCCAGCTCAGTCTCCAGGCCTGCCAAGTATCACGCATCACATGTGACACTAACGCATTTCAGTGTGGTGTTCTGCATCACCACACTGAAATGCATTGTCAAGCATTTTTAATGCCACTGAAACTGGCTATGCGGTGCTAGCGCGCCGGCACTGCTGCTCCCCGCAGACTTGCCGCCAGCAGCTGGCTCAGTTAATAAACAGTTAAGGATCTTCAATTATTGTCTGCTCCTCAGCTCTGGCAGAGTGAGAGTGCTGCTACAATGTTACAATCTGCGGCCTCAGCCGCCTGCCAGCCTGGCTGCATTAATTAATTATTACCGGGCCTCCCGCGGCGCTGCGCGGCTGTCTGAGTCACTGTGGCTGATGTGACCTCACGCGGCCCGTCCTGCAAAGCAGGAGGAAGTGAGGTCACCAGAAGCGGCGGGGGACTCATCGAGAGTCAGTCGAGTCAAGTCAAGTGCGCTGCAGTGCTGCTGGCTGCGCATAATTAATTAACTATAATACGCAGCGGCGTTGGGACCGCCGGGCGGCGGGACGGCAGCATCGACCGCAGCAGACTACACTGACTCTCAGACTTAGCATGATGGCCCGGGCCGCTCTGCATCAGAGGCATCGCGGGCGCTGCGGGGAGTCTGCCAGAGTGACTGTGGTGGTCATCATGTTGTGGTGTGCCGCGGCCGTGACCCCGTCACCGTGACCCCGTGCGGCTCTCCGCCGCAGCCGCCGGACGAGACGCCGTGTGAGACAGTCAGTCTTGACTGACAAAGAAGACAGAGAAGATGACGTCATAAGTTCAAGTAAGTTACTGTTCGGTACTAGTTACTTAAACTTTCCGCCAGGCAGGCGCTGCTGCCACTGAGTGACTTAAGTAACTAGTCTCTCTTTAGCACGAGTGCACGCCCGATGCAAATGAAATCTCATTTAATTATTTCAGACTGAGTGTGCTGTTGACATTTGTGTCAACAAGTTTGATTCAAGTTTGCTGCCAACCTGCTCCAGGCACGTGTGCAGTGAGTTGAACCAAAATCTGACAGTGGAACCCTCAAAAACTACAGCACCTGAGCTGCTATCCCTCTAGTATTATTACCCCTCTGCTCTTCTTGAGGTTTGTGTGCACACTGAAACACACCCACCGTCACAATGCAGATCCTCATGGGATCATAACAATGTAAAACACAAGCACAGGTGCACCACACATTAGTTACAAAATATGAAAGTACAAAAATATAATCTATATGCAATACAAATATTATTCAAAATTTCTTTTTATTTCAAATTTTCTTTTTTAAAACGTAGTCATATGCATCAAATTTTCACATTGATACAGCCACAGCCGACGCGTTTCGTCCTACTAGAGGACTTCTTCAGGGCTGTTAATTTAAACAAACAGATGTATAAACATCAGTAAACATAAACCAAACAACACATAACATAATACACATACATTTTAAAAGATTAATCCTTTTAGCCAAAAGGCTATATTGATAATCCTATATACAGAAAAAAAAAAAAGAGAACACAGACGTACTAAAGACAGACAGACTTTTTTAATATATACAGATTCAAAAATGTGAACAGTATTCCTATACATTTTACTTATATTTACAATATGTCAATAAAAGAAGCTAATTTCAATAAATATTTCAAAACCATATTGGCTAGAGGCATCCTAACAGAAACTAGATAAATGAAAACACTGAGGAAAGGAGACAACAGAAAGGACGGGGAAAGTGCGGAAAGATAGATACCAAAAAATAAAGCAAGGATATGGTCATCATACAAGAACTCAGGATCAGAAACCACGGTTTAATCATTAACTTAATAGTTCTAAAAATTCCTTTCACTGAGAAGGTACAAGTGGACAAATAAAAGTACCCACCGTTGATGATTTTAAAGGGTCAATCACCACAAAGAGGAAGGGTCAAAGGGATAACCAGAGAAACTGCCTATCTCTCGTTCCCCATCTAAGTCACGGTTATCCAGAATACCTACAATGAAATAGATTAAGGTTTGTACACCAAAAATAACTACTGAGTCACCGAGTACAAAGATTGGAACAAAAATACTTACTTCATATCAGAAGTTTAAGCAATGTTCCTCAGAGCTATCGATGTTAAAAAATGATAAAAAATAAGGGTGTCGAATAGAGTAGATGAAGGAGCAAGGCGTGCATTTAGGTTAAGACCTTGTACGTCAATTGATGATCGCCCGGTTCAGTCACATAGATATCATATCACCAGCCCCAAAAACGTATACTGCAGACCCAAGCCTTATCAGTTCCAATGCAAAATATATATGCAGGAACTATTGTTGATAGTCGGTATGAGGCTATCAACAAGTTTCCAACACGCCAGACGTCACGACAGGAAGGACGGGGGCTGTTTTATATTTTATACATATGGTGAATGTGCAAAGTTGGCAGTCATTGCAGGGTTGAAAGGTATCGATGAAAGACTTTTCAGATTTTCTTTGGGTGCCGGTGAACTTGATGACCGAACTGGAGGGGTTTCAATCAATGAGCAGCTGCTAGAGGCCGACATGATGTCTTAGTGCGGCGCTAGAGGAATGTGGGGCAAGCAGGAGCGCCGCCCGAAAGTAAGTGTGAGACGTCATGGGACACCAGATGGTAAAAAGTAAAACTCATAACATTCGTAGCAGCGTTTAACAGCATTAAACTTTTAATTGTAAAGACCAGTATTGATGCCACGTTGCACTCCAAATGGCAAAATGCAGAGAAGAATTCTAAATGAAGCCTGAGTGTATTATATTGTAATGCTGAGAGGGACAACAAAGTCCATTGTGGGGCTCTGCTTCCACCTGCTGCATAATGAAGGGGAGGGCAACGTTCTATGAGACAAGTTGGTTTGTATTGAAAATAAATGCTAGCCACCAGAGTGGCACTGTAAGACCGCAAGCTGCAGCCACAGTTTACAGCTCACTGGCCCATCTGCCCAAGAACACTGGCCAAAGGCGCTCTCTGCCTCAGTCTGGCACTGCAGGGAGAACTTACTTGTGGTGGCACAGGTGAGTCCACAAGAGGGTGGTCACTGAAGATAACTGCAATGAGAGCGATGTCTAAGTTTGGGAGAGGGGTCAAGATTCTTTTTTAGCTTCATTGCTCAAAAGGGTCTGATTTCTATTATTTATGTCTTTACGTGTGCTTCATTGGTTTTTTTTTTACTTGCAAGAAAGTGTCACTCTAAGTGTCACACATTTTGCAGAGTGCTGGAGCAAGATCAGCGTTTTGTCCAGTAACAGTTTTCACAAAAGAACATGAACCACGCATATTCGCAGAACTGTATTTTATGAGGATTACTGGGAGTTACTGCTTTTTACTAGGTTAGTGCCCTTCAATTTCTGGTGCTTTGCAGCAGTTGTAAGATCTTATTAGTTTCTCGTAGCGAATTTCTGATATTTATATATGATTCCCTCGTCTTCATTTTGCTCGCCAGAAAGTGTCACTCATAGTCGTTCAATGTCACTCATAATTGCACTGAAATTTTGAAAATGTCACACATAAGCAATCTGAAACCTTGGCAGCTATGAGTCTCGGTGTTGCTAGGGGTTGGCGCCTCACCAGAGGCCCGGTCACACTTCAGGCTTAACGCCTGAGTGCTTGGAGCTTCCACTGGGCTCCGGACTCGGAACCTGCCTGGGGCTTGCGGTGCTCGATCGCCGAGCGATGCGCTGCCTCGATTCGCCTCACCATGTCACCACACCCTTCGCCAATGCTCAACCGGAACAGGAAACTGTAAGATTGAGCATACTATACACGATACCATGATTTATGTCAAACATGATTACTCAGTAGGGGCTGTGTGCGTTCCGTATCTACAAAGCGATGTTAAACTAGGAGCGGCAGTCCTGCCAAGTGTCACACATCAGGCATGACACTAACGCATTTCAGTGTGGTGTTCCCGCATCACCCCACTGAAATGCATTGTCACGCATTTTGCCCACTGTGTTGTGACGCGCTGTACTGGCTTAACACCAGGGCTAGCGCGCGCTGCGCGCTGCCAGGCTCAGGTGGTGGTGCCTCTGACCCAGTGCGCCGGCGGGGCGGGGGGGGAGGGGGCTCAGAGCTGCTCTGACTGCTGAGTGTATCTTTGTCTGCTCGCCGGAGCACGCCCGGCCGTGCTGCGTGCCTGAATTTAAATAATGCAGCTTCTGCTACAATGTTGCACTAAACTGTCTGCAGGCAGAGTGCTGGCTGAGGCTCTGATTGGCGCTGTCAGTCGCGCTGTGTCCACACACACATCATTAGTCAGAGTCATCAATCAATGGTGACTACTCTCAGACACCCTGCTGCTGCTGCCCAATTAAATTACCCGGGACCCGGGCCTGCCCTTTCAGAGACAAGTCCGCATTTTTAACTGGCTGTGTGGTGCCTGGCGCCCAAACCTCACGTCCTGTTAGGTTACAGGAAGCAAGAAGTCAGTGACTGTGAGGCTTAGAAGGCGCGGCGGCGGGACTAGAGTCAGTCGGCGCTCCCGCTGCGCAGAGTCTCACACCATGGCCAGGCAGCGGCTGCGGGGCATGAGGCCGCCTCGCCTGTGACTGAGCATGGTCGGGCCGGTGCGCTGCGTCGTGTGCCGCGGGGAGACTGGCGCTGCTGCCTGCAGACTTGTGCGGCTGCACTGCTGGCTGATCAGTTGCGGCGCGCCGGCCGCCGTCCGACGGCGACGAGAGGCAGGCTGCAGGTGCAGCGCAAACAGCAGAGAGCACTACTCAGAGGTCTGGCACCGAGAGTACTGTAGAGTTGAAGAACAGTTCTACAACACAGTAAGCAGTAGAACTTTACTAGTAACGTAAACGCTCGTCTGTGAGGCAGCCTGCAGTGCTCAGACAGTACTGCTCTCTGCCAGTCTGAGACTGACAGTCGAGTCCGTGTGTGTTGTGTGCAGTCGGCGGCCGGGCTAACTTGTTGTGGTCAGTGGTATGTCGTGTGACACACGTGTCTCTTAATCACAGAGCTCAGCTGCACGCGCACAGCACTGACTAACTCACATTTGATCTCATCTGGTGCGGTGCGGTGACGCCAGTCAGTGCATGGTGCGTGTTTTCTTTTCTGCCAGGACTCGAGGGTGCTCTGCAGCAGTTTGAATTACTTCTTGGAGTTTCTTGTTGCTCAAATGGCTGTAATGTTTGATGTTTAGAAGTTTCCCTCGTCTTCATTGCATGATTTTTGCTCGCGAGAAAGTGTCACTCATAGTCGCTGAAATGTCACTCATAATTTCACTGAAATTATGAAAATGTCACACATGGCAATCTGAAACCTTGGCAGCTATGGAGCGGGCAACTGTGAAGATGCATGCCTCTGAGTGCCGGCGTTCATCCACGGAGCTGCGTTTCGCTCAATGTATACGGCGTGTGCGTGATCACAAGTGTGCTGTATTGAAATAAATGCACGTGTGGACTCAGAAGCCTGCAGCCGTAGAGCCCACCTTCACCAAGCTTGGAACTATTGGAACCCCACAGGGTGAAAGATTGAGCTTCTCTGAGACAGATCAGTGCCTGTAAGGAAGGGCGTGGGGTCTCCCACGCTTCAAAACCCTCCATCCATGCTCATTGCACCCCATGATGAGGGTCTATTTCAATAAACAAATCTTTCCAATTTTTACAATACCATAGCACATACATTATGACAAAATACACACACCAATATCTCTAGATGTCAGGGTCGTTATTACTGTACAAAAATCAAATCATTTCCTTGACAGAGGAGTCTGTCCCGCTACACAACATCAGGGGTAGAGTTGTCTCATCAGGCCGTCTTGTTACTTTTCTACTACTCCCCTGCTAATGTTCTACTATCCTATTACTACTTCTCCACTACTCTTCACCCCTCTTCTATTAAACTTTGCTGCTATTTTATCCTTCTTTCAATCTTCTGCTACTCTTTGTCTACTCGTCTGCTAATATTCTTCCACTCCTTTCCACCCTTCTTCTACTCTTCTAACCATCTTCTTCTTCGTCTCCTTTTCTACTACTTTTCTGCTACTCTCCTATGCCTCTTCTGCCACTCAACGGATGCTCTTCCACTACTTTTCTAACACTCATCTAGTACTACTCTTCTATTACAAGTCTTCTTGAGTTTATTGTTATATCACCTTTTGTTATATGTCTACTTAATTTCCGCTTCTCTTCTGCTACTCTCCCTACCGGTTTGCTACTATTGTACTATTCTTCACCTACTCTTTAGCCACTCTTCTGCTAGTCTTGTACTGTTTTAATACCACTCTTCGTCAGGGCACAAGTCCTAAAAAAAGAAGTGGGGGGATGCTGACGTCACGACAGGAAGTGACGTCATGAAAGGTGGCTTGCACCATCAGACTAATTGCCTCCCCTCGCTCACCCCTTAGATGCGATTGCATCAGAGAAGCCAGCGCGTGAGCAGCGTTCTGAATGAGCTCTGATCTCGCCCCAGAGATGCCAAAGAGTGAATGTGTGGCTCCATTTGCTCCAGTTATCGAGCTCCCGGTAAAATAAGTGGGGGGACGCCGTCCACCCGCGTGGTACCCCGACTCGAGCCCTGCTCTTCGTACACTCTTCTTCCACTGTTCAGATACTGTTCTTCCACCATTCTGACACTCTTCTTTCCCTCTTCTACTCTTATGCTAATCGTCTACTACCCTTCTACTGTTCTGTCACTCTTCTTCGCTCTTTTTTGCTTCTTTCACTCTTCTGCTACTATTCACTCACTCTTCTTCCATTGTTCTTCTACTGTTCTTCCACTCTTGGTATGCTCTACTTCTACGCTTCTACTCCACTTCCACAATTCTTCTGCTCTTGTTTCACTCTTCTTCTACTCCTCCTCCACCCCTCTTCCAATATTCTTTTTCCTTTCTGCTATTCTTCTACTCTTCTTCTACCCTTCTTCTACTCTTCTGCTACTATTCTTCTACTCATTTTCTACTCTTGTTACTCTTCTTCTATTCTTGTTCTATTCTGCTACTCTTCTTCTACTCTTATTCCAGTCCTCTTCTACTCTTCTGCTATCCTACTCTTGTTCTAGTGTTCTGCTACTCTTCTTTCACTCTTCTTCTACTCTTCTTTGCTTGTTTTACTCTTCTGGTACTATTCACTCACTCTTCTTCCATTGTTCTTCTACTGTTCTTCCACTCTTGGCATGCTCTTCTCCTACTCTTCTACTCTTGTTCCACTATTCTTCTGCTCTTGTTTCACTCTTCTTCTACTCTTCCTCCACCCCTCTTCCAGTATTCTTTTTCCTTTCTGCTATTCTTCTACTCTTCTTCTACCCTTCTTCTACTCTTCTGCTACTATTCTTCTACTCATTTTCTACTCTTGTTACTCTTCTTCTATTCTTGTTCTATTCTGCTACTCTTCTTCTACTCTTATTCCAGTCCTCTTCTACTCTTCTGCTATCCTACTCTTGTTCTAGTGTTCTGCTACTCTTCTTTCACTCTTCTTCTACTCTTCTTTGCTTGTTTTACTCTTCTGGTACTATTCACTCACTCTTCTTCCATTGTTCTTCTACTGTTCTTCCACTCTTGGCATGCTCTTCTCCTACTCTTCTACTCTTGTTCCACTATTCTTCTGCTCTTGTTTCACTCTTCTTCTACTCTTCCTCCACCCCTCTTCCAGTATTCTTTTTCCTTTCTGCTATTCTTCTACTCTTCTTCTACCCTTCTTCTACTCTTCTGCTACTATTCTTCTACTCATTTTCTACTCTTGTTACTCTTCTTCTATTCTTGTTCTATTCTGCTACTCTTCTTCTACTCTTATTCCAGTCCTCTTCTACTCTTCTGCTATCCTACTCTTGTTCTAGTGTTCTGCTACTCTTCTTTCACTCTTCTTCTACTCTTCTTTGCTTGTTTTACTCTTCTGGTACTATTCACTCACTCTTCTTCCATTGTTCTTCTACTGTTCTTCCACTCTTGGCATGCTCTTCTCCTACTCTTCTACTCTTGTTCCACTATTCTTCTGCTCTTGTTTCACTCTTCTTCTACTCTTCCTCCACCCCTCTTCCAGTATTCTTTTTCCTTTCTGCTATTCTTCTACTCTTCTTCTACCCTTCTTCTACTCTTCTGCTACTATTCTTCTACTCATTTTCTACTCTTGTTACTCTTCTTCTATTCTTGTTCTATTCTGCTACTCTTCTTCTACTCTTATTCCAGTCCTCTTCTACTCTTCTGCTATCCTACTCTTGTTCTAGTGTTCTGCTACTCTTCTTTCACTCTTCTTCTACTCTTCTTTGCTTGTTTTACTCTTCTGGTACTATTCACTCACTCTTCTTCCATTGTTCTTCTACTGTTCTTCCACTCTTGGCATGCTCTTCTCCTACTCTTCTACTCTTGTTCCACTATTCTTCTGCTCTTGTTTCACTCTTCTTCTACTCTTCCTCCACCCCTCTTCCAGTATTCTTTTTCCTTTCTGCTATTCTTCTACTCTTCTTCTACCCTTCTTCTACTCTTCTGCTACTATTCTTCTACTCATTTTCTACTCTTGTTACTCTTCTTCTATTCTTGTTCTATTCTGCTACTCTTCTTCTACTCTTATTCCAGTCCTCTTCTACTCTTCTGCTATCCTACTCTTGTTCTAGTGTTCTGCTACTCTTCTTTCACTCTTCTTCTACTCTTCTTTGCTTGTTTTACTCTTCTGCTACTATTCACTCACTCTTCTTCCATTGTTCTTCTACTGTTCTTCCACTCTTGGTATGCTCTTCTCCTACTCTTCTACTCTTGTACCACTATTCTTCTGCTCTTGTTCCACTCTTCTTCTACTCTTCCTCCATTCCTCTTTCAATCTTCTTTTACCTTTCTGCTATTTTCTCCTCTTCTTCTACCCTACTTCTACTCTTCTGCTGCTATTGTTCTGCTTATTTTCTACTCTTCTTCTATTCTGCTACTCTCCTTCTACTCTTCTACTATTCTTCTTGCATGCTTCTGCTACTCTTATTCTACTTTTGTTCTACACTTCTTCTATTCTGCTTAGTCTTCTTCCACTCCTTGTTTACTCTTCTGCTGCTCTTCTTTAACTGTTCTTGCACTCTTCTTCTACCCTTCTTCTACTCTTCTGCTACTATTCTTCTACTCATTTTCTACTCTTGTTACTCTTCTTCTACTCTTGTTCTATTCTGCTACTCTTCTTGTACTCTTATTCCAGTCCTCTTCTACTCTTCTGCTATCCTACTCTTGTACCACTATTCTTCTACTCTTCTTTCACTCTTCTTCTACTCTTCTTTGCTTGTTTTACTCTTCTGCTACTATTCACTCACTCTTCTTCCATTGTTCTTCTACTGTTCTTTCACTCTTGGTATGCTCTTCTCCTACTCTTCTACTCTTGTACCACTATTCTTCTACTCTTCTTTCACTCTTCTTCTACTCTTCTTTGCTTGTTTTACTCTTCTGCTACTATTCACTCACTCTTCTTCCATTGTTCTTCTACTGTTCTTTCACTCTTGGTATGCTCTTCTCCTACTCTTCTACTCTTGTACCACTATTCTTCTGCTCTTGTTCCACTCTTCTTCTACTCTTCCTCCATTCCTCTTTCAATCTTCTTTTACCTTTCTGCTATTTTTCTCCTCTTCTTCTACCCTTCTTCTACTCTTCTGCTGCTATTGTTCTACTTATTTTCTACTCTTGTTCTATTCTGCTACTCTCCTTCTACTCTTCTACTATTCTTCTTGCATGCTACTCTTATTCTACTTTTGTTCTACACTTCTTCTATTCTGCTTAGTCTTCTTCCACTCTTTGTTTACTCTTCTGCTGCTCTTCTTTAACTGTTCTTCCACTCTTGGCATGCTCTTCTCCTACTCTTCTACTCTTGTACCACTATTCTTCTACTCTTCTTTCACTCTTCTTCTACTCTTCTTTGCTTGTTTTACTCTTCTGCTACTATTCACTCACTCTTCTTCCATTGTTCTTCTACTGTTCTTTCACTCTTGGTATGCTCTTCTCCTACTCTTCTACTCTTGTACCACTATTCTTCTACTCTTCTTTCACTCTTCTTCTACTCTTCTTTGCTTGTTTTACTCTTCTGCTACTATTCAATCACTCTTCTTCCATTGTTCTTCTACTGTTCTTTCACTCTTGGTATGCTCTTCTCCTACTCTTCTACTCTTGTACCACTATTCTTCTGCTCTTGTTCCACTCTTCTTCTACTCTTCCTCCATTCCTCTTTCAATCTTCTTTTACCTTTCTGCTATTTTTCTCCTCTTCTTCTACCCTTCTTCTACTCTTCTGCTGCTATTGTTCTACTTATTTTCTACTCTTGTTCTATTCTGCTACTCTCCTTCTACTCTTCTACTATTCTTCTTGCATGCTACTCTTATTCTACTTTTGTTCTACACTTCTTCTATTCTGCTTAGTCTTCTTCCACTCTTTGTTTACTCTTCTGCTGCTCTTCTTTAACTGTTCTTCCACTCTTGGCATGCTCTTCTCCTACTCTTCTACTCTTGTACCACTATTCTTCTACTCTTCTTTCACTCTTCTTCTACTCTTCTTTGCTTGTTTTACTCTTCTGCTACTATTCACTCACTCTTCTTCCATTGTTCTTCTACTGTTCTTTCACTCTTGGTATGCTCTTCTCCTACTCTTCTACTCTTGTACCACTATTCTTCTACTCTTCTTTCACTCTTCTTCTACTCTTCTTTGCTTGTTTTACTCTTCTGCTACTATTCACTCACTCTTCTTCCATTGTTCTTCTACTGTTCTTTCACTCTTGGTATGCTCTTCTCCTACTCTTCTACTCTTGTACCACTATTCTTCTGCTCTTGTTCCACTCTTCTTCTACTCTTCCTCCATTCCTCTTTCAATCTTCTTTTACCTTTCTGCTATTTTTCTCCTCTTCTTCTACCCTTCTTCTACTCTTCTGCTGCTATTGTTCTACTTATTTTCTACTCTTGTTCTATTCTGCTACTCTCCTTCTACTCTTCTACTATTCTTCTTGCATGCTACTCTTATTCTACTTTTGTTCTACACTTCTTCTATTCTGCTTAGTCTTCTTCCACTCCTTGTTTACTCTTCTGCTGCTCTTCTTTAACTGTTCTTGCACTCTTCTTCTACCCTTCTTCTACTCTTCTGCTATTGATCTACTCATTTTCTACTCTTCTGCTATTCTTCCTGCTACGCTTCCGCTACTCTAATTCTACTTTTCTTCTACACTTCTTCTTCTTCTTCTACTCTTTGTCTACCCTTCTGCTGCTGGTCTTCAACTGTTCTTGTACTCTTCTTGTACTCTTATTCCTGTCTTCCTCTACTGTTAAGCTATCCTACTCTTGTTCTAGTGTTCCGCTACTCTTCTTTCACTCTTCTTCTACTCGTCTGTTGCTCTTCTACTCTTCATATTCTCTAATTCCATTGTTCATCTACTCTTCTACCCTTCTTTCACTCTCCTTCTACTCTTCTGCTGCTATTGTTCTACTTATTTTCTACTCTTGTTCTATTCTGCTACTCTCCTTCTACTCTTCTACTATTCTTCTTGCATGCTACTCTTATTCTACTTTTGTTCTACACTTCTTCTATTCTGCTTAGTCTTCTTCCACTCTTTGTTTACTCTTCTGCTGCTCTTCTTTAACTGTTCTTGCACTCTTCTTCTACCCTTCTTCTACTCTTCTGCTACTATTGATCTACTCATTTTCTACTCTTCTTCTACTCTTCTGCTATTCTTCCTGCACGCTTCCGCTACTCTAATTCTACTTTTGTTCTACACTTCTTCTTCTTCTTCTACTCTTTGTCTACTCTTCTGCTGCTGGTCTTCAACTGTTCTTGTACTCTTCTTGTACTCTTATTCCTGTCTTCCTCTACTCTTCAGCTATCCTACTCTTGTTCTAGTGTTCCGCTACTCTTCTTTCACTCTTCTTCTACTCGTCTGTTGCTCTTCTACTCTTCATATTCTCTAATTCCATTGTTCATCTACTCTTCTACCCTTCTTTCACTCTCCTTCTCCTCTACTGCTGCTTTTGTACTGTTTTTCTACTGCCTCTTTTAATGGTTGAGGAAATGACAGCCCTTTCGTGGGTGCATTTTTTTTGTTGCCATGAAAGCTTGTCATTGATCTATATCTCATGCATAAATATTCTTGAGCCCTATTGGAACCTGGGTGTGAGCTGTGACGTGAACCCCCCTCTTTTTAGGAGTTACATCCAATTTGATATTTCCCTATTTCTCTGTAGCCTTGGAAAAGTACGAGAGACAGTGACTTCCTGCTCCCTCCATTGGGCTAGACTCATAGGAATGTGTGGATCTTCGGAATAGGACAGACATGTCAGGGAACCTCTTGCCAGGACAAGCGAGAAGCTGTGTCTCGGCTCCACAAACCACTGCACACTCACCTTTTATTTACGATGATCAGAGTTTACTGTGGGTTAATCTATTGTATATCATATTTACTATAATCATCACCATGAGCATAGATTACTCACAATAATGGATATTATGTGAATGAATATAATGAACCCCACACACATTATTTGACACACATCCTAACAGGACAGTCTGAAACCCCTATCTGCCTTGCTGCAATATATTACTACGCTGCCTCGTTGCCAAGCCATATACCACATCCCGCACGCATGCCGCACACTTGATGGTCTTCAGTGTCATGTCCCTTCAGGCATTTTGTGACCTACCATTCCAGCTCTTTCTCCCTCTCCCCCTTAATTGAGGGAACTATGGGGCAAATGCATCAAGCAAACGTGCCAATTCGCAGAATCTGCCCGTTTGCAAACGCAAAAAATGCTTTGAGGGACTAGTACCGAGTCGCAAAATGGGTTAGCGAGTCACTATTAGGAAGGGGCGTGTTTAGGGCGTCCCTTCCTAATACTGAATCGCATCGGTATGTAGGAATGTTTTGTGACCGAAATGCGGTCGCAAAACATTTGCATTTTACCACCTACTTTAAGTAGGTGGTAACCCATTCACCACATGTGAATTTTTGCAAAAGCATTTTTTAAGAGCAGGTAGGGGTCCCCAAAATGAAAGGAAAACTTTTCTTTTTTTTTTGTAAAGCATCCCGTTTTCCTTTAAGGAAAACAGGCCTCTTTACAAAAAAAATGATTGCTTTATTTGAAAGCAATCTCGGACATGGTGGTCTGCTGACCCCAGCAGGGCACCATCCCTGTGATTTTTGCGAATCCTAGGGGGTCGCAAATTGCGACCTACGTCATTAATATTCATGAGGTAGGTCAATTGCAATACCCTAGGAATCGCAGAAAGTGTTTAGAACACTTTCATGCATGCCGTTTTGTGATTTCCTAAATGCGAATCGCAAGGATTCGCAATCAGGAAATCACAAAACGGGGCCTTCATACATCTGGCCCTTAATGTCCAGAGCATCCCTGTGGAGCGGGGCCCCCTCGCTCTCAATCCCTTCTCAGGCAGATACTATTCGCTAGACACAATGCTCTCATTCAAAGCGCAGGAGTGGTCCTGTATGCTGCATGTGGTGCTCCCTCAGAGTGGAAACTAGAGAGCAGGGATGTTCTACAGGGAAACCTTTCTTTCTGAGCGGATGTTAATATCAAGCAGTGCAGAAGTGGAAAAGATCCTCTTCAAGTCAAGAGGTATGAACTGGAAGGCATGCAGGAACATGTGCACAAAAAAGAGGAGATTGTTATGTTGCTGTTCCTGCACAAGCAAAGCAAGAACTTGTGTTAAACACCCACACTCATTTTAAGGTTGAATGCAGACTCATTCTAAGTAAAGGCATCTACGTTAAGACCTGGTGCTATGTTAATGCATAAGATTATGTTAGGGGTCAGTGGTTATGTTAATGCATAAGATTACGTTAGGGAGTAAGTGCTTATGTTAATGTATCAGATTATGCTAAAAACTAGTGCTTATGTTAATGTATCAGATTATGCTAAAAACTAGTGCTTATGTTAATGTATCAGATTATGCTAAAAACTAGTGCTTATGTTAATGTATAAGATAGGGGTTAGGGGTTAGTGCTTATGTCAATGTACACGTTTATGTTAGTGTATAAGTGTATGTTAGGGGAGAGCACTTATGTTAACGTATAAGACTATATTAGGTGTTAGCTCCTATGCCGCTGTATAAGATTATGTTTGGAGTTAGATTTTATGATGTCACTGTAGAAGATTATGTTAGGGGCTAGTGCTTACGTTAATGTATAAGATAATGTCAGGTAGCCGCGGCAGGTGCAGGTAAGAGAGGAGGGGCGTGGTGGAGTGGAGTCAACAGACGACGAGGGAAAATAAAATTCTAAAAAAGATAAACACTTACCTAGCACTTGCTGCATCACCAACTCGGCGATGCGGCGAGCGCAAGCAAGTTAATTGGTTTTCTTTTTGTTAAATTTTATTTTCCCTCATCGTCGTCTATCGACTCCCCCCACCCTGCCTCCCCTCCCCACCGCCAAACCGCTCTTACCTGCACCGGCAGCAGCTGATGCCAGGGGTTACCTCTTATGTTAATGAATAAGATTTTGTTAGGGGCCTGTGTTTAGATTAATGTATAACATTATGATAGGGTTTACCTTTTCTGTTAATGTATAAGATTATGTTAGGGGTTAGCGTTTATGATAATGTATAAGATTATGTTAGGGGTTACCGTTTATGATAATGTATAAGATTATGTTAGGGGTTACCGTTTATGATAATGTATAAGATTATGTTAGGGGTTACCGTTTATGATAATGTATAAGATTATGTTAGGGGTTACCGTTTATGATAATGTATAAGATTATGTTAGGGGTTACCGTTTATGATAATGTATAAGATTATGTTAGGGTTTACCGTTTATGATAATGTATAAGATTATGTTAGGGGTTAGCGTTTATGATAATGTATAAGATTATGTTAGGGGCTAGCGTTTATGATAATGTATAAGATTATGTTAGGGGTTAGCGTTTATGATAATGTATAAGATTATGTTAGGGGTTACCGTTTATGATAATGTATAAGATTATGTTAGGGGTTACCGTTTATGATAATGTATAAGATTATGTTAGGGTTTACCGTTTATGATAATGTATAAGATTATGTTAGGGACTAGTGTTTAGATTAATGTATAACATTATGATAGGGGTTACCTTTTATGTTAATGTATAAGATTATGTTAGGGGTTAGCGTTTATGATAATGTATAAGATTATGTTAGGGGTTAGCGTTTATGATAATGTATAAGATTATGTTAGGGGTTAGCGTTTATGATAATGTATAAGATTATGTTAGGGGTTAGCGTTTATGATAATGTATAAGATTATGTTAGGGGTTACCGTTTATGATAATGTATAAGATTATGTTAGGGGTTAGCGTTTATGATAATGTATAAGATTATGTTAGGGGTTAGCGTTTATGATAATGTATAAGATTATGTTAGGGGTTAGCGTTTATGATAATGTATAAGATTATGTTAGGGTTTACCGTTTATGTTAATGTATAAGATTATGTTAGGGGCTAGCGTTTATGATAATGTATAAGATTATGTTAGGGGTTAGCGTTTATGATAATGTATAAGATTATGTTAGGGGTTAGCGTTTATGATAATGTATAAGATTATGTTAGGGGTTAGCGTTTATGATAATCTATAAGATTATGTTAGGGGTTAGTGCCTATGTTAATGTATAAGATTATGTTAGGGGTTAGTGCCTATGTTAATGTATAAGATTATGTTAGGGGTTAGTGCCTATGTTAATGTATAAGATTATGTTAGGGTTTACCGTTTATGATAATGTATAAGATTATGTTAGGGGTTACCGTTTATGATAATGTATAAGATTATGTTAGGGGTTACCGTTTATGATAATGTATAAGATTATGTTAGGGGTTAGCGTTTATGATAATGTATAAGATTATGTTAGGGGTTAGCGTTTATGATAATGTATAAGATTATGTTAGGGGTTAGCGTTTATGATAATGTATAAGATTATGTTAGGGGTTAGCGTTTATGATAATGTATAAGATTATGTTAGGGGTTACCGTTTATGATAATGTATAAGATTATGTTAGGGACTAGTGTTTAGATTAATGTATAACATTATGATAGGGGTTACCTTTTATGTTAATGTATAAGATTATGTTAGGGGTTAGCGTTTATGATAATGTATAAGATTATGTTAGGGGTTAGCGTTTATGATAATGTATAAGATTATGTTAGGGGTTAGCGTTTATGATAATGTATAAGATTATGTTAGGGGTTAGCGTTTATGATAATGTATAAGATTATGTTAGGGGTTAGCGTTTATGATAATGTATAAGATTATGTTAGGGGTTAGCGTTTATGATAATGTATAAGATTATGTTAGGGGTTAGCGTTTATGATAATGTATAAGATTATGTTAGGGGTTAGCGTTTATGATAATGTATAAGATTATGTTAGGGGCTAGCGTTTATGATAATGTATAAGATTATGTTAGGGGTTAGCGTTTATGATAATGTATAAGATTATGTTAGGGGTTAGCGTTTATGATAATGTATAAGATTATGTTAGGGGCTAGCGTTTATGATAATGTATAAGATTATGTTAGGGGTTACCGTTTATGATAATGTATAAGATTATGTTAGGGGTTACCGTTTATGATAATGTATAAGATTATGTTAGGGGTTACCGTTTATGATAATGTATAAGATTATGTTAGGGTTTACCGTTTATGATAATGTATAAGATTATGTTAGGGGTTAGCGTTTATGATAATGTATAAGATTATGTTAGGGGCTAGCGTTTATGATAATGTATAAGATTATGTTAGGGGTTAGCGTTTATGATAATGTATAAGATTATGTTAGGGGCTAGCGTTTATGATAATGTATAAGATTATGTTAGGGGTTAGCGTTTATGATAATGTATAAGATTATGTTAGGGGTTACCGTTTATGATAATGTATAAGATTATGTTAGGGGTTAGTGCCTATGTTAATGTATAAGATTATGTTAGGGTTTACCATTTATGATAATGTATAAGATTATGTTAGGGTTTACCGTTTATGATAATGTATAAGATTATGTTAGGGTTTACCGTTTATGATAATGTATAAGATTATGTTAGGGACTAGTGTTTAGATTAATGTATAACATTATGATAGGGGTTACCTTTTATGTTAATGTATAAGATTATGTTAGGGGTTAGCGTTTATGATAATGTATAAGATTATGTTAGGGGTTAGCGTTTATGATAATGTATAAGATTATGTTAGGGGTTAGCGTTTATGATAATGTATAAGATTATGTTAGGGGTTAGCGTTTATGATAATGTATAAGATTATGTTAGGGGTTAGCGTTTATGATAATCTATAAGATTATGTTAGGGGTTAGTGCCTATGTTAATGTATAAGATTATGTTAGGGGTTAGTGCCTATGTTAATGTATAAGATTATGTTAGGGGTTAGTGCCTATGTTAATGTATAAGATTATGTTAGGGTTTACCGTTTATGATAATGTATAAGATTATGTTAGGGGTTACCGTTTATGATAATGTATAAGATTATGTTAGGGGTTACCGTTTATGATAATGTTTAAGATTATGTTAGGGGTTAGCGTTTATGATAATGTATAAGATTATGTTAGGGGTTAGCGTTTATGATAATGTATAAGATTATGTTAGGGGTTAGCGTTTATGATAATGTATAAGATTATGTTAGGGGTTAGCGTTTATGATAATGTATAAGATTATGTTAGGGGTTAGCGTTTATGATAATGTATAAGATTATGTTAGGGGTTAGCGTTTATGATAATCTATAAGATTATGTTAGGGGTTAGTGCCTATGTTAATGTATAAGATTATGTTAGGGGTTAGTGCCTATGTTAATGTATAAGATTATGTTAGGGTTTACCGTTTATGATAATGTATAAGATTATGTTAGGGGTTACCGTTTATGATAATGTATAAGATTATGTTAGGGGTTACCGTTTATGATAATGTATAAGATTATGTTAGGGTTTACCGTTTATGATAATGTATAAGATTATGTTAGGGGTTAGCGTTTATGATAATGTATAAGATTATGTTAGGGGCTAGCGTTTATGATAATGTATAAGATTATGTTAGGGGTTAGCGTTTATGATAATGTATAAGATTATGTTAGGGGTTACCGTTTATGATAATGTATAAGATTATGTTAGGGGTTAGCGTTTATGATAATGTATAAGATTATGTTAGGGGTTAGCGTTTATGATAATGTATAAGATTATGTTAGGGGTTAGCGTTTATGATAATGTATAAGATTATGTTAGGGTTTACCGTTTATGTTAATGTATAAGATTATGTTAGGGGTTAGTGCCTATGTTAATGTATAAGATTATGTTAGGGTTTACCGTTTATGATAATGTATAAGATTATGTTAGGGGTTACCGTTTATGATAATGTATAAGATTATGTTAGGGGTTACCGTTTATGATAATGTATAAGATTATGTTAGGGGTTAGCGTTTATGATAATGTATAAGATTATGTTAGGGGTTAGCGTTTATGATAATGTATAAGATTATGTTAGGGGTTAGCGTTTATGATAATGTATATGATTATGTTAGGGGTTAGCGTTTATGATAATGTATAAGATTATGTTAGGGGTTACCGTTTATGATAATGTATAAGATTATGTTAGGGACTAGTGTTTAGATTAATGTATAACATTATGATAGGGGTTACCTTTTATGTTAATGTATAAGATTATGTTAGGGGTTAGCGTTTATGATAATGTATAAGATTATGTTAGGGGTTAGCGTTTATGATAATGTATAAGATTATGTTAGGGGTTAGCGTTTATGATAATGTATAAGATTATGTTAGGGGTTAGCGTTTATGATAATGTATAAGATTATGTTAGGGGTTAGCGTTTATGATAATGTATAAGATTATGTTAGGGGTTAGCGTTTATGATAATGTATAAGATTATGTTAGGGGTTAGCGTTTATGATAATGTATAAGATTATGTTAGGGGTTAGCGTTTATGATAATGTATAAGATTATGTTAGGGGCTAGCGTTTATGATAATGTATAAGATTATGTTAGGGGTTAGCGTTTATGATAATGTATAAGATTATGTTAGGGGTTAGCGTTTATGATAATGTATAAGATTATGTTAGGGGCTAGCGTTTATGATAATGTATAAGATTATGTTAGGGGTTACCGTTTATGATAATGTATAAGATTATGTTAGGGGTTACCGTTTATGATAATGTATAAGATTATGTTAGGGGTTACCGTTTATGATAATGTATAAGATTATGTTAGGGTTTACCGTTTATGATAATGTATAAGATTATGTTAGGGGTTAGCGTTTATGATAATGTATAAGATTATGCTAGGGGCTAGCGTTTATGATAATGTATAAGATTATGTTAGGGGTTAGCGTTTATGATAATGTATAAGATTATGTTAGGGGCTAGCGTTTATGATAATGTATAAGATTATGTTAGGGGTTAGCGTTTATGATAATGTATAAGATTATGTTAGGGGTTACCGTTTATGATAATGTATAAGATTATGTTAGGGGTTAGTGCCTATGTTAATGTATAAGATTATGTTAGGGTTTACCGTTTATGATAATGTATAAGATTATGTTAGGGGTTACCGTTTATGATAATGTATAAGATTATGTTAGGGTTTACCGTTTATGATAATGTATAAGATTATGTTAGGGTTTACCGTTTATGATAATGTATAAGATTATGTTAGGGACTAGTGTTTAGATTAATGTATAACATTATGATAGGGGTTACCTTTTATGTTAATGTATAAGATTATGTTAGGGGTTAGCGTTTATGATAATGTATAAGATTATGTTAGGGGTTAGCGTTTATGATAATGTATAAGATTATGTTAGGGGTTAGCGTTTATGATAATGTATAAGATTATGTTAGGGGTTAGCGTTTATGATAATGTATAAGATTATGTTAGGGGTTAGCGTTTATGATAATCTATAAGATTATGTTAGGGGTTAGTGCCTATGTTAATGTATAAGATTATGTTAGGGGTTAGTGCCTATGTTAATGTATAAGATTATGTTAGGGGTTAGTGCCTATGTTAATGTATAAGATTATGTTAGGGTTTACCGTTTATGATAATGTATAAGATTATGTTAGGGGTTACCGTTTATGATAATGTATAAGATTATGTTAGGGGTTACCGTTTATGATAATGTATAAGATTATGTTAGGGGTTAGCGTTTATGATAATGTATAAGATTATGTTAGGGGTTAGCGTTTATGATAATGTATAAGATTATGTTAGGGGTTAGCGTTTATGATAATGTATAAGATTATGTTAGGGGTTAGCGTTTATGATAATGTATAAAATTATGTTAGGGGTTAGCGTTTATGATAATCTATAAGATTATGTTAGGGGTTAGTGCCTATGTTAATGTATAAGATTATGTTAGGGGTTAGTGCCTATGTTAATGTATAAGATTATGTTAGGGTTTACCGTTTATGATAATGTATAAGATTATGTTAGGGGTTACCATTTATGATAATGTATAAGATTATGTTAGGGGTTACCGTTTATGATAATGTATAAGATTATGTTAGGGGTTACCGTTTATGATAATGTATAAGATTATGTTAGGGGTTACCGTTTATGATAATGTATAAGATTATGTTAGGGGTTAGCGTTTATGATAATGTATAAGATTATGTTAGGGGCTAGCGTTTATGATAATGTATAAGATTATGTTAGGGGTTAGCGTTTATGATAATGTATAAGATTATGTTAGGGGTTAGCGTTTATGATAATGTATAAGATTATGTTAGGGGCTAGCGTTTATGATAATGTATAAGATTATGTTAGGGGTTACCGTTTATGATAATGTATAAGATTATGTTAGGGGTTACCGTTTATGATAATGTATAAGATTATGTTAGGGGTTAGCGTTTATGATAATGTATAAGATTATGTTAGGGGCTAGCGTTTATGATAATGTATAAGATTATGTTAGGGGCTAGCGTTTATGATAATGTATAAGATTATGTTAGGGGTTAGCGTTTATGATAATGTATAAGATTATGTTAGGGGTTACCGTTTATGATAATGTATAAGATTATGTTAGGGGTTAGAGCCTATGTTAATGTATAAGATTATGTTAGGGTTTACCGTTTATGATAATGTATAAGATTATGTTAGGGGTTACCGTTTATGATAATGTATAAGATTATGTTAGGGTTTACCGTTTATGATAATGTATAAGATTATGTTAGGGTTTACCGTTTATGATAATGTATAAGATTATGTTAGGGACTAGTGTTTAGATTAATGTATAACATTATGATAGGGGTTACCTTTTATGTTAATGTATAAGATTATGTTAGGGGTTAGCGTTTATGATAATGTATAAGATTATGTTAGGGGTTAGCGTTTATGATAATGTATAAGATTATGTTAGGGGTTAGCGTTTATGATAATGTATAAGATTATGTTAGGGGTTAGCGTTTATGATAATCTATAAGATTATGTTAGGGGTTAGTGCCTATGTTAATGTATAAGATTATGTTAGGGGTTAGTGCCTATGTTAATGTATAAGATTATGTTAGGGTTTACCGATTATGATAATGTATAAGATTATGTTAGGGGTTACCGTTTATGATAATGTATAAGATTATGTTAGGGGTTACCGTTTATGATAATGTATAAGATTATGTTAGGGGTTACCGTTTATGATAATGTATAAGATTATGTTAGGGTTTACCGTTTATGATAATGTATAAGATTATGTTAGGGGTTAGCGTTTATGATAATGTATAAGATTATGTTAGGGGCTAGCGTTTATGATAATGTATAAGATTATGTTAGGGGTTAGCGTTTATGATAATGTATAAGATTATGTTAGGGGTTACCGTTTATGATAATGTATAAGATTATGTTAGGGGTTAGCGTTTATGATAATGTATAAGATTATGTTAGGGGTTAGCGTTTATGATAATGTATAAGATTATGTTAGGGGTTAGCGTTTATGATAATGTATAAGATTATGTTAGGGTTTACCGTTTATGTTAATGTATAAGATTATGTTAGGGGTTAGCGTTTATGATAATGTATAAGATTATGTTAGGGGTTAGCGTTTATGATAATGTATAAGATTATGTTAGGGGCTAGCGTTTATGATAATGTATAAGATTATGTTAGGGGTTACCGTTTATGATAATGTATAAGATTATGTTAGGGGTTACCGTTTATGATAATGTATAAGATTATGTTAGGGGTTAGCGTTTATGATAATGTATAAGATTATGTTAGGGGCTAGCGTTTATGATAATGTATAAGATTATGTTAGGGGCTAGCGTTTATGATAATGTATAAGATTATGTTAGGGGTTAGCGTTTATGATAATGTATAAGATTATGTTAGGGGTTACCGTTTATGATAATGTATAAGATTATGTTAGGGGTTAGAGCCTATGTTAATGTATAAGATTATGTTAGGGTTTACCGTTTATGATAATGTATAAGATTATGTTAGGGGTTACCGTTTATGATAATGTATAAGATTATGTTAGGGTTTACCGTTTATGATAATGTATAAGATTATGTTAGGGTTTACCGTTTATGATAATGTATAAGATTATGTTAGGGACTAGTGTTTAGATTAATGTATAACATTATGATAGGGGTTACCTTTTATGTTAATGTATAAGATTATGTTAGGGGTTAGCGTTTATGATAATGTATAAGATTATGTTAGGGGTTAGCGTTTATGATAATGTATAAGATTATGTTAGGGGTTAGCGTTTATGATAATGTATAAGATTATGTTAGGGGTTAGCGTTTATGATAATCTATAAGATTATGTTAGGGGTTAGTGCCTATGTTAATGTATAAGATTATGTTAGGGGTTAGTGCCTATGTTAATGTATAAGATTATGTTAGGGTTTACCGATTATGATAATGTATAAGATTATGTTAGGGGTTACCGTTTATGATAATGTATAAGATTATGTTAGGGGTTACCGTTTATGATAATGTATAAGATTATGTTAGGGGTTACCGTTTATGATAATGTATAAGATTATGTTAGGGTTTACCGTTTATGATAATGTATAAGATTATGTTAGGGGTTAGCGTTTATGATAATGTATAAGATTATGTTAGGGGCTAGCGTTTATGATAATGTATAAGATTATGTTAGGGGTTAGCGTTTATGATAATGTATAAGATTATGTTAGGGGTTACCGTTTATGATAATGTATAAGATTATGTTAGGGGTTAGCGTTTATGATAATGTATAAGATTATGTTAGGGGTTAGCGTTTATGATAATGTATAAGATTATGTTAGGGGTTAGCGTTTATGATAATGTATAAGATTATGTTAGGGTTTACCGTTTATGTTAATGTATAAGATTATGTTAGGGGTTAGTGCCTATGTTAATGTATAAGATTATGTTAGGGTTTACCGTTTATGATAATGTATAAGATTATGTTAGGGGTTACCGTTTATGATAATGTATAAGATTATGTTAGGGGTTACCGTTTATGATAATGTATAAGATTATGTTAGGGGTTAGCGTTTATGATAATGTATAAGATTATGTTAGGGGTTAGCGTTTATGATAATGTATAAGATTATGTTAGGGGTTAGCGTTTATGATAATGTATAAGATTATGTTAGGGGTTAGCGTTTATGATAATGTATAAGATTATGTTAGGGGTTACCGTTTATGATAATGTATAAGATTATGTTAGGGACTAGTGTTTAGATTAATCTATAACATTATGATAGGGGTTACCTTTTATGTTAATGTATAAGATTATGTTAGGGGTTAGCGTTTATGATAATGTATAAGATTATGTTAGGGGTTAGCGTTTATGATAATGTATAAGATTATGTTAGGGGTTAGCGTTTATGATAATGTATAAGATTATGTTAGGGGTTAGCGTTTATGATAATGTATAAGATTATGTTAGGGGTTAGCGTTTATGATAATGTATAAGATTATGTTAGGGGTTAGCGTTTATGATAATGTATAAGATTATGTTAGGGGTTAGCGTTTATGATAATGTATAAGATTATGTTAGGGGTTAGCGTTTATGATAATGTATAAGATTATGTTAGGGGCTAGCGTTTATGATGATGTATAAGATTATGTTAGGGGTTAGCGTTTATGATAATGTATAAGATTATGTTAGGGGTTAGCGTTTATGATAATGTATAAGATTATGTTAGGGGCTAGCGTTTATGATAATGTATAAGATTATGTTAGGGGTTACCGTTTATGATAATGTATAAGATTATGTTAGGGGTTACCGTTTATGATAATGTATAAGATTATGTTAGGGGTTACCGTTTATGATAATGTATAAGATTATGTTAGGGTTTACCGTTTATGATAATGTATAAGATTATGTTAGGGGTTAGCGTTTATGATAATGTATAAGATTATGTTAGGGGCTAGCGTTTATGATAATGTATAAGATTATGTTAGGGGTTAGCGTTTATTATAATGTATAAGATTATGTTAGGGGCTAGCGTTTATGATAATGTATAAGATTATGTTAGGGGTTAGCGTTTATGATAATGTATAAGATTATGTTAGGGGTTACCGTTTATGATAATGTATAAGATTATGTTAGGGGTTAGTGCCTATGTTAATGTATAAGATTATGTTAGGGTTTACCGTTTATGATAATGTATAAGATTATGTTAGGGGTTACCGTTTATGATAATGTATAAGATTATGTTAGGGTTTACCGTTTATGATAATGTATAAGATTATGTTAGGGTTTACCGTTTATGATAATGTATAAGATTATGTTAGGGACTAGTGTTTAGATTAATGTATAACATTATGATAGGGGTTACCTTTTATGTTAATGTATAAGATTATGTTAGGGGTTAGCGTTTATGATAATGTATAAGATTATGTTAGGGGTTAGCGTTTATGATAATGTATAAGATTATGTTAGGGGTTAGCGTTTATGATAATGTATAAGATTATGTTAGGGGTTAGCGTTTATGATAATGTATAAGATTATGTTAGGGGTTAGCGTTTATGATAATCTATAAGATTATGTTAGGGGTTAGTGCCTATGTTAATGTATAAGATTATGTTAGGGGTTAGTGCCTATGTTAATGTATAAGATTATGTTAGGGGTTAGTGCCTATGTTAATGTATAAGATTATGTTAGGGTTTACCGTTTATGATAATGTATAAGATTATGTTAGGGGTTACCGTTTATGATAATGTATAAGATTATGTTAGGGGTTACCGTTTATGATAATGTATAAGATTATGTTAGGGGTTAGCGTTTATGATAATGTATAAGATTATGTTAGGGGTTAGCGTTTATGATAATGTATAAGATTATGTTAGGGGTTAGCGTTTATGATAATGTATAAGATTATGTTAGGGGTTAGCGTTTATGATAATGTATAAGATTATGTTAGGGTTAGCGTTTATGATAATCTATAAGATTATGTTAGGGGTTAGTGCCTATGTTAATGTATAAGATTATGTTAGGGGTTAGTGCCTATGTTAATGTATAAGATTATGTTAGGGTTTACCGTTTATGATAATGTATAAGATTATGTTAGGGGTTACCGTTTATGATAATGTATAAGATTATGTTAGGGGTTACCGTTTATGATAATGTATAAGATTATGTTAGGGGTTACCGTTTATGATAATGTATAAGATTATGTTAGGGGTTACCGCTTATGATAATGTATAAGATTATGTTAGGGGTTAGCGTTTATGATAATGTATAAGATTATGTTAGGGGCTAGCGTTTATGATAATGTATAAGATTATGTTAGGGGTTAGCGTTTATGGTAATGTATAAGATTATGTTAGGGGTTAGCGTTTATGATAATGTATAAGATTATGTTAGGGGCTAGCGTTTATGATAATGTATAAGATTATGTTAGGGGTTACCGTTTATGATAATGTATAAGATTATGTTAGGGGTTACCGTTTATGATAATGTATAAGATTATGTTAGGGGTTACCGTTTATGATAATGTATAAGATTATGTTAGGGTTTACCGTTTATGATAATGTATAAGATTATGTTAGGGGTTAGCGTTTATGATAATGTATAAGATTATGTTAGGGGCTAGCGTTTATGATAATGTATAAGATTATGTTAGGGGTTAGCGTTTATGATAATGTATAAGATTATGTTAGGGGCTAGCGTTTATGATAATGTATAAGATTATGTTAGGGGTTAGCGTTTATGATAATGTATAAGATTATGTTAGGGGTTACCGTTTATGATAATGTATAAGATTATGTTAGGGGTTAGTGCCTATGTTAATGTATAAGATTATGTTAGGGTTTACCGTTTATGATAATGTATAAGATTATGTTAGGGGTTACCGTTTATGATAATGTATAAGATTATGTTAGGGTTTACCGTTTTTGATAATGTATAAAATTATGTTAGGGTTTACCGTTTATGATAATGTATAAGATTATGTTAGGGACTAGTGTTTAGATTAATGTATAACATTATGATAGGGGTTACCTTTTATGGTAATGTATAAGATTATGTTAGGGGTTAGCGTTTATGATAATGTATAAGATTATGTTAGGGGTTAGCGTTTATGATAATGTATAAGATTATGTTAGGGGTTAGCGTTTATGATAATGTATAAGATTAT
The DNA here is from genome assembly GCA_963921515.1 of Calotriton arnoldi. Lineage (NCBI taxonomy): Eukaryota > Metazoa > Chordata > Amphibia > Caudata > Salamandridae > Calotriton > Calotriton arnoldi. The sequence goes on from CAWUFW010000359.1 coordinate 3,904,723, forward strand.
GTTAGGGGTTAGCGTTTATGATAATGTATAAGATTATGTTAGGGGTTAGCGTTTATGATAATCTATAAGATTATGTTAGGGGTTAGTGCCTATGTTAATGTATAAGATTATGTTAGGGGTTAGTGCCTATGTTAATGTATAAGATTATGTTAGGGGTTAGTGCCTATGTTAATGTATAAGATTATGTTAGGGTTTACCGTTTATGATAATGTATAAGATTATGTTAGGGGTTACCGTTTATGATAATGTATAAGATTATGTTAGGGGTTACCGTTTATGATAATGTATAAGATTATGTTAGGGGTTAGCGTTTATGATAATGTATAAGATTATGTTAGGGGTTAGCGTTTATGATAATGTATAAGATTATGTTAGGGGTTAGCGTTTATGATAATGTATAAGATTATGTTAGGGGTTACCGTTTATGATAATGTATAAGATTATGTTAGGGGTTACCGTTTATGATAATGTATAAGATTATGTTAGGGGTTACCGTTTATGATAATGTATAAGATTATGTTAGGGGTTAGCGTTTATGATAATGTATAAGATTATGTTAGGGGTTAGCGTTTATGATAATGTATAAGATTATGTTAGGGGTTAGCGTTTATGATAATCTATAAGATTATGTTAGGGGTTAGTGCCTATGTTAATGTATAAGATTATGTTAGGGGTTAGTGCCTATGTTAATGTATAAGATTATGTTAGGGTTTACCGTTTATGATAATGTATAAGATTATGTTAGGGGTTACCGTTTATGATAATGTATAAGATTATGTTAGGGGTTACCGTTTATGATAATGTATAAGATTATGTTAGGGGTTACCGTTTATGATAATGTATAAGATTATGTTAGGGGTTACCGCTTATGATAATGTATAAGATTATGTTAGGGTTTACCGTTTATGATAATGTATAAGATTATGTTAGGGGTTAGCGTTTATGATAATGTATAAGATTATGTTAGGGGCTAGCGTTTATGATAATGTATAAGATTATGTTAGGGGTTAGCGTTTATGATAATGTATAAGATTATGTTAGGGGTTACCGTTTATGATAATGTATAAGATTATGTTAGGGGTTACCGTTTATGATAATGTATAAGATTATGTTAGGGTTTACCGTTTATGATAATGTATAAGATTATGTTAGGGACTAGTGTTTAGATTAATGTATAACATTATGATAGGGGTTACCTTTTATGTTAATGTATAAGATTATGTTAGGGGTTAGCGTTTATGATAATGTATAAGATTATGTTAGGGGTTAGCGTTTATGATAATGTATAAGATTATGTTAGGGGTTAGCGTTTATGATAATGTATAAGATTATGTTAGGGGTTAGCGTTTATGATAATGTATAAGATTATGTTAGGAGTTAGCGTTTATGATAATCTATAAGATTATGTTAGGGGTTAGTGCCTATGTTAATGTATAAGATTATGTTAGGGGTTAGTGCCTATGTTAATGTATAAGATTATGTTAGGGTTTACCGTTTATGATAATGTATAAGATTATGTTAGGGGTTAGCGTTTATGCTAATGTATAAGATTATGTTAGGGGTTAGTGCCTATGTTAATATATAAGAATTTTATTTTAAGGCCTAGTCTTCAATTACTCTATAATAACACCAGAAAAAATAGTTGTTTTAAAACGCCCCCAGCTTCACTCACAGCAGATCATCACAATCGCATCATGTGTGCCGTTTTCAAATTTAACACTAGAACAATTTCCATCATAAATTCAATAAAGGAGCTGATACCCCTTGGCGACGACAAGTGAACGATCACATGGTCAAGCAAATAAAAGGGTTGAGGTCTACTTGCTAGCGAGTTTAGGTAGAGGATTAATTTTCCCTAAGGCCTCAGCCAGGCCGCTGATCAAACTGGGCAGTGACGTTAGAGGATTATCGATGTGAAATATTTAAAAATAAGCTCTTGGTAATTATGCCAATATTGATAAATACGATGTCAATGTACACCATGATAAATGTACGTATAAAAATGAACTCGCATCTCCATTGTTGAAATCACCCGATATGACCTCCCCTCAACCCCGAGTCAGAAAAATATGGTCAGGCAGGCTTTCAGACCTAGGCCTGAAGCAACTGATTGACAGATCACAGGTAGCCCTTAGACAAACGAGCGAACAGGAAAAACCAGATCGATCCTACAGATCGGCAGCAACACCACAATGGTCTCAGGAGATTGGCCCCAATAAAACACGTTTGGCTGGAGTGGTGCGCGTTCTCAAACACACCATAAAGTTAGATGTCACATTAAGTTTGGAACACACAGCCAATCAGAACACAGCATGCACCCTATCACAGTGATCACGCTCTCCCCATGCTGGGCATCTGGACTCGTACTCACTGGCCCTGCATTGTGTCCACGCAAGGTCGAAACCCACCTTTGCTTCATATCAAACGACCACATTTGTGACCCCGTGACTAGGCCTAGATATCTGCCTCCAAAAGAATGTACAAATTGTTTTACGATCTCTCATGCAATGTATATAATGACGGCCAAAACCAATGTGCTTTGAGACAGGTTTTAGAGCCCGACTCTGTTGCCTGTTCTCTTGGCTGCTGCGCTTAATTAAAGCAATTGTTCCTGATTTGCCAAACGCCTCTTGCCTTTCATTTTTTTTCAAGGTAAATTCACATTTGAGCAACATTTTGGCAAGTCAGATAGGAAAGATTGGTTGTTCGAGCCCGATTGCAGCAGAAGGAAAAGGACCCCGCCCATACGGATTCACATCTGCGCAACAAGAACGGTGCGCAGATGCGGAGAACGCGGAATTACCGAAAATTCCGCGATCCGCGGTGTAGCGGAATTTTTTCCCTTGTTCGCGCTTTAAAAATGCGTGTTTGCACGTGCGGTAGCGACTTACCGTGATCCCTGCGTTCGCCGATGAGTTTTCCTATCCGTTCGCGTGTGCCGCGAGAGTGTGCGATCGCGAACACGTCCTTCGGACGCGCCACCGGACATCCGCGTTCACGAACAGGAAACACGCATCGGGAGCGGGCGGGACAAGTAAAACAAGATGGCCGCGCCATTTGGCGACCGGATGGGTAAGTTCGCGAGATATTTCCCCCGAGCATGCAAACAGCGTCACCGAACACGAAAAACCCATCGCGAACGGGCGGACCAAGCAATTCTGCATGCTTGCGGAACTTTGCGAAGCTCGCGGAGCTTTTTTACAGTTTTGCTGAACTTTGCGGAACGCGACTCCGCAAATTCCGCCCACCCCTATGAGATATGGGGTAGTAAATGATGTAATTAAAAATTCAACTAGAGGGGGGAATGTTAATATTGATGTACGCAATGATACATGTGCATAAAAATAAAATCGAATCACTGTTGTCAAAATCACCCGATGTGACCTCTCCATCAACCCTGAGTCCAAAATATGTGGTCAAGCAGGCCCTGTGACCTAGGCCTGTGGTAACGGATTGACAGATCACAGGTGGGGTGACACATAACCAGCAGAACAAACGTGCAAGCAGAAGAACCCCAGATTAATCCCACAGATAGTCAACAACACCACAATGGTCCAGGGAGATTGGCCCCATTAAACTGCACATGGCTGGAGGCACGCGCTTTCCCAAAACACCATAAAGTTAAATGCCACATGAAGTTAGGAACACTTAGCCAATCAGGACACAGCATACGCAGTGATCACATGCTTCCCATGATACACATCTGAATACGTTACCCACTGGCACTCATTGTGTCCATGCAAGGTCGAAACAAGCCAGTGAAAGGACAGGGCGGAGAGAATCAGATATCAAGAGATGCCTGAGGACTGCAGACAGGCCCTCTCAACCTCCCCCGTGATTGCCAGTGGAAGGAGAGGGCTGAGAGGAACAGATATCAAGAGATGCCCTAGGACTACAGCCGGACCTCTCAACCTCCACCGTGACTGCCAGTGGAAGGAGAGGGCTGAGAGGACCAGATATCAAGAGATGCCTTAGGACTGCAGACAGGCCCTCTCAACCTCCACCGTGACTGCCAGTGGAAGGACAGGGCAGAGTGAACCAGATATCAAGAGATGCCTTAGGACCGCAGACTGGTCCTCTCAACCTCCCCGTGACAGCCAGTGGAAGGAGAGGGCTGAGAGGACCAGATATCAAGAGATGCCTGACGACTGCAGCCGGCCCTCTCAACCTCCCCCGTGACAGCCAGTGGAAGGACAGGGCTGAGAAGACCAGATATCAAGAGATGCCCTAGGACTACAGCCGGACCTCTCAACCTCCACCGTGACTGCCAGTGGAAGGAGAGGGCTGAGAGGATCAGATAACAAAAAAGATGCCTTAGGACTGCAGACAGGCCCTCTCAACCTCCACCATGACAGCCAGTGGAAGGACAGGGCAGAGTGAACCAGATATCAAGAGATGCCTTAGGACCGCAGACTGGTCCTCTCAACCTCCCCGTGACAGCCAGTGGAAGGAGAGGGCTGAGAGGACCAGATATCAAGAGATGCCTGACGACTGCAGCCGGCCCTCTCAACCTCCCCCGTGACAGCCAGTGGAAGGACAGGGCAGAGAGAACCAGATATCAAGAGATGCCTGAGGACTGCAGCCGGCCCTCTCAGCCTCCACCGTGACAGCCAGTGGAAGGAGAGGGCTGAGAGGACCACATATCAAGAGATGCCCTAGGACTACAGCCGGACCTCTCAACCTCAACCGTGACTGCCAGTGGAAGGAGAAGGCTGAGAGGACCAGATATCAAGAGATGCCTTAGGACCGCAGACTGGTCCTCTCAACCTCTCCCGTGACAGCCAGTGGAGGGAGAGGGCTGAGAGGACCAGATATCAAGAGATGCCTTAGGACTGCAGCCAGCCCTCTCATCCTCCACCGTGACAGCCAGTGGAAGGAGAGGGCTGAGAGGACCAGATATCAAGAGATGATTGAGGACTGCAGCTGGGCCTCTCAACCTCCACCGTGACAGCCAGTGGAAGGAGAGGGCTGAGAGGACCAGATATCAAGAGATGCCTTAGGACTGCAGACAGGCCCTCTCAACCTCCCCCTTGACAGCCAGTGGAAGGAGAGGGCTGAGAGGACCAGATATCAAGAGATACCTGACGACTGCAGCCGGCCCTCTCAACCTCCCCCGTGACAGCCAGTGGAAGGAGAGGGCTGAGAGGACCAGATATCAATAGATGCCTTAGGACTGCAGCCGGGCCTCTCACCTCGCCCGTGAGAGCCAGTGGAAGGAGAGGGCTGAGTGGACCAGATATCAAGGGATGCCTAAGGACTGCAGCCAGGCCCTCTCAACCTCCACCGTGACAGCCAGTGGAAGGAGAGGGCTGAGAGGACCAGATATCAAGAGATGCCTTAGGACTGCAGACAGGCCCTCTCAACCTCCCCGGTGACAGCCAGTGGAAGGAGAGGGCTGAGAGGACCAGATATCAAGAGATGCCTTAGGACTGCAGACAGGCCCTCTCAACCTCCCCGGTGACAGCCAGTGGAAGGAGAGGGCTGAGAGGACCAGATATCAAGGGATGCCTGAGGACTGCAGCTGGACCTCTCAAACTCCACTGTGACAGCCAGTGGAAGGAGAGGGATGAGAAGACCAGATATCAAGACATGCCTTAGGACTGCAGCCGGCCCTATCAACCTCCCCAGTGACAGCCAGTGAAAGGACAGGGCAGAGAGAACCAGCTATCAAGAGATGCCTTAGGACTGCAGCCAGCCCTCTCAACCTCCACCGTGACAGACAGTGGAAGGAGAGGGCTGAGAGGACCAGATATCAAGAGATGCCATAGGACTGCAGCCGGCCCTCTCAACCTCCCCCGTGACAGCCAGTGAAAGGACAGGGCAGAGAGAACCAGATATCAAGAGATGCCTTAAGACTGCAGCCGGCCCTCTCAACCTCCACTGTGACAGCCAGTGGAAGGAGAGGGCTGAGAGGACCAGATATCAACAGATACCTTAGGACTGCAGCCAGCCCTCTCAACCTCCCCCGTGACTGCCAGTGGAAGGAGAGGGCTGAGAGGACCAGATATCAAGAGATGCCTTAGGACTGCAGACAGGCCCTCTCAACCTCCACCGTGACTGCCAGTGGAAGGAGAGGCTGAGAGGACCAGATATCAAAAGATGCCTTAGGACTGCAGACAGGCCCTCTCAACCTCCCCCGTGACAGCCAGTGGAAGGACAGGGCAGAGAGAATCAGATATCAAGAGATGCCTTAGGACTGCAGACAGGCCCTCTCAACCTCCACCGTAACAGCCAGTGGAAGGACAGGGCAGAGTGAACCAGATATCAAGAGATGCCTTAGGACCGCAGACTGGTCCTCTCAACCTCCACCGTCACAGCCAGTGGAAGGACAGGGCAGAGTGAACCAGATATCAAGAGATGCCTTAGGACCGCAGACTGGTCCTCTCAACCTCCCCCGTGACAGCCAGTGGAAGGAGAGGGTTGAGAGAACCAGATATCAAGAGATGCCTGAGGACTGCAGTTGGCCCTCTCAGCCTCCACCGTGACAGCCAGTGGAAGGAGAGGGCTGAGAGGAGCAGATATCAAGAGATGACTTAGGACTGCAGACAGGCCCTCTCATCCTCCACCGTGACAGCCAGTGGAAGGAGAGGGCTGAGAGGACCAGATCTCAAGAGATGCCTTAGGACCACAGACTGGTCCTCTCAACCTCTCCCGTGACAGCCAGTGGAGGGAGAGGGCTGAGAGGACCAGATGTAAAGAGATGATTGAGGACTGCAGCTGGGCCTCTCAACCTCCACCGTGACAGCCAGTGGAAGGAGAGGGCTGAGAGGACCAGATATCAATAGATGCCTTAGGAATGCAGCCGGGCCTCTCAACCTCCACTGTGACAGCCAGTGGAAGGAGAGGGCTGAGAGGACCAGATATCAAGAGATGCCTTAGGACTGCAGACAGGCCCTCTCAACCTCCACCGTGACTGCCAGTGGAAGGAGAGGGCTGAGAGGACCAGATATCAAGAGATACCTTAGGACTGCAGCCAGCACTCTCAACCTCCACCGTGACAGCCAGTGGAAGGAGAGGGCAGAGAGAACTAGCTATCAAGAGATGCCATAGGACTGCAGCCGGCCCTCTCAACCTCGCCCGTGAGAGCCAGTGGAAGGAGAGGGCTGAGAGGACCGGATATCAAGGGACGCCTGAGGACTGCAGCCAGGGCGCTCAACCTCCACCGTGACAGCCAGTGGAAGGAGAGGGCTGAGAGGACCAGATATCAAGAGATGCCTTAGGACTGCAGACAGGCCCTCTCAACCTCCCCGTGACAGCCAGTGGAAGGAGAGGGCTGAGAGGACCAGATATCAAGGGATGCCTGAGGACTGCAACTGGACCTCTCAAACACCACCGTGACAGCCAGTGGAAGGAGAGGGCTGAGAGGACCAGATATCAAGAGATGCCTTAGGACTGCAGCCGGCCCTCTCAACCTCCACCGTGACAGCCAGTGGAAGGAGAGGGCTGAGAGGACCAGATATCAAGAGATGCCATAGGACTGCAGCCGGCCCTCTCAACCTCCCCCGTGACAGCCAGTGAAAGGACAGGGCAGAGAGAACCAGATATCAAGAGATGCCTTAGGACTGCAGCCGGCCCTCTCAACCTCCACTGTGACAGCCAGTGGAAGGAGAGGGCTGAGAGGACCAGATATCAAGAGATGCCTTAGGACTGCAGACAGGCCCTCTCAACCTCCCCCATGACAGCCAGTGGAAGGAGAGAGCTGAGAGGACCAGATATCAAGGGATGCCTGAGGACTGCAGCTGGACCTCTCAAACTCTACCGTGACAGCCAGTGGAAGGAGAGGGCTGAGAGGACCAGATATCAAGAGATGCCTTAGGACTGCAGCCGGCCCTCTCAACCTCCCCCGTGACAGCCAGTGAAAGGACAGGGCAGAGAGAACCAGCTATCAAGAGATGCCTTAGGACTGCAGCCGGCCCTCTCAACCTCCACCGTGACAGCCAGTGGAAGGAGAGGGCTGAGAGGACCAGATATCAAGAGATGCCTTAGGACTGCAGCCGGCCCTCTCAACCTCCACCGTGACAGCCAGTGGAAGGAGAGGGCTGAGAGGACCAGATATCAAGAGATGCCTGAGGACTGCAGCCGGCTCTGTCAACCTCCCCCGTGACAGCCAGTGGAAGGAGAGGGCTGAGAGGACCAGATATCAAGAGATGCCTGCGGACTGCAGCCGGGCCTAAAACCTCCACCGTGACAGCCAGTGGAAGGAGAGGGATGAAAGAACCAGATATCAAGAGATGCCTTAGGACTGCAGCCGGCCCTCTCAACCTCCCCCGTGACAGCCAGTGAAGGACAGGGCAGAGAGAACCAGCTATCAAGAGATGCCTTAGGACTGCAGCCGGCCCTCTCAACCTCCCCCGTGACAGCCAGTGAAAGGACAGGGCAGAGAGAACTAGCTATCAAGAGATGCCTTAGGACTGCAGCCGGCCCTCTCAACCTCCACCGTGACAGCCAGTGGAAGGAGAGGGCTGAGAGGACCAGATATCAAGAGATGCCTGAGGACTGCAGCCGGCTCTGTCAACCTCCCCTGTGACAGCCAGTGGAAGGAGAGGGCTGAGAGGACCAGATATCAAGAGATGCCTGCGGACTGCAGCCGGGCCTAAAACCTCCACCGTGACAGCCAGTGGAAGGAGAGGGATGAAAGAACCAGATATCAAGAGATGCCTTAGGACTGCAGCCGGGCCGCTCAACCTCCACTGTGACAGCCAGTGGAAGGAGAGGGATGAGAGAACCAGATATCAAGAGATGCCTTAGGACTGCAGCCGGCCCTCTCAACCTCCACTGTGACAGCCAGTGGAAGGAGAGGGATGAGAGAGCCAGATATCAAGAGATGCCTTAGGACTGCAGCCGGCCCTCTCAACCTCCACCGTGACAGCCAGTGGAAGGATAGGGCTGAGAGGACCAGATATCAAGAGATGCCTTAGGACTGCAGACAGGCCCTCTCAACCTCCACTGTGACAGCCAGTGGAAGGAGAGGGCTGAGAGGACCAGATATCAAGAGATGCCCTAGGACTGCAGTCAGACCTCTCAGCCTCCCCCGTGACAGCCAGTGGAAGGAGAGGGCTGAGAGGACCAGATATCAAGAGATGCCTGAGGACTGCAGACTAGTCCTCTCAACCTCCCCCGTGACAGCCAGTGGAAGGAGAGGGCTGAGAGGACCAGATATCAAGAGATACCTTAGGACTGCAGACAGGCCCTCTCAACCTCCACCGTGACTGCCAGTGGAAGGAGAGGGCTGAGAGTGTCGTGTAGTTCCTATTTTACCCATACAGGATCTGCGCGTTCGGATAACATAAACTGTAGGACTGGTGGCAGACTGGCTCTGAGCACCCCCACCGAGAATGTTAGCCTTTGTGTTTTAGCTAGCTCACAGTGCCACTAGAATCTCCTCTTATCGGGGAGAGAATAGTATTGGCAACCTCAGAACATGACAACCCTGATCCCCCAGGATCGTGGAAACAATATACTTCTTTTCGCTCAGTCACTCGTGCTCACCTATTCGGTGTCAGAGAGTTACACAGAAGAAACAGTTGGGCGTGTTACAATAAGAATTTATTGCACAGTTGTTCTTCTAGTGTAAAATAGATGTGCTGCAACAACCGTTAGACAGTAGCAGATATATATGATTAGCAGTACAGTGAAAATAAAAGGATAGTACAGTTCTACCATCTTGCAATAATCATGAATACATACATGAATATAAAATGCCTGATAAAAATGTGTGTACTCCTACGATGCCTATCTAGATGTACCTAAGTGTACCTACCATGTGAGTAGGTGTGAAGCCAAGAATCCCTCTAGGATTTAGTCTAACCCCATTACCTGAAGTGAGAGAGTGTGGGACCCCGTCATGGTCTCGAGTTGGACACCACGCGAGGGATGTGTTAGACCACTGTCAGCTGGAGCGTCTGCATGCAGCCTCAGCGTCTCTGGTCCGTGTGTCGGCCTGGAAGTCTGGTCTCCTCTCCCAACCCTAGCAAGATGTGCTGTATTTATACAAAAAGTATCTAGGGTTTCTTTGTCCCTTGTTCCTTGTATTAGCCATTGTTGGATTTGAGGATGACGTATGAGATGAACCTTGTACGTAGATATTATGCAGGTGGTGTCTAGCCTCTGCCTGATTTCCAGGAACCCTCATGAATATTCATTCATACTGTATGAGTTTATTGATGGAGTTAGAGGACGCTATTGTTCAGGGAAAACCCTCCTTCTGTGCCCAGGACTAGAACTAGGTAAAGGTTCAATCCTAAAGGCTCGTTACTGTGTAGTATAAGGGAGATAATGTAAGTAAAGGTGTATGATATTACCCGGGCCTATATTAGGGTACCTATATGAAACATAACACCCACTCCTCTTCCGAACAGTCAATAATGATAAAAATGCAAGTGAACTACTCTTTGTACTAGGTAGCGGCGCAGTGAGCTTCATAAAATATTGTCTTTAAAACCATTTAAAAATAGTCTAATAGGGGGGAAGAAAAATTATTTTTGAAGGTTTAGTATTGGAAATGTCACTCGAAGCCAAAGTCCTAGTTGAGTTTGTTTATATAATTCGAACCACTACAAGCGTCAGAAGGCCATGCTTTCCCAGCGAAAGTGTCAATTAAAGGAAATGTTCCAAATTTAGTTGAGTTTTCAAACAAAAAGGAAAAACCGAATTCTTTCCCAGCACACGATGAGCCAATTATAGATTAAGTGTCCTGACTGGCAGATGTAACATCACCGTTGCTCGCTGTTGCAGAGGACGATCCCTGTAACACCTCGCAGAGCACATCAATTGAGCACAGATGATACTCAGAACTGCCAATAGCTGGTGCAGAGGCAGCCGATGCTGTAGTCGATACCTGATTGCTAGTGGAAGAGCTGATGCTCAACCCAATTGTAGCAAAAGGCACCTGAGGGTTCTCGAGGAATGCAGCCATCAAGATAGGAATACGCTGGGGATACTGCTGAGCATGGACCCTCACCGGTTCCAGCATGGTATTCATGTCCGGTGGCATTGCCGGTGGAATGTTAGACATAGATCTAACACACATTCTTCTCCGCAAAACAGGCATCGAAGAACAGGTAAGATGCGGTCCACCCAGACTGGTCTCAATGATAGGAACCAAGAGGCACTCAGTTCCCGCAGGCGAGGTGTGCCCAGATGTTGTGCCATGCGTTCACGGTATTTACGCTCCAGGAGTGCTTTTGCCATCTCGTTGGTGATTGGGCCGTCCATTGCAGAGCAGAAAAATAACAATCAGGATACCTGCTATTGAGAGCAGGATCAGCGGAAGACCTCCAAAAATACTTCCCAATACAGAGTGTATAAAGTTTGGAATAACTCCGAGGACAGTCTGAAAGGTGCTCAGAAATCCTGACCCTATGGTCTTAAATAGGTGTACAATACCACTTGTATCAGACATATTAAAGATACGTCCCACCATTTTGGTGAAATGAGAGGGGCAGTTTGTACGTATGAATGCCTGTATCTCAGCCAAGGTCCTTGCGATTTGAAGATCAAGGGTCTCCCGGGCGGAGGTTAAGGGCACAGTTTGCTGTAAAAGCATAGCTTTCATTCTGCTCAAAGTATCAAACTGTATAAAAGAAACATAGTGGCGCCTCCCTGCCTGTACTTTTTGGGGGAAACAATACTTGCATACAGCAAGTAACCCTGGAGTTCACCGTGACCAGATAGGTAATTCCCGGAAGCATCCCACAACAACCTTGATCATTCAGCATCAAGTAACTCCCATTCGAGAGCAGCTTGAATACCGGTGTAATCACGGCTGTTGGAGTCCCTTGCAGGTGGCAGGACAAGTTCGCTACTGAACCATTACAAGCTCCGTGCAGTAAAATATCCTGGCACGCATATATACCTTAACGCGGATTTTACACCGCAATACAATCACAACGCGGTCGTTATAACGACCGCGTTGTTACCACGCAATGCCATTACTACGTAAGTCATTACATCGGCTTGCAGTAGATGGCACAGTAACATTAGAAATGTATAATTTACTATTCCAATTCCAGCCTACGTAACAGTAGGGAAGGTGTTGGAATAGTAAACTATACTATTCCTTATGTTAGAGCGCCATCTACTGCAAGTCGATGTAATGACTTGCGTAGTAAAAGCACTGCCTTGTAACAACGCGGTCATTGTAACGACCGTATTGTGAATGCATTGCGGTGTAAAATCCACGATGTAAAGGTTGTTTCCTTCCTGGCACATGAGAGAACCACTCAAAGCGTTCTTGCAGTTTGTACCGCTTAGAAACACTTCTCGATCCCCACTCCGTCATCGAAATCTGTACGGTAATTCCCAAGATTCCTTAATGTATTCCTTACCCAATTTTTCATATTTGCCTGCCTGTTTTTGTTCAAGGCAATACTGAAACTGAAAAGTCGTGACTGGTAGAGTGATGTGGCCATGGATTAGCCATTCTGTGGATGGTGATTCCGCTACCGTACATGGTAATCTATCCAGTTTTTCAAAAAAGCAGCAATGTATATTTTGCTCCCCATTGTGCCATTTCTACCTGTTTATCTGTTAGATTATATTCAGAAAACAGAGACGTACTGTTGATAAAACGCCAAGGCACATAGCCTTCACGCAAACATTGCAGTGTCCAGCTTAACAACATAATAGAGCGTAACTGAGATTGCCCGTGTTGTAATATGGCCAAATCTTGTTCCAGTATGTCTATTGCAGAAGATACAATGGGGGATATTCTCAAGAAAGGGTGATAATTATCGCCAAACTAGGTTAACGCAATTTCACATAACGCCGTCTATCGCGGGAAACCAACGCCGCGTAAACGGCGTATTCTCAACACGCCGGCAACAGGCGATAGTTCCCCGATAACGCGTCAAATGTCTGCGTTAAAATTACTGGGACACCGATAAAAAAGGAAACCCAAACATGAAAAAAGTGGCAATGGGCCCAACAGCGATAAAAATATCAGCGATAAGCAGCACCACGCTTGCTATTCCCACGTCAGGCGGAAAAAATCACCATAAAAGCTGCAAAAAAAAATAAATAAAAACAAAACCCAAACAACTGAGAAGCACCATGGAGGAAGCTGGAGCAACTACAGAGGCCAACCAGAACCCCACAAACCCCCCGGAGGACCAGCCAGGGACCTCGGGGAAGGAGAGGGGCAAGGAGAAGAAGAAGAGGAACCCGCGATTCAGTCCGCAGGAAAACAAGATCCTGATCACGGAGGTGATAGAACACCACCAACAACTGTTCACCACCTCCACTGTGTCATTGGCAACTAAAAATGCAATATGGCAATCCATCTTGGCCAAGGTGAATGCAGTCGGAGTGAAGAGATGGGAAGTGGACGACTGCAAGAACCGCTGAAATGATGTGAAGCGCAAAACTAAGCTGAAACTCACAAACAACCGGAAAGCAGCAATGCAGACTGGCTGTGAGACTCCTCCGACCCTGGCAGTTGTTGGTTGGAAGGTACCAGAGGCCAACAAGTGCAGCACAGCCAGCAGCTTTGTCTGCGGAGGGATGTTGGTTGTCCGCTGTGTTGGTACCGTCAGCCTGTGGGCAATGTGGGTCAGGATGCGGAGGATGGTTGTCCTTTTGAGCCTGTAGTGGGCAATGACATCCTCTGGCGTTAAGTCTCTGAGGCTGGTGCGTTTCGGAATGTCCGCTGTCTTGTTCTGCGCTGCCTCGGTGGTAGTCCGGGGGTGGTCCTGGGGGTGGTGGTGGGGGTGTTGTGGCCCTCTTGGGTCTCCAAGCTGCATGATTAGTAGCTCCATGGCATCTGTTGGTCTTCAGATGTGGCTCTGGGCTGGGCTCCCTTTCTACTGCAGGTTTTCGTCCTACTTAAGACCAGAAAAAAGCAGGTCTTAAGTCCCTGCTGCTAACGTGCCTTATCGCCTGTTTTTGGGCCGCATCGCCGATCTGGCTGGTCGTTGAGACTATCGCAAAGTGGTGTTATCGTGTGTTTTTGGACGGGAACACCTACTCTGCATATCATTAGCGTTAGTTGTCGCTGTCAGCCCTGGCAATGTTTTTAGCGGCAGCTATCGCAGGTAAACTGGCGATGTCGGCTGTTAGCGCAGGCTTGTGAATAGGGCGATAAATCTATTGCCACTTTCGTGGCGGAAAAGGGCCGCTAAATCGGCGATGTGTCCTTTTGAATATGCCCCAATGTTGCCTAAGGAATAGATCCTGGAGGTCAAAGTTGTTAACCCATTATCCACTACTGCTAATGGCTTCTCTAAGTTAATACGGTCTATTTCCCGTATTCTCTCTGCGGCCTCTTGTTGGGATATTTTCCAATTTTCATTGTTGGCAGCATAAATGCCAGCATATATGAAACGTTTCTGATGTGATTTCCTGGGACCTAGTAAAAAATCCCTAAGATCCATGTCATGTGTTAGTAAGGATATGTGATGTTTCACTTCTGTGAGTGTTGAGGTTTCTAGCAAATCAAGGCACAACTTCCCAACACTGTAGGATGTCACTACCCCTGGATGTTCTCTTTGTACATAGCGTGGGTCTGACCTATGGATACTGAACCCTTCGGTGGTACCCCAGAATCTTTGCTGACATCTGTTCGTGTCTATGGGCCAAACCAACCATCCTTTCCAATTAGGATCTGATCTATTGTACCGAAAAATGTAATCTACTTCTACCCCTTCTTGTGAAGTTGTATTTTGCCACCCCTCCATCTGTGATGGTGTTGGAAACCGAGGTGTGTTCAGGTCCTTGTTCTTGGCTAGTCCAAGACAGGATGTCTGTTGCACAGTGTCATTTAGGAATATCATCTGCTGTGGAATGAGGCATGCTCTAAATAGCGCTTCTGTTCCCTGGACTTGCCAGTCTCTAGAACCCCAGACTGATTTTAAGTCTATTGTGTCCTTCCATAGGTCAAAACCCTGTTCAGACAATCGGGCGATAAAGGAAGCAGAGTACATCTGTTTGGTGTTAGTCAACATAATTTTCTGTGCCGATGTGGGCGCGACTTTATAATAAAATGACTTCGGGTCAGAAATGTTAAACCCTGAAAAATATGAGAATTTCTGTGCAAATGTTTGCGAACTACCTTTCGGTGGTATAGGGCAATGTTCCCACTGGAGGTACTCAAAAACATTTCTAGGTGTTATAGATTTGTGTAGGAAATGATGATCATAATGTTGGTAACAGTACAAAGTGTCATAGTCTGAAGTACGTTCGAGCATTTCAGTGTGTGGAAATGCGGCAGTTTTCTCTAAATCAGACAACATGTTAATAACAGTTTCAGAGTCCCAATCATCAGAAAATGTACTGGAGGTAATGATATCACTCAATGAAATTTTAAAATACATGAGAAATTTTTAAAAGTTCAGTTGGACCGAATATATTGAAATCAACCTTGTCCCAGACTATACCATCAGGTATAGGAACTGCTGTAATGTTCACTGATGACAAGTCTCTTTGTTCACGATGAGAAGATTGATGTGGTTTCAGAATCAAATTTACTTTTTCGGCTGCAGGTCTTTGTTAAAGGTATCGTCCATTAAAAAGCATGCTAAAAGTTATAACTAAGCCTAGCCAGAAAAGAAAGAACAGTATCCCAGTAATTACCCAGAGTTCTACCCAAGGCGATACCAGGTAAGTCTTTTTGAGAAAGTTCAGAAAGTCCGTAATCTGCTGCTTTTGTGTTTGTTGGGCTGGCGACGTTTCCGGTTCACTTGGATCCAAGGAAAACGTATCATAGTTCATGAAGTAGCCAGAAGCAGTTCGATCAATTGTTGGAATTGCATCAGGATTTGTTGAAATCGTAGTTTGCTCTCGTCGAGGCATGTTGACATAGACATCTGTATTAGGTCTTATTGCAACTTGTGTGTTATTTTGAGTTTGATTTTGAAGTTGAACTTCGGGTTCAAGGGGAACGAATTCCATAGCATTGTTGCATAGTCCTTCATTCCTTTGAGAGGACTCTTCAAACGTGATGAGTCTTTCTGTTTGAACCTCTTGGATTGTAGCTAGAGGAGGGCGTCTGCTACAGCGGAGTCCACGAGGCCTACTGCTCAGTATCGGCCACATAGTGTGGTTTGATTAAGTCAATTGAGACAAATCGTTTCTCCTTTTTTCCGGCAAGAGGCGGTAGAAGTACAGTTCTTGTTCCTTGAATTGCTAGGACAGGTACAGGCTTTCTGTATGATGGTCCAAATTCTTTTTTATCCGCTATTGTCTCTCTGACCAGTTCCCCGACTTTTGGGATCCAGACAGGTCTTGCCGTGACTGCCTTGACTTCCCCAGTGGCGGTCTGTTTCAGGTGGACGTTACTTTGTTGTGTCCTGGATTCATTTAGATCCTGTAAAACAGCCAAACGATCATGGATATCAAATGGTTTCTCATCCGCCACTGCGCCTTCACAATCAGGATCAGGTACCCACATTCATGTCCCAAATAGGACCTCGTAAGGAGTGACAGCCCCTAGAGAGCTTCTTGGCTGGTTATTGAGAGCTCGTTGTACCCCATATGTATGATTGAGCCAACTACCGCCCTTGCCTAATACCCTAGCTGTTAAAGATTGCTTCAGGTCCCGGTCTTTCCTTTCCACAACCGAATTTCCCTCAGGATGGTACGGAGAGGAGTACCGCAATGCTATGCCCATACTTTCCATGGCCTCTTTGTAAGCCTGAGAGCTAAACGCCGGGCCACGGTCAGAATGTAACGTGCCAACTGCGTATGTCCCGATAAAGACTTGCAAATCTTTTATAACAGTTCGAGCGTCAGCCGAGCGCTGAGGCCAAACCCATAGGAATCTTGAGCATGAATCCACTGCAACCATGATATACTTGTAAGCCCCATCTGATTGTAAGGGGCCGCAGTGGTCCAGATCTACACAAGCGAGAGGTCTGTCCGATTTTAATAACGATGTCTGTGTCGGGCGTGTTATGGTGGAGCCTTTCATCTGCTGGCAGATATCACATTTCAAGACGTAGTCTTTAGTTTGTTTTGTCAGACCTGGCCAACAATAGCGCTGCTTCAACAATGAAATAGTTGCTGTAACGCCTGTATGCGCAGAGCCCAAACCCTTGTGTGCTGCAATAATCAAACTCTGCCTACGATCCATATTTGGTATTACTCTGTCCCCCACTCCAGGAATCTGAGCATATGGAAAGCTGTTTGCATCTAACTTGTAGGAGTACTTGAGTGGAAATTTCTTTGGTACTGCTGAGCTGCCTTTGCGTGAAGCAATGACAGCAATCATAATCTCACCGTCTATCCTCGTTTTTGAACGAGTGATTGCAGCTACGGAAGCTGTGCTTACAGCCCCCTTCGCGGCTTCATCAGCCAATGAATTCCCTTCAACGTGAACGCCATCACGTTGATGACTCAGTGTATGAATCACGTGAGCCTGTGGTAGTTCGTTCCTCAACTCAACTACCTGTTCCCATAGCATAATATGCTTAATTGTGCCACCTTTTGCGTCTTTGAACCCGTTTTGTTCCCAATGGTGTAAATATTCATTGTATGATTGCACACACATATTCATTGTATGATTGCACACAGTAAAAAGAATCACACACTATCAGTGTGGGGAATTCGTGATCCGTGTTTACCAGTGCCAGTATTAACGCTTTTAACTCTCCCAACTGTGCCGTGCAGTCTCCTAGAGATTGCCTTTTGGTGCAACTTGGATGGAACTTTCTATCCCGCATGCGACCTTTAACGATAGCACATGCTGCGCTGTATTGTTGCTTACTCCCGATGGCCGGTTGAGCAGATTCGTCAGTGTATATAATATATTCATACTGATCTAGAGGCAAGATTTCATTTGGTAGAGGGTATTCTTGTTCGTATTGCAGAAATGCTTGTGTTTTTAGACTTGGATCAAATCTGTACTCAACATCCGTTGCAGTAAGAGAATTAGCCCATTGTATCCATCTCGGATGTAAGGCTTTTGCATTTGGAATGCTAGCCTTTGTAACAGCTTCTAAAGCTGGTACCGGTGTTACGACAATTATGCGTTTCCCTGAGCCAGTGCTCTATCTCTTGCTACAGCGGTTTGAACTGCTGTTAGGATTTTTTCTGTTGAAGTGAAACGCATTTCTGCGTTTGTGTTCAGGTGTGATTTGTAAGCGATTGGTACTGTTTCGCCTTCATTGAAGGTTAAGTAAGTGTACCCGCCTTGACCCGCTATTACATGGATCACTAAGTTGCGTACGTTTACCCGCGTCTGTAAGTGTTTAGAAGCTATCATGTCTTCTTGTAGTGAACGTAGGATGTTTGTGTGTTCCTGTGTCCATTGTCTAACTGAAAAGTCAGGTTTTATTTAGGCCTGGGCGGTGAACTTCGCTCCGTTCACGGAGTTTGCGGAGTTTTCTGCACTCCGCACTCCACAGAGCTCGCGGAGTGCAGAAAACTCCGCTTCGTGATGTGCAGCAGGGTTTTTTCCCCGCTCGCGATCGCGAACGGTAAGTTCGCGAGCGCGAGCTGCGGCTCGGGTAGAATTTCTACCCGAGCGGCAGGAATCCCAGCACAAACTGCAGTTTGCACTGCACCCCGCTACACGCGGAACTTCGCAGAGTTTTTTTGTAACTTCGCGGAGTTCCGCGTAGCAAAACTCCGCGAACTACGCCCATGGTTAGTTTTATTAAGTTGTAGAAAGGTTTTACTCTTTCCGCGTAATCCAAAATGTATGTTCTGCCGAAATTTAGGAATCCCAGTATTGAGTGTAAATTTTTTAATGATTTTGGAGGTTGGAGCAGCGCACACTTTTCTAAAAAGTTAGCTGCCAGACTTTTTCCTTCACTTGAAAGCTCATATCCTAAAAACAGGACATTGAGGCGGGCGATTTTTGATTTTTTTAAATTACATTTTTAGCCCTCAGAGGCAAATCCCATAATTATGGTGCTCACCCTGGTCAAGTGCCTTTTTAAGTCATCGTCCGTCAGATAAATATCATCCACATAGGACAATGCTTCCTCATCAAATTTTTGGGAGTAATTCGGTTACTCTTGCTGAAAATAACCCCGGGCTATTCTTATACCCTTGGGGGAGATGACAAAATTGTCGCTGGGACCCCAAAGCTGAGAATGCGGTCAAATACCTGCTTTCAGGCGCTATATTTTGGCAGAAAAATCCATTTGAGATATCAAGTGTAGTTTTGTATTTTTTCCGCACAATGTTATTCATTAATGCGGCACTGTGTGCATTATGAACTGCAAATGTCTTAGTGCAAGTGTTTAAATGTCTGTAATCTAAAACTAGACGATATGTATTGTCAGGTTTCATGACAGGAAACAAAGGATTGTTCATTGATGAGGTGCAATTTTCGATCACCCCTTGGTATTCAAGTTGATCTAAAATCTCCCTGACCTGTTTTTTAGCTTCTTGCTTAATTGGACATTGTCTCTGTGCATTTGGTGAAACTTTCAACGGGATCACGTGGTGGGTTGAATCCTCATCCCATCCGGCATGATTTTTGTACAATGCTGGAGCTAGGGCAACTGCCCACTCCCATGCATATGTGTGTTTTAAATGTATGGGAACGAGGTCGGAGAAGGCTGGAAAAATGACAGTTTCTCCCCTAGGGCACTCCATAACAAATGCTGGCGGCCAATCTTGTTCAGCTAATAGGATGTTATAACCAGATGACAGATTCTTCCAAAAGTGACCTTTATCTTTCCTGGGCTTGTCCCCCTCCATTTGGAGTGTTATTTCATATAACTTATGTAGGATGCTTACCCTCGTATCTGGTGTTTCCACCGTGATGTAATCATTCAAGTCCGCTGTCACCAGAAATTCCATCAGGTTCTGGCGAGCTATTGTTACTCCTGCCGCACTGTCTAGCATCGTCTGAGCCCATTCCCCATTCAGAAGTTGTGTCCTCAGAATTTTGGGCATGTCTGATCTTTAGACCTGCAACTTTCTTCTTCTTAAACTGAGGTTTTGATTTTGGCTTTTCTTCTTTTTTGGAAGTATAGTCTTGAGCGTGCTGTTTGTCTCTGGACTTTGTACGCTCTTCCTTGTGTTCTGACCATCCTTCTCTCTCTGAGTTTTTCGCCGAACCCTGAAAGGAACAAGAGGAACGTGTATCAGTATCATGATACCTGTCAGGTTTCCTAATATTATCCCTATTCCTGAGATTATACCTCCTTTTGGAGGTCTCCTGTGGAGGAGATCTGCCTCGGGATTGAGATCTGTTTCCTTTAAAGTTTTGTTGTTTTTTATTATCCCACTTCTTTTTAGATGAAGCTGGTGTCAGCTTGGAAGTGTCCTTTTCAGGACTGCCCATCAGTTGTGGTTTTAAAGCTTTCCCACCTAAACTGTTTCTGCCTAATTCTGCATATGCAGTTTCAATTATTTTGGGTAGTTTGTGTTGTTGATCTATAGGACTGAACTCCCTTAGGCGTTGCGGGTTGCCACCGAAGCTGCTTCCCCTTTAATATTAGCTAGTATTATGGCTGATACCTGATCATAGTTACCTAGTAACTTCATCCCTAAGTTTAGGGCAGACTCTGCTCCGTACTCGTTTTGTATTTGTCTTAATACATCAGGTACTACTGCTAATGAAGGAATACCATGAGTTCTGGTATAAATTGCAGCAAAGACTGTACTCCAAGTGGTACAATCTTCTACTTGTGGTGTTATCCCCATGGGCAAGCAGATTGTTAGCATTCTGTGTTTTTCATACGGGGTAGTATTCGGGAATACTGCCTTGAGTTGAGTTATTTTCTGAGCTACCCAGAATGGCATTTGTTCACGTTTCGTGGGCATTTTGCCCATTACCGCGTGTAATGTTTGTGGTGTGATTTTAGTTGCTGTACCTTGAGATTGAGTACCATTTGTTGCAACTGTTGCAGGTTGGACTGTGAAAGTCCTCATGACGAATTGCGTCAAGTTTCTGTAGATTTTAATTAAATCCTTGTGTTGTATGAGTAGGTCTGCCTGTGGCATTGTGTCAATGTCAGGATGTGGTGTGTAAGCCACTAATATCGGCCATGTTGCCCCCTCTCCTCCGAGCGGGCCTAATCTTACTCTTCTTCTTGTGTGGGGTAGGGTGCCTTTAAACCAGTATAAGTGTTCCTGGTACGTGAGTGGAATCTCTATGTCCTCGAACGGACCATATTCCACTGGTGCATCTCCTTCTGTATAGTAGTGGAATGTCTGTGTTCTTGCATCTGCTGCTGGGAATGTAACCCATGAATAAAATACCTGTTTTATTTGATTTGTGTGCCTCAAACACGAAAGCTACTAAGCCACCCCTAGCTGATAAACCATTTTCTAATAGTTTCAGGGTGATCGTATGTCTGAATGTTGGTGCAATTTGTATTGCGTTTGTATCTTCTTCTCCGGCTGAGATGTGCAGATCTACTACTGGGTCCTCCCTGCCCTCAGTCATTTTGTAAAGAAGAAGTTTTTGTTCAAGGGAACTAAGATAAGGTTTTATATGCACAATTTTTAGGAACACTGTGTCCCTCAAGCTTAATTAACCAACAGCCATTAAATAGTTTTTTTCGCCTACTCAGCTGTGGCGGAATTTGTGCCCACCCACTCCAGACGTCTCTGGTGTTTTGTGAGTAGGGGTCTCTGAGAATTAGCACGACTGAACTACTCAGATTCTACTGTTAAATAAATACCCAACCAACGTTGGCGGCGCCATGTCGTGTAGTTCCTATATTACCCATACAGGATCTGTGCGTTCCGGATAACATAAACTGTGGGTTTGGTGGCAGACTGGCTCTGAGCACCCCCACCGAGAATGTTAGCCTTTCTGTTTTGGCTAGCTCACAGTGCCACTAGAATCTCCTCTTATTGGGGAGAGAATAGTTTCTGCAACCTCAGAACATGACAACCCTGATCCCTCAGGATCGTGGAAACAATATACTACTTCTCGCTCAGTCACTCGTGCTCACCTATTCGGTCTCAGAGAGTTACACAGAAGAAACAGTTGGGCGTGTTACAATAAGAATTAATTTCACAGTTGTTCTTCTAGTGTAAAATAGATGTGCTGCAACAACCGTTAGACAGTAGCAGATATATATGATTAGCAGTACAGTGAAAATAAAAGGATAGTACAGTTCTACCATCTTGCAATAATCATGAATACATACATGAATATAAAATGCCTGATAAAAATGTGCGTACTCCTACGATGCCTATCTAGATGTACCTAAGTGTACCTTGCATGTGAGTAGGTGTGAAGCCAAGAATCCCTCTAGGATTTAGTCTAACCCCATTACCTGAAGTGAGAGAGTGTGGGACCCCGCCCTGGTCTCGAGTTGGACACCCCACGAGGGATGTGTTAGACCACTGTCAGCTGGAGCGTCTGCATGCAGGAGCCTCAGCGTCTATGGTCAGTGTGTCGGCCTGGAAGTCTCAGTCTCCTCTCCCAACCCTAGCAAGATGTGCTGTATTTATACAAAAAGAATCTAGGGTTTCTTTGTCCCTTGTTTCTTGTATTAGCCATTGGTGGATTTGAGGATGACATATGGGATGAACCTTGTACGTAAATATTATGCAGGTGGTGTGTAGCCCCTGCCTGGTTTCCAGGAAACCTCATGAATATTCATTCATACTGTATGAGTCTATTGATGGAGTTATAGGACGCTATTGTTCAGGGAAAACCCCACTTCTGTGCCCAGGACTAGAACTAGGTAAAGGTTCAATCCTAAAGGCTCGTTACTGTGTAGTATAAGGGAGATAATGTAGGTGAAGGTGTATGATATTACCCGGGCCTATATTAGGGTACCTATATGAAACATAACAAGAGGACCAGATATCAAGAGATGCCTGCGGACTGCAGCCGGCCCTCTCAATCTCCACTGTGACTGCCAGTGGAAGGAGAGGGCTGAGAGGACCAGATATCAAGAGATGCCTTAGGACTGCAGCCGGCCCTCTCAACCTCCACTGTGACAGCCAGTGGAAGGAGAGGGCTGAGAGGACCAGATATCAAGAGATGCCCTAGGACTGCAGTCAGCCCTCTCATCCTCCCCCGTGACAGCCAGTGGAAGGAGAGGGCTGAGAGGACCAGATATCAAGAGATGCCTTAGGACTGCAGCCAGCCCTCTCAACCTCCACTGTGACTGCCAGTGGAAGGAGAGGGCTGAGTGGACCAGATATCCAGAGATGCCTTAGGACTGCAGCAGGCCCTCTCAACCTCCCCCGTGACAGCCAGTGGAAGTACAGGGCAGAGAGAACCAGATATCAAGAGATGCCTTAGGACTGCAGACAGGCCCTCTCAAACTCCACCATGACTGCCAGTTGAAGGAGAGGGCTGAGAGGACCAGATATCAAGAGACGTCTGACGACTGCAGACTGGTCCTCTCATCCTCAACCCTGACAGCCACTGCCATTGAAGAAGGGGGTTCAAAGGATCAGACTTTTAAGCAGATGTGGACTTGCGGGCAGAATCCACTCATTTCCTACAGCTGGCAGACAGAGAAGTGGGAGGCACTGCCACAAGGGAACCACCAGACGATCATGATGTGTCCTGCTTACAAATTTGTGTGTGCCAAGGGCGTAGCAGAGAATCCATCTCTCGAGCAGAGTGACAGAAAGGACAGATGTGGATTTGAAGGATCTGCAGTGAGATCTGCTATTAGGTTCTGAACCTTCAACCACATCTGCAAAAAGATCTACTGGTGGATTCTGAACATTCTACCACACCCACAAAGAGGTCCACTATCGGTTTCTGAACCTTCAGCCATGTCTGTAAAGAGATCTCCTGTTGGTTTCTATACATTCTACCATGTCCACAAAGAGATCTACTTTTATCAACTATTGGATTCTGATTCTACCATCACATCTGCAGAGAGCTCTCCTGTTGGGTTCTAAAAACTCTACCATGTCCACAAAGAGATCTACTAATGGCTTCTCAATCTTCAGGAGCATCTGTGAAGGGATCTCTTTAGGGCTCTAAACATTCTCCCACACCCATAAAGCGATCTGCTATTGGGTAATGAACCTTCAGTCACACCTGTGACGCTGTAGACTGCTCAGCAGAGGAGCTGTAAGGATGAAAAAGCCCTTCTGAGATGATATACCTGCATATTGTCCAGTCGTCGTAGCTCGATCACCAAGTCGGAAAACCCAATTCTACACACATCATGGGCTGGAAAGACAGCCTGGCCACTGATCTTGACCCCATGCCAGACTATTTGGTTATGGAAGACGGAGCCACTTTTGGTCACTGTAACCATGAAACTGTCAGCTCCTTCTTGTTACATGAATGGAGGCGGACGGAAGGCAGCCAATGGCAGTGAGCTGAGCTGGACCCCACCACTGCCCCACCCCCACTGTAATCTACTAGCATCCATCATGAAAACCAGTCAGGCAGAGAGAGGGTACCACGTTGGGCAGCAGGAGCCACCAGTGTGTTACCCCACAGTAATGATGACAATGAAGAATATATTATGAAGCAGAAATGGCTACCCTCAGGGGTTTCCCCGGAAAGACACAGAAACTCAGTGACAGCTGTGCAACGGGAGATAGTCTGTCTGAAACTGTCATCTTTACTTCAGTCATGGCAGTCTGCTCTCCAGTGTACGAGTGTGGGACCTTGCCTCTTAGTTCTGGAGGAGTCATTAGTTACAAGGAAGTACACAAGGTCACTGCTGTCTCAGGGCCTCAGCTGCTGTTGACCTTCAATGGAATAACCAAGTTACTCTCTTCAACACTTGACTCTCCACGGGTAGTGAGTCGAGTAGCCAAGGCTTCTCTCCAAGAGATGGTAGAGTATGGGGTATATCACAAGGACTTAAGGGTGGAGAATAGCAGAAGTAAATACAGATTTGGTATACCACGAGTAATTATGGGTGTAGTACAGCTTAATTATGGATGAGTACAGCACAAGCAAAAAGATGGAGTGTAGCATAAGTAAATATGGATGAAGTATACCTTAAGTAATTATAGGTGAAGTACCGCTTAAGTAATTATGGCTGGAGAACTGCAGAGGTACCTACAAGAAAAGGTCTTCCATTTACAGGTATGGCATCAAACATATGTGTTTCAGTAAAAATAATGTCTCAGCCTTTCTGAGGCCGTGATAAAACCGCAAGCACAAATTCCGCACTTACACACTTTAAGGCACCACATTTACAAGAACATGGAGCGCTGCTGTCAATGTTATCCTATGCTGAAGGCTGCAGGTACCCTCAGCTGTCGTTCTGGATGTGTGGTTTCACTACAGACTGTGGCACAGATTTATCACCAGTTTGCGTTGTCCTTGCATCACACAGGGCGAAATGAGGACAATACAAAGGCTTCAGTTTTATTCACACAGCCATGCAAGGGCTGATTACCACTGCTTTGTGTGACTTTGCAAACAAATGTAATGCAACGCAGCAGCTCATACTGAGTTGCATTGGATTTCAGGCTGGGAGGCCTACCTTGGGTGGAGCATGGACGTTCCTATGCATCCACTAATAGATTTTGGTGCACTTCAAGATTTACTAAAGCTAGTAAACCTGGGGATGCGTCAACATGCCACGCCTTCCCCAGTGAGGCCTACTGAGGAGAAATATCTTTATTTCACCTAGTTATTTACTATTTTCACATTCTGCTGTACAAAGAGGAAAATGCTTCTAAACATTGTTTTTGTGCAGAAAAGGTGCCCCTACCTGCACAAAAACTATCCTGCCCGTGATGCAGGCACCCTTACACTGTGGTGCAAGGGTATCTGCATTGGCGCCAGGCAGCATACAGAGCGCAAGTGCAAAGTGAGAGTAGAAATGCTCCGTATCTATGTAAATATGGAATATTTCTGCACTCTCCCATTCGTGCAACACAACGCAGCAACTTCGTAAATATGCCCCAATGTTTACTGTGCCACTGCAGACGAGGTGCCTGACAAAATCTACTAAACATAAGCATGGCTATGCTGCCCTGTGCCCTGGTTTCTTAGGTGCAATGTGTGGAAGGCTAGGTAACTCAGTAGATTGGAGCTCAGGTTGCAGTGAATCCAGTAAGATGGTCAGGAAACTAAGTTACACAGATACCCACCACCCCAAACATGGGCATCACTTAATGTGTAGCACTGGACCCATTAGGAGCATCGACAAAGGACCATACAAGAGTCTGAAGCTGACTAGCAGCATGCTTTATAGGAAATGTAATTTACTAAATCTAACTCAGTCCAAATGGAGGGTTTAGTTGCTGATGTTCCTTCGACTAGCTGGTCAGCAGGGCGTTGCCAGCAGCAGGTAGGGGTCCACCATTTGCAGTCCAGCTCATTCAGCCATTGATTTAGTACATTTGCTTGTGCGCAAGTTTACACAGCTGCACCCACTTGCTTTACCCATCCTTCAACCATTGCCTAAATCATGCCGGAGGGTTTTGGTTCAAACCATCATTTACTCATACTTTGACTGCGGCAACCCTTTATACTTGGGGACTTCCAAATTGCCTAACCTCTGGGCTGGAAGTGATCCAGACCATGGCTCTTCACCACATTATATGACTTACCCAGCACATTTAGATCTTGAGCTACTGAGAAAAGGTGTACTGGCTCCCCCCATATCGACGTGTGTCCATCATAAGGCGAGCACTATTATACTCCTGCACACACTCTATGCTTTACTTCTCCTGACTTACTAGTTCATCCTAAAATACGTTAAGGTTTGCTGGGTACCTTCACATTTGTTTAAACTTTGGAGTCACCTTCCTCTTCCTACACATACTTTACTACACATTTTGTTGGTGTTATTACTCAAAACCCCCATGTTGTAGTGAGCAGACACCCAGTTTCCCTAGATAATCTACTGTATAGTCCTACAGAAGTGCCCGTGCCAGAACTTGCGGTTACAACGGTGCACCTGAGAGACCAGAAGGTTCCAACAAGAGCAACTCACCTCGGATGCGTATCCTCCTGGGGTGATGACTGCATCTTAATACGTGTGAAACTCTGCCCCCACTGAGTGCATTACACTTTGTTTGTCTTTATTTACCCTTGGCGTCTCCAGAGTGCATTACACTTTCTTTGTGTTTGTTTAACCTTGGTGTCCTTGGAGTGCATTACACTTTCTTTGTGTTTATTTACACTTGGCGTCTCCAGAGTGCATTACACTTTGTTTGTCTTTATTTACCCTTGGCGTCTCCGGAGTGCATTAACTTTCTTTGTGTTTATTTAACCTTGGCGTCTCCAGAGTGCTTTACCTTTTCTTTATGTTTATTTACCCTTGGTGTCTCCGGAGTGCGTTACACTTTCTTTGTCTTTATTTAACCTTGGCGTCTCTAGAGTGCTTTACACTTTCTTTATGTTTATTTACCCTTGGTGTATCCGGAGTGTGTTACACTTTCTTTGTGTTTATTTATCCTTGGCGTCTCAGGAATGCATTACACTTTCTTTGTGTTTATGTACACTTGGCATCTCCGGAGTGCGTTTCACTTTCTTTGTCTTTATTTACCCTTGGCGTCTACAGAGTGCTTTACCCTTTCTTTATGTTTATTTACCCTTGGTGTCTCTGGAGTGTGTTACACTTTCTTTGTGTTTATTTAAACCTTGGCGTCTCCAGAGTGCTTTACACTTTCTTTATGCTTATTTACCCTTGGTGTATCCGGAGTGTGTTACACTTTCTTTGTGTCTATTTACCATTGGCGTCTCAGGAATGCGTTACACTTTCTTTGTGTTTATTTACCCTTGGCATCTCCGGAGATCATTACACTTTCTTTGTGTTTATTTAACCTTGGCGTCTCCGGAGTGCATTACACTTTCTTTGTGTTTATTTACCCTTGGCATCTCCGGAGTGCGTTTCACTTTCTTTGTGTTTCTTTAACCTTGGCGTCTCCGGAATGCAATACACTTTGTTTGTGTTTATTTACCCTTGGCATCTCCGGAGTGCGTTTCACTTTCTTCGTGTTTATTTACCCTTGGCATCTCCGGAGATCGTTACACTTTCTTTGTGTTTATTTAACCTTGGCGTCTCCGGAGTGCATTACACTTTCTTTGTGTTTATTTACACTTGGCATCTCCGGAGTGCATTTCACTTTCTTTGTGTTTCTTTAACCTTGGCGTCTCCAGAATGCATTACACTTCCTTTGTCTTTATTTACCCTTGCCATCTCCGGAGATCATTACACTTTCTTTCTGTTTATTTAACCTTGGCGTCTCCGGAGTGCATTACACTTTCTTTGTGTTTATTTACTCTTGGCATCTCCGGAGTGCGTTTCACTTTCTTTGTGTTTCTTTAACCTTGGCGTCTCGGAATGCATTACACTTTCTTTGTGTTTATTTACCCTTGGCATCTCCGGAGTGCGTTTCACTTTCTTTGTCTTTATTTACCCTTGGCGTCTCCGGAGTGCGTTATACTTTCTTTGTGTTTATTTACCCTTGGCATCTCCGGAGTGCGTTTCACTTTCTTTGTCTTTATTTACCCTTGGTGTCTCCGGATGGCATTACACTTTCTTTGTGTTTATTTAACCTTTTGAACATTTATGTGACTTCTTTGATTCAGCTGGCGGAGGACCTCGGAGCTAAAATTATTGCCTATGCTGACGACACGCAGCTCCTGTTTACTTGGAAAAAAAGCTGAGTGCTCCACTTCATCTGCTAAAAACTCTGTCAGCTGTCCTTCACTGGCTTTCCTCTGCACAACTCAAATGTAACGAGGACAAATCTGAAATCCTCCTCTATGGTAGCTTCCCGTCTCAGTTTAGGGTAGGACTTTGGCCGGACGACTATCCTTTACCGGCCTCAACAGGGCAACCCGTCAAGAATCTGGGTGTCTGGTTTGAAGAGAACTTGTCTTTCTCTACCCAGATTAAGAGACTTGCAGGAAACTGTTTTGGGGTTCTTAAATCCCTCAGGAAATTTCTACCGCTCCTTCCTAGGGCCTCCAAGGAAACGGTCACTCGAGCCTTGATACTTTCACGTATCGATTATGCCAACGCCCTGTATGTTGGCCTTCCTGGCTACCTCTTTAACAGGCTACAGGTAGTTCAGAATGCGGCGGCCAGGCTTCTTCTCAACATCCCTATTAGAAGCAGTGTAAGGCAGCATCTGCGCACTCTTCACTGGCTGCATGTGGCCGAATGAGTAAAGTTCAAAGCCCTAGTCTTGGCGCATAGTGCTCTGCTAGATTCCGGTCCAATCTATTTAAGGAAGCACTGTACGTTTTACACGCCAGCTAGACAGCTTTTTTCAGCCTCCCAGCTTCTAGCACACATTCTTCGCTTTCGTCTGCAGAGGATGGGTGGCAACTCTCTTGCTTTTAGGGCTGCGTCGGCCTGGAATCTGCTCCCATTTGCTCTTCGTAGCATTCAGGACCCCAATCTCTTAAAAAAAAACTTAAAATACTCCTCTTCATTTAATCATTCTCTCTTCACTCCTCAAGGTTCGCGCCGGGACACTCTTTGGAGTATCCGTGCGTGCTATAAGCTTGAATAAAATAACATAACATCTCTGGAGTGCATTTCACTTTCTTTGTCTTTATTTACCCTTGGCGTCTCCAGAGTGCATTACACTTTCTTTGTGTTTATTTACCCTTGGCATCTCAGGAATGCGTTAAACTTTCTGTGTGTTTATTTACCCTTGGCATCTCCGGAGTGCATTACACTTTGTCTTTATTTACCCTTGGCATCTCCGGAGTGTGTTTCACTTTCTTTGTGTTTATTTCACCTTGGCGTCTCCGGAGTGCATTACACTTTCTTTGTGTTTATTTACCCTTGGTGTCCTTGGAGTGCATTACACTTTCTTTGTGTTTATTTACACTTGGCGTCTCCAGAGTGCATTACACTTTCTTTGTGTTTATTTACCCATGGTGTCTCCGGAGTTTATTACACTTTCTTTGTGTTTATTTACCCTTGGCATCTCCGGAGATCGTTACACTTTCTTTGTGTTTATTTAACCTTGGCGTCTCCGGAGTGCATTACACTTTCTTTGTGTTTATTTACCCTTGGCGTCTCCAGAGTGCATTACACTTTCTTTGTGTTTATTTACACTTGGCGTCTCTAGAGTGCATTACACTTTCTTTGTGTTTATTTACCCATGGCGTCTCCGGAGTGTGTTACACTTTCTTTGTGTTTATTTACCCTTGGTATCTCCGGAGTGCGTTACACTTTCTGTGTGTCTATTTACCCTTGAGGTCTCCGGAGTGCATTACACTTTCTTTGTGTTTATTTACCCTTGGCCTCTCCAGAGATCGTTAAGCTTTCTTTGTGTTTATTTAACCTTGGCGTCTCCGGAGTGCATTACACTTTCTTGGTGTTTATTTACCCTTGGCGTCTCCGGAGTACATTACACTTTCTTTGTGTTTATTTACCCTTGGCGTCCTTGGAGTGTATTACACTTTCTTTGTGTTTATTTATCCTTGGTGTCTCCGGAGTGCATTACACTTTCTTTGTGTTTATTTACCCTTGGCGTCTCCGGAGCGCGTTACACTTTCTTTGTGTTTATTTACCCTTGGCGTCTCCAGAGTGCGTTACACTTTGTTTGTTTTTATTTACCCTTGGCATCTCCGAAGTGCATTACACTTTGTCTTTATTTACCCATGGCGTCTCCGGAGTGCATTACACTTTCTTTGTGTTTATTTACCCTTGGCGTCTCAGGAGTGCATTACACTTTGTTTGCCTTTATTTACCCTTGTCATCTCCAGAGTGCATTACAATTTGTTTGTCTTTATTTACCCATGGCGTCTCCGGAGTGCGTTACACTTTCTGTTTATTTACCCTTGGCGTCTCCGGAGTGCGTTACACTTTGTTTGTCTTTATTTACCCTTGGCATCTATGGAGTGCATTACACTTTGTCTTTATTTACCCTTGGTATCTCTGGAGTGTGTTACACTTTCTGTTTATTTACCCTTGGCGTCTCCGGAGTGCGTTACACTTTCTGTTTATTTACCCTTTGCGTCTCCGGAGTGCATTACACTTTGTTTGTCTTTTTTTTACCCTTGGCGTCTCCGGAGTGCGTTACACTTTCTTTGTGTTTATTTACCCTTAACGTCTCCGGAGTGCGTTACACTTTGTTTGTGTTTATTTACCCTTGGCGTCTCCGGAGTGCGTTACACTTTCTGTTTATTTACCCTTGGCATCTCTGGAGTGCGTTACACTTTGTTTGTCTTTATTTACCCTTGGTATCTCCGGAGTGCATTACACTTTGTTTGTCTTTATTTACCCTTGGTATCTCTGGAGTGTATTACACTTTCTTTGTGTTTATTTACCCTTGGCGTCTTCAGAGTGCATTACACTTTCTTTGTGTTTATTTAGCCTTGGCGTCTCCTGGCAGAGGGTGACAGAAAATGCAGTCAGGCAATTTCGGGAGATTAGAATCCATAATTACAGTTAAGGAAACGTGTCTGAAGATCCGTGACTGAGACCCTCCTTCTATTCTGACTATTGCTACAGGAAAGTTTGAATGAATCAGTTTCAAAGGGTTCCTAAAACCCATGTTATTATGTTCGGATCTCAGGTTGGGGCGGACTACCACGTCCTTGTACACCCAGAGATCTTGCATGTTTCTCTCTTGTGAATGGTCCTCGGCTTTTCCTACTTGTGGACAAGGAGTGACTCACTCTCATTGGGGTGTATTGAGTGGCCAGTTTCCTACAGGTAGACAGGGCATCTTGCCCTTTGTGCTTTTTGAATGTTGCTGAAGTCCTTCAGTTTAATTCTGTCATTGACAGGGATCCCGTAGAGTGCTTTAATCACAGGTTTGATGAGCGTCGCTCACGGAAGAGAAGACACACTCTGGCTACTGGGTTCTGAAGCCTTTTGAGCCTGGCAATGAGTTTTTTGGGAGGTCAGTGCACATCATGGTAATCGAATCACGCCAGGTCAAGCATGGCTCCGAGGCTTGAGGGCCAGTCGAATTCTCGTGAATCGGACACAGGGTCTCTGGTTACCAGGGTCTCAGTTGTGGCGCTATCCATGTGGGTGATCTCCTTCATCCTGTTGAACATATGGTCAAGCCATGAACGGATGTTGGTTTAGTTCTCTGGTCCGTTGACTGTTGATCATTGGAGAGCTCTTCAATTCTATTATTTATAAATTCTTGAGATCGACCTGTACTTAACTCACTCACAATTTTTTTAGGACTTTTAATACTTTTTGTAAAACTTTATAAAATGATGAATTGAAAGACTAAATTCTTGTGTTTTTATGAAGGAAGCTTAATAATCTATAATTGAAATAAAAATATACATAAGAATCTGCTCTTCATAATATATGGCGTCAAGTGGAAATGCTAAGCGACCTGGGAAATCCAACAGGGTTCATCATTATAAAAAGATGAGTGCACAACCTGATGGACTTCGCTAGCGATCCATGAAAATGAGTACAGGAAAAACACCTATTACTCAAGCATTTGTACACATGGGTTTATGCATGTACCGGGCAGAAGGTCATGGGGCAAGCATGGAAAGACATGCGGGTGGGGATCATCATAAGACTTCTTAATTACTAGACTTGTCCTGAACTCACACACCTTTGAGGAGATATTATAGCGGCCATACAGTCAGCATTGAGCTTTGACACATACAACGGTCACGGGTACATAATGTTAGGGCTTGGAGTGAAAACACATATCAGTTACTTCTGATAAAGGCACCATCATAACACAGATGCTCCAGGCTGGTGAACACTAGTAGATCTGTGATGGGCGGAAGTAAACCCCATGTCCTTGGGCTTGTTAAAAACCTTTGAATTTGTTTGTGATGAAGAAATATTGTACATAAAGTTGGGCACAATTCATGGGTTTGTTATAATGTAGACACCAAGAATTCATCATCTGTCTTGGGTAAGGAGAAACTGCTCATGTCCCAAAAGGCTGGGGGCATCTGAAGTCAATACCCGAATGTCACTTGTAAATGCCCCAAGGCGCTATAGCACCAAGCAGGGGGTGGGGTCTGATGGCTATGTGGCTGACCTTTGAATCGTGAGGTCTGGGCTCTAATTCAGCTTTGACATTTTACTAAAAATCGTGTTATTCGAACATTAATCGCTTTAAAACACTGGAGTACATGAAATAGAACTTTGTAATGTGAATATGCCAACTTGATACGCCAGATCTTCTATTGGCATTAATGTACGCTGGTCCATAGGCAGGTTTGTGCTGTATAGATACCAAAGTATGCCCACATTCAGGATCTGATTGTGAGGGGCTGAGGGGACAGACAGGGAAGGGGAGGGGTTCTTATAAATCAGATATTATTTCATGGCTTTAATGCTCACACTGGTCAGCTCAAGAGGGGGAGGAGCACATGGCTGGGGAAGGGATAAGAAAGGATAGTTGATGAAAATCCCTAGTCAAGCAATAAAAACTGTTGAAAATAAAGTGGTCCTGTCCTTGTGGCTATCACTGACGAGCCCGTAAATCTCAGCTTATATGGTTTAGGCTCTGATGGGCCTTGCACGAAGGTATCCACAGCTGAGTGAGGTCTTACAGCTGAGGCCTGCAGCCAGTCAGAATGTGCTCACTTGCTCCATA
Source organism: Calotriton arnoldi (assembly GCA_963921515.1). Classification (NCBI taxonomy): domain Eukaryota; kingdom Metazoa; phylum Chordata; class Amphibia; order Caudata; family Salamandridae; genus Calotriton; species Calotriton arnoldi. The sequence goes on from CAWUFW010000359.1 coordinate 3,938,080, forward strand.
CAATGCAGGGCTTTCTGTGCTCCAGCAAGGACTGGTTTCAAAATGTTTAAAATCAACATGCATGAAATAGAGTTTTTAGGCAATGGATCTGTACCAGTGTATTGGGTTGTACATAAATCTTGAACACTAAACATTCTGTTGCAGACTTTAGCTTTACACCCTTGGTCTACATCCTTGGTTGTGGACTTTAGCTCCACACTCTTGGTCCAGACTTTAGTTCTACACCTTTGGTTGCTTTCTGTAGCTCTACAGCCTTGGACACAGGCGTAAGTTCTACAGTCTTGGTTGCACTCATTAGCTCCACACTCTTGGTCATAGACTTGCTCTACACCTTTGGTCTCATTCTTTAACTCCACACTCTTGATTACGGATTTTAGAACTATGCACATGATTGTAGAATTGAGCTCTGAATCTTGGTCCCATTCTTTAGCTCTACACTCTTGGGCGTAGACTTCAGCTCGACACTCCTGGTTCCGACTTTAGCTGCACACCTTTGGTCGCAGAGTTTTGCTCTACACGTTTGGTCGTACTTTTGCTCTACACCTTTGGTCGCAGAGTTTTGCTCTACACCTTTGGTCCTGCATTTGCTCTACACCTTTGGTTGCAGAGTTTTGCTCTACACCTTTGGTCGTACTTTTGCTCTACATCATTGGTTGCAGAGTTTTTCTCTGCACCTTTGGTCCTGCATTTGCTCTACACCTTTGGTTGCAGAGTTTTGCTCTACACCTTTGGTTGCAGAGTTTTGCTCTACACCTTTGGTCTCATTCTTTAACTTCACACTCTTGATTACAGATTTTAGCACTATACACAGGATCGCAGACGCTAGCTCTAACCCCTGGTCGCATGCTTTAGCTCTACACACTTTGGCATAGCCTTTAGCTCCACACTCCTGGTTTCAACTTTTGCTCTACACCTTCAGTCGTACTTTTGCTCTACATCATTGGTTGCAGAGTTTTTCTCTGCACCTTTGGTCCTGCATTTGCTCTACACCTTTGGTCGCAGAGTTTTGCTCTACACCTTTGGCCGCATTCTTTACCTCCACACTCTTGGTGCATTAACAAAGCAGACAGCTCTAAGGTAGATATCATGCAATGTCTAACGTGGCGATGGAGATCGTCTGTTGGAAAGCTGGCAGTGTTGGCACTTGTGAAGTTGTTGGCTCTGGCATGATACACTTGAGTCTGTCTGAAGGGGTCAGTTAGATGTTATTTAAGATCCACTTACAAGGTTTGTAGTCTTGGAGCGGCGACTGTTCAGCTGACAGAGCTGAAGGTGCTAGGGTGACCTCTTCCCTTCGGCTCTTTGCAAGCGCTCTTTCCATCCCAGGAAATCTATGTGATAACCTAACCATTATGGGTGATGTAGCCTTGTTTTGCTTTCATTGAACTAATTAGACTAACCTGCCTGAAATCAATGATTTGTGGGTGAGAAGTTCAGGACAGGAGGCTTTGTCCATAATGACCTTGCAGCAGGTGGTCGCCTTAGAAATTCTGCAGTGGTACTTGAGTCTACAAGAGGTGATCGTTGTTTTTCAGCAAACGCAGCCTGAGGTCTGAAGGGGTCGTGTTGAACGTCCAATGAGAGAGTCATTTATCACTCATCATTTCTAGTTTGCACTGGTCGCCTTGAGGGTTGAGTCTGCAGCAGTGGATTGTTGGATTTTAGAGGATTCAAGTAGCCACAGCTATTAAAACCATGAGGTTGGCAGTGGCCATGCTGTCTTTCTCTTGTTTTGTGTGTAGCATGCTGTAGCTCAGTACATACAGTTCAAGATTCATGTTAATAATACTTTCTTTCCTAGACGTAGAGCGCTAGACCATTGGCTCCTGACAGAACTAGTTTAATGTCTGTTCTTGCCATGCAGAGGTTTCTGGAGTTAAATCTTCTGGGTCTCTCTGGCTCCCAGCGACTATAGCTTAATGTTGCACATGGTCCTTCAAAGCTCTTGAATGCATATTTGGAGGTCTGCAATGGTGGACAGCTGGTCCTCTCAGTAAAAGGTTTGAAGTGGTCATATGGCGGTTCTCGTTAAAGTGTATTTATTTGATGTAACTTTGGGAAGTTGTTCAACAGCTGATAAAACTTAAAGTCTCTTCTAATTGTATGAATGTTTTTGGGGTTTGCACTGGTGGATTGTTGGCTCTCAGGAGATGAAGCATAAGGTCTGCTGCTACTGCACAGAAAGTCCTGGGTCTGCACTCGTGCAGGCTCTGAGTAGACATAACTTCAGGACTGTTGTGGTTATGCTGAGGTTCAAGGTGGCATTATTTGTGGATCTGTAGTGGTGGCCATAGGTCCACTACTGAAAGCATAATGTTGTAATTTTACAAGGATCTGGGGTAGTTGAGCATGGTTCAGAAGTCGAAGGTTAAGGTTAGAGATGGTCATACTGCAGTTCCTCGATCTGTGTATTGTGACTGCACGGCAAGTCTTGTGTCTACAGTGACGACTGCAGCTTGTCAGTAGATAGAGCATCAGGCCTAACATCATTCTACTAAGATTTGTGATCATATGTTTTTGGTGTCTGCAATTACAGTCCACGGTTCAGCAGTCATTAGAGGTGATCATACTGTTGTTTTGAGAATCTGTGGTGGTAGGCTATTGGCAGTGTGTAGTGATCACTCCAGGCTGATTGTGATGTTTCATGAGGATTTATTCAAGTTGGTTACAAGATCAGTAATACAGTAGTATTCAGCCCCACCAGGAGCAGCCAGCAAGGCGCTCAACCCCTTCTCCAACTGTGTAATTCATACACCAACATTCTATGTTACATCCTCTCAAGAGTGTTCCACTGGTGGAGCAGTGGATGACATGTGAAGCATAATAACCAAGATACTACATATCCTCCTTCCTTCCAGAAAGAAAATAGAAAAAAGGAAAATAGAATCAGATGTAGAAGCTAGAAGAACAAAATAGAGAAGAAAGGACTAGAGAGAAGCAAAACAGAGGTAGAGAGAAAGAAAGCACCCCAAATATAAAAGAAACAGATAGACACAACCACATCCTCCTTTCTTTCTATAAATGAGAAAAAGAAATGAAGAAAAGAAAGAGAAACCATCAATGAGTACTCTCCGTACACAAACTGGCCAGGTAAGTATGCAAGAGAGGAATCCACATCAGGAGAATAGAAGATGACAGAGAAGAAGAGAAATACATTATAAAAATCATTCTTCTCCATAATGTAATAAACATTTGAGTTAAAATAAAATAAAATAGAAAAGTACTGGGCTACAGTGTTGAGCAAGAAAAGGAAAACAGAGATGAGACGCAAACGCCCAGTCTAACATGAACCAATGCACTATAGTTACTGGGTAAGAACTAAAACTATAGACCCATGTGGGTAGTAGTATGAACGTGCAAAGGTAACAACAAGAGAAAATCAAACTATTGTGCACTGTAGAATAAAACAAACAACCCACACTAGACACCTTAAGTAAGGTAAGAACGTGCACCGTAGTGAAGGTATAAGTAATGTAATGACATGTGTAATGTCATGTCCGTGTAAGGATGCACCTCGATTGGAGGTACAATGTTATGCACAAGATGAAGGGGAGACCCAACAAACATACCTCCGGAGAGGTCAAGAGTTTGTGCATTGTAGATGCGAGACAGAAACCACGCAACGTGTGAACCTAGATAGGTGTGCACTGAAACAAAAGAGACAAATACCTCGTGAAGAGGTCAACGTTGTGCACTAGAGTAGCAGGACTAAAACCCTTGCGAGACACCTCGTGTAGAGGTAAAAACAATGTGCACTGTAAAGACGGGACTAAAACCCCTGTGAGACACCTCGTGTGGAGGTAGCAACAATGTGCACAGTAATGACGGGACTAAAACCCCTGTGCACTGTAGTGACGGGATTTAAACCCCAGCGAGACATCTCGTGTTGAGGTAAAGATTGTGCACTGTGTGAAGGTAAAAACCTTAGACACCCTATGTAGGGTAAAATGTAAACCTAGACATTGTGCACTGTGTGAAGGTAAACTATTGTGCACTGTACAACACTAAAAATATTGTGAACCATTTACTGAGTAATTATAGTTAAGACTCAGGTAGAGGAAAAAACGTTTAAAACTCATCCCTAACGTAAGGAAATCAAAATGTGTGTGTGCACCACAATGTCCACAGAAAAGCTCTAATCCAACCTAGGAGGCAAAAATGTTCATAAAAGGGATATGTAAAGTTGCCAAAAACCTACAGAACAGAGAGGCATTGAACACGAAATCAGCAACTACAAATTAGCCAACTGACACTAGATGGCAGCGTAACAGTGGGCAGTGAATACAGAAAAATCATAGCTGCATGAAACAAAATCTCAACCCAGTATTGAGCACGTTAAAACATCGTGGCTCCGACAAACCTCACAATGGTTTTCAGTCAGTTTCAGGAGTGATCGCTTCAAGCACACTATGAGTCATTGGTTGGCAAATACGTGTGAACTCCATGCGGACACATAAAAACAATGTTGGAAATCCCTCGTAGTCAATTCACCACCCGGCAGTGCCAAAACGAACTCGGCGTAGTGACTGGTATTCAACAGTCCTTACTAAAACTTTAACTGGAACAAAGATGAAGTGACGTGGTTGGCAAAGTAAGCTGCAGCCTAAGACAACCAAAAGATGGCGGCACGATGGTCACGTTGTACCGGGTGGCATTGTCGTGCAGCAAGCTGTCACTGATGTAGATGCTGGATTCAAAGAGAAGATGGAGGCACGTTCCTGATGCCGTGCCGGATGGCTCACGGTACGCCAGTGCTCCCCAAGACATCTCCAAACAGTGGAGTAACATGCGTCACAGAAGGACCATGACGGACATCGCAGGACCACACAAAAAAAAACAAGTAAGGGAGAGTGCGCTGATAGAGGCTCGCGCTAACGTTTTAAAAATATACAAGGCGGTTGAAAATTGCAGCGTTGCTCAAACAACCCCAATAATGAAAGACAACAATGTCTCCTCAATTGAAATTGCCGCCGAAATAAAACGCACCAAGGAGGTTGAAGGGACATTGCGTGTCTCCACACGAGCGATGTTTCACCTCTTTACTTCTGAGCCGGTTCAAGTGTACCGGGACCTCCATCTCAGTGTAGTAAGACAGCAAGTAGAAAGAGGTTGGAGGCACCAAGCTGTGACATTCACTGTTCAAAATCCAGTTCTAGTAGAAACGGTAATAGCAGGCAAGAGCATCTCACTCCACACGGGGAACACAAAATAAGGCAGGAAAATAACGCCAGACTAGCTTGATTTGAGGCAACAGCGAAATAAATGTCCATGCCTCTGCATAAGAGTTGAGACACCTTGACTGGCACACACATGAGAAAACACACTTCTTCACCAGACAGTGTGTAGACATTAATGATGGCAGGCTTACAGCACAAGACGCAGGCGTTGGCAGACACATGAGTTGGCAGGCTTACCCTCACTGAAGGCTCAGCACAAAGGCGTAATGGAGGAGACACAGGCAGCTTTGATGACTTTAAACCAGGTGATGCAGTTGAAATAGACTGTAGGAACAGTAAGAACAGACCTTTGAGATGCTGTGGGAACAGCAGGCAGAGACTTGAGCTGCGTAGAAACTGGAACTGGCACTTTTGCGTTGAGGGCGACCGGTGGGAGGTCACTGGTGGGGCTGTGGTGTGCCAGTTAGTTGAATAAGCGAGGTTGTAGACAGAGGAGATGCTTTAGCTTGAGAGTAGGTGCTGCAGACTTGAAGTTGAAGGCCTCAGAGGTAGCAGACGCAGATTCTTTGGTTCAACTCGTCGCCATAAAATTGTAGTGATCACTCCAGGCTGATTGTGATGTTTCAGGAGGATTTATTCAAGTTGGTTACAAGATCAGTAATACAGTAGTATTCAGCCCCACCAGGAGCAGCCAGCAAGGCGCTCAGCCCTTCTCCACCTGTGTAATTCATACACCAACATTCTATGTTACCTCATCTCAAGAGTGTTCCACTGGTGGAGCAGTGGATGACATGTAAAGCATAATAACCAAGATACTACACAGTGGTAGGTTGTTGGCGGTGGTAGGCTGTTCAGAGGTGTTAGGGTGTTGGAGGTGGTAGGCTGTTGGGGGGTGGTAGGCTGTTGGCGGTGGTAGGCTGTTGGCTCAGCAGTCATGACTTATAATTGGAGGTGATCAGACCACACCTCTTGCATCTGTAGTGGTGGACTTTTCCCTCTGAGTAGTTTGCGCATAAAGCCTGTCAAAGGGATAGTGATGTTTTTATTGTTCTATTTTTGAGGTCTGTCGTGTTAGCCAGGTTAGAAGGGATTGTACTTTGCAGGAGTACCTGCTGGCTGTGTTTCTTGCTGTGTTTCTTACTGATAGTCTGATGTTCTAGTTTTGGAGTCTTCGGGCTGACTAAGAGTTAGAATGTAACGTTGGAGATGTTTGTACTGTACTTGAATCTATATAACTGTATACCACAGACAGTCGATGCCTAAGGTTGGAAGGCATCATACGAATGATGATGGTTTTTCAGTGGTGCACAGTTTAAGTGGGAGGTGGCTGTACTGACATTTGTGGCACGGCGTGGTGGAGTTTGTGGATCTCAGTAGGTAGATCTGAAGACCTAGCATTGCCATCTTTGATTGTGGTACCATCTTTTGAAGGTCGGCAGTGTCGAGTCGTGTTCAGTTTGCCGCAGCCTCTCGTCAAATAAGGTTAATTTCTGAGGTAGCAACACTGAAGTTTTGGGTGTCACTTTCTAGAATCTGCAATGTTAGATTTCAGTGTGTACTGCCTAATGATGATGCTGATGGCCATGGTACTGAACTCTAGAGGTCTCCAGCAGCATGAGGTCCCACTGGCTTGCAGGGTGGATAGACTAACTGGCCACAGTCACAGTGAGTTCTTGCAACAATATTTTAAGTATTCGAAGGAGTGGACCTGATGACACTCATCGGATGTATTTTGCCGGGTTCTTTATGAATTCATCCATCTTGAGGACCATGTGGTCCAAGTCTGTGGTGTTTGTGTACTTCAGCAAGTTGGTGCCCCTGACAAAGTAGTGCTTCAGGAAGTGTTGGCTCACACACTTGCGCAGCTTCATGAACAAGCGCAGGAAACACTTTTTGAAGTTCTTCCAGTCCTTTGCACGTGGGTACTTCTCGCAAGACCAAAGCAGCAGCATCTGCAGGAGACAAGAAGGAAAAACATTTTAGGGGGTGGGAGATGAATCTGGCTCCTCTCAGTTTAAGATGCTCATATGGATGATAAATGATGGAATATCTGAACATGTCGAGTCTGCCCAATGTTAGCTCAGCAGCCTGCATGTGTTTATAAATCACCACGGCTTACTGTACAACACACGATGGCGCTCTTGGAATGAGTTGGTAGGGTCAGCCTGCTCCAGCCAACAAAAGCAGGAGAAAGCAGTCAGATAAACAGGGAGTAGGCTGAGCGGTGCAGCAGCACAGGAGAGCTTAGCCTGCTCGGGATCTAGGCAGCACATCCACCTTAGACACAGGATCTTCCCTGGGGACATGAAATGGATGACTAGCTGCAGGAAGTGACAGGGTAGAATCAGTCCTATTAGCCTTGTTCTGTAGGATGCTGACATTTTCAAAACTTCGAGGACATATTTATGAAGGCTTTGTGTCATGCTTGCACCACGCAACGTGGTACATGCACGACACAAACTTCTCAGTCATATTTATGAAGCCACGCAAAGCTACTTTGCGTGGCTTTGAATGGCTTCACAAATATGGAGTCATGCAACGCAGCGCAAATCGCTGCGCTGCCTTACTCCGTGCAAGGGAGACGTTCCATCGGCGTTGCCGTGGGTGTTCCCACGCAAATCTCATGTTTTTTGACACATTCCCAGATTTACAAAACCTGATAAACCTGGGGATGCGTCAAAAAGATACACCTCCCCAGGAGAGGCATAAAGAGGAGAAATAACTTTATTTCTCCTCTTTTTTTCCTCTATTTGTACTGGATCCTGCAACACACATAGAAAGAAGAAAACGCGTCTATGGATTGTTTTTGTGCAGGAAGGTGCACCTTCCTGCACAAAAACAATTCTGCCAACAACACAGGCACCATTGCACCATGGTGCAAGGAAGCCTGCGATGGTGCTAGGCTGCCGAAACGGCGCAACTGCAAGGGGAACTGACAAAAATGCTGTCGATGGCAGTCACCCGACTAGCGCCATCATGCCCTCCTAGGTTTGCAAGGGAGTCTCCTTCTAAACCCTGGTTCACGCCGGCTTTGAAAGACCTCAAACACGAGTGCAAAGTGCTGGAACGAAGGTGGCGCCGCAACAATTTCGGTGCTGATGATAAACAACAGCTTAGGCAAAAACAAAAAATGTACTATGAAGCGATAACGCAGGCAAAAAACTTTTATTATGCCGCCCGCATTGATGCAGCCGACAACAATGCTAAGGAAATCTTTTCCATTGTCCAGAGCTTCATGTCTCCCACCGCCCAAGTCAATACCTCCCCTGCCACCGATGCTTGGTGCAATCAACTGGCATGTTTCTTTCACGATAAGATTTGTGACATACAAGCGTCATTTCCAACTAGCGCCGAACCAGTTAAGGAAGTTCCATCGGGGTCATCTGCGCATTCCCTGCAGGCTTTCAACCGGGTGGGTCTCGGTGACTCTCTTAAAATTCTTAAAGGTCTGAAATCAGGTTCACCTACTGACCCTTGTTCAGCTAGGCTATTGGCCTCGGTCGCGGACTCAATTAACACTGAAGTTAATGGGATTATCAACTGGTCGCTTCAGTCGGCCTATGTGCCGGCAGCCTGGAAACAGGCCAAGATTTTCCCACTCCTAAAAAAGCCTTCCTTAGACCCACTTGTTCCAGGGAACTATCGTCCTATCTCCCTTCTGCCTGCCTTAGCCAAAGTCTGCGAGAAGGTTGTTACGAAGCAACTCAATGATTTTGTAGAAGGTGCTGGACTCCTACACCCGGCCCAGTCAGGGTTTAGAGCCGCCCACAGTACTGAGTCCGATTTGATTGAAATTTCTGAGGCAATTCGGGAGTGTTTGGATGCCGGAGGTAGGGCAGCCCTGATCCTCCTGGACCTGTCGGCAGCGTTCGACACGGTCCCTCACTCAGGACTTCTTAACCCCTTCGGTGCTTATGACGAGCTGGACTCGTCATGGCACACAGTGCTCGTGTGCTCATGACGAGTCCAGCTCGTCATAAGACCACCCACGGGGAAGCGCTGGCGCTCCCCCGTGGGAATCCGATCGTCGGGTTTTTTTTAGGAGGCAGGGGAAGGACTTCCCCTGCCTCCCCCGCCCCCATCAATTACGTCAGCGTGCGAGGCGCGCTGACATCATTGAGGGTTTCCCTTGCTTCCCGACGCGCTGGAAGCCATTTGCTTCCAGCGCGTCGGGGAAATAAGGTGAGTTTTGGCTCAGGGAGGGGGAGTTTGCAACAAAGAGGCATTGAGGGAAAGGAAAGGGTTTTCCTTTCCCCGATGCCTCTTTTGTGCATTCCTGCTGCACGATCATGTGATCGTGCAGCAGGAATGCCCACGAGGAGGGAGGGAGGAGTGCTTTCTGCCCATATCTACCGTCAAACATTAGCTGTAATTCCTGATGGAGGTCTGTGCATCCTTGATTTTCTCGAGCGCAATCCCCGTGTAGGTCCAGTGACCAGGAGGTTCTTTCTCATCTGCTGCTCATATCACGCTCTGACCCTTTATAAACAAGAGGCATGTGAACTCGCATGGAAGCCCTGCCCCACATACACCATCGGTATGCAACGTCTTCCCGCCCTTTCCCCACTATGATGGACAGCTTACTCAAAGACCCCGGCGCCTTTCCGGCGCGGTGTCAAAGTTACAGACACACAAGGTCACTGGAGACAATTCTTCTGGGCCTTTACGCAGCTGTAGTGTAGGTAAGGCGCTATACATTTACCCAACGAGGTAGCACTTACTGATTAGCCAGTAGAAAGTACTCCAGTTGAGTAGAGGTATCGCACAAAACGGTGGCATCTTTGTGGATAAATACGCAGGGCAGGATTCATTCTGGCACGATGCTCCTGTCTCAAAAATTAAACCTCAACAGGAAGCACTTCCAGATATAAATAAAGCAGGTGCCCGAGTTGAAGCTCAAATTCGGTAACGCATTAATCAGCACAAAAAATTCGTCAGCAAGGTCGAGGCTAAGCAGGAGTGCTTTCTGCCCATATCTACCGTCAAACATTAGCTGTAATCCCTGGTGAAGGTCTGTGCATCCTTGATTTTCTCGAGCGCAATCCCCGTGTAGGTCCAGTGACCAGGAGGTTCTTTCTCCTCATCTGCTGCTCATATCGCGCTCTGACCCTTTATAAACAAGAGGCATGTGAACTCGCATGGAAGCCCTGCCCCACATACACCATCGGTATGCAACATCTTCCCGCCCTTTCCCCACTATGATGGACAGCTTACTCAAAGACCCCGGCGCCTTTCCGGCGCGGTGTCAAAGTTACAGACACACAAGGTCACTGGAGACAATTCTTCTGGGCCTTTACGCAGCTGTAGTGTAGGTAAGGCGCTATACATTTACCCAACGAGGTAGCACTTACTGATTAGCCAGTAGAAAGTACTCCAGTTGAGTAGAGGTATCGCACAAAACGGTGGCATCTTTGTGGATAAATACGCAGGGCAGGATTCATTCTGGCACGATGCTCCTGTCTCAAAAATTAAACCTCAACAGGAAGCACTTCCAGATATAAATAAAGCAGGTGCCCGAGTTGAAGCTCAAATTCGGTAACGCATTAATCAGCACAAAAAATTCGTCAGCAAGGTCGAGGCTAAGCAGGAGTGCTTTCTGCCCATATCTACCGTCAAACATTAGCTGTAATCCCTGGTGAAGGTCTGTGCATCCTTGATTTTCTCGAGCGCAATCCCCGTGTAGGTCCAGTGACCAGGAGGTTCTTTCTCCTCATCTGCTGCTCATATCGCGCTCTGACCCTTTATAAACAAGAGGCATGTGAACTCGCATGGAAGCCCTGCCCCACATACACCATCGGTATGCAACGTCTTCCCGCCCTTTCCCCACTATGATGGACAGCTTACTCAAAGACCCAGGTGCCTTTCCGGCGCGGTGTCAAAGTTACAGACACACAAGGTCACTGGAGACAATTCTTCTGGGCCTTTACGCAGCTGTAGTGTAGGTAAGGCGCTATACATTTACCCAACGAGGTAGCACTTACTGATTAGCCAGTAGAAAGTACTCCAGTTGAGTAGAGGTATCGCACAAAACGGTGGCATCTTCGTGGATAAATACGCAGGGCAGGATTCATTCTGGCACGATGCTCCTGTCTCAAAAATTAAACCTCAACAGGAAGCACTTCCAGATATAAATAAAGCAGGTGCCCGAGTTGAAGCTCAAATTCGGTAACGCATTAATCAGCACAAAAAATTTGTCAGCAAGGTCGAGGCTAAGCAGGAGTGCTTTCTGCCCATATCTACCGTCAAACATTAGCTGTAATCCCTGGTGAAGGTCTGTGCATCCTTGATTTTCTCGAGCGCAATCCCCGTGTAGGTCCAGTGACCAGGAGGTTCTTTCTCCTCATCTGCTGCTCATATCGCGCTCTGACCCTTTATAAACAAGAGGCATGTGAACTCGCATGGAAGCCCTGCCCCACATACACCATCGGTATGCAACGTCTTCCCGCCCTTTCCCCACTATGATGGACAATTTACCCAAAGACCCCGGCGCCTTTCCGGCGCGGTGGCAAAGTTACAGACACACCAGGTCACTGGAGACAATTCTTCTGGGCCTTTACGCAGCTGTAGTGTAGGTAAGGCGCTATACATTTACCCAACGAGGTAGCACTTACTGATTAGCCAGTAGAAAGTACTCCAGTTGAGTAGAGGTATTGCACAAAACGGTGGCATCTTCGTGGAGAAATACGCAGGGCAGGATTCATTCTGGCACGATGCTCCTGTCACAAAAATTAAACCTCAACAGGAAGCACTTCCAGATATAAATAAAGCAGGTGCCCGAGTTGAAGCTCAAATTCGGTAACGCATTAATCAGCACAAAAAATTCGTCAGCAAGGTCGAGGCTAAGCAGGAGTGCTTTCTGCCCATATCTACCGTCAAACATTAGCTGTAATCCCTGGTGAAGGTCTGTGCATCCTTGATTTTCTCGAGCGCAATCCCGTGTAGGTCCAGTGACCAGGAGGTTCTTTCTCCTCATCTGCTGCTCATATCGCGCTCTGACCCTTTATAAACAAGAGGCATGTGAACTCGCATGGAAGCCCTGCCCCACATACACCTTCGGTATGCAACGTCTTCCCGCCCTTTCCCCACTATGATGGACAGTTTACCCAAAGACCCCGAGCGCCTTTCCGGCGCGGTGGCAAAGTTACAGACACACCAGGTCACTGGAGACAATTCTTCTGGGCCTTTACGCAGCTGTAGTGTAGGTAAGGCGCTATACATTTACCCAACGAGGTAGCACTTACTGATTAGCCAGTAGAAAGTACTCCAGTTGAGTAGAGGTATTGCACAAAACGGTGGCCTCTTCGTGGAGAAATACGCAGGGCAGGATTCATTCTGGCACGATGCTCCTGTCACAAAAATTAAACCTCAACAGGAAGCACTTCCAGATATAAATAAAGCAGGTGCCCGAGTTGAAGCTCAAATTCGGTAACGCATTAATCAGCACAAAAAATTCGTCAGCAAGGTCGAGGCTAAGCAGGAGTGCTTTCTGCCCATATCTACCGTCAAACATTAGCTGTAATCCCTGGTGAAGGTCTGTGCATCCTTGATTTTCTCGAGCGCAATCCCCGTGTAGGTCCAGTGACCAGGAGGTTCTTTCTCCTCATCTGCTGCTCATATCGCGCTCTGACCCTTTATAAACAAGAGGCATGTGAACTCGCATGGAAGCCCTGCCCCACATACACCTTCGGTATGCAACGTCTTCCCGCCCTTTCCCCACTATGATGGACAGTTTACCCAAAGACCCCGGCGCCTTTCCGGCGCGGTGGCAAAGTTACAGACACACCAGGTCACTGGAGACAATTCTTCTGGGCCTTTACGCAGCTGTAGTGTAGGTAAGGCGCTATACATTTACCCAACGAGGTAGCACTTACTGATTAGCCAGTAGAAAGTACTCCAGTTGAGTAGAGGTATTGCACAAAACGGTGGCATCTTCGTGGAGAAATATGCAGGGCAGATGTGCCTTCTCTCCATTTACACCCTGAAAAGTTAGCTGTAATCCTTGATGGAGGTCTTTGCATCCTTGAATTTCTCGAGCGCAATGCTCGTGTAGTTCCTGTGACCAGGAGGTTCCTTCTCCTCGTCTGCCACTGAGATCCTACTCTGACCCTTTATCCCCTTCGGTGCTTATGACGAGCTGGACTCGTCATGGCACACAGTGCTCGTGTGCTCATGACGAGTCCAGCTCGTCATAAGACCACCCACGGGGAAGCGCTGGCGCTCCCCGTGGGAATCCGATCGTTAGTTTTTTTTTTTGGGGAGGCAGGGGAAGGGCTTCCCCTGCCTCCCCCGCCCCATCAATGACGTCAGCGCGCTGACATCATTGAGGGTTTCCTTTCTTCCCCGACGCGCTGCAAGCCATTTGCTTCCAGCGCGTCGGGGAAATCAGGTGAGGTTTGGCTCGGGGAGGGGGGTTTGTATCAAAAGAGGCATCGAGGGAAAGGAAAGGGTTTTCCTTTCCCCGATGCCTCTTTGTGCATTCCTGCTGCACGATCATGTGATCGTGCAGCAGGAATGCCCACTAGGCACCAGGGTTTTTTTAATTTTTGTGTTGGGGAGTGGCCAAAAGGGCAAGGGTTGCTCCCTTTTACGGGGGTGAATATTTTATTTATACTGTTAGGCCCACCTACCCCTTAGCTTGGCTGGTGGACTGTGAGTGGACTGGTGCATTATTTGCATATGTGATTGTAATGTTTTTTTCTCCTTTTTATTCTAGTGTAAAGCTTTTGATTCCTGTTTGCGGTTTTGGCAGTGGTGGTTCTGCAGTTTTGCGCAATTGCATTTATTTGGTAAGAAAAATATTTTTGTTGTGTGTACTCCAAATGAGTATTATTGTCTTGCATGAATGAATTTTTTTGTAAGTGGCAGCATATTTGTTAGTGTTCAGAGCATGAAATTCTTTGCGATGTTTTGCATTGTCTTATGTGTAATTTTTTTCTTCTTCTTTTTAGTGGGATATTGTTGATCTTTACTGTGTCTGTGCAGAGTAGGTGGTGGTGAGTCTAGCTGCTTCTGTCACGTGAGTGGTATAGTGTTGGAGTATATAGGTCTTTGTGATAAAGCTACATTTTGTTTATTTCTTTTTTTACAAAGGGTTTGTTGTTGTTGACTTGTTTGACAAGTAACCTTTATTAGTAAGCATTATGGCTAGCCGTAGAATTACTGCTCAGCAGGTGGTTGGTTTGCTTCTTGAATCTTCCTCTGAGCAGGATTATGAGACTGACAGTGCGTCTGAGGGAGAGGAGGGAGGGGAAGATTCAGGCAGTGAGTTTTCTCTCCAAATGGAATCATCGGATGATGAAGGTACTCTCAGTGCAGATGAAGTGCCTGATTTAGAGGAGGATACTACTGTGCCGATGGTGCAAGAGGCATCTGGATTGCAGCCTGGGGCTGCTAGGCTTCCTACTGGAAGTGCTGGACTCTGGGTTGATCCAAACATGGTGCAGCCGGTGTTGCCTGCCTTTAGTGGTTATGCAGGGTGTAGAGTGGATTGTGAACATTATTTGCCTATACAGTATTTTCAGTTGTTTATGGATGATGTATTTTTGGGTGAGATTGTTGAGCAGACTAATTTGTATGCTGAACAGTTTTTGAGGGACAACAGTGCCAGACTTAGGCCCCATTCTAGAGCTACCCGGTGGAGTCCCACAAATCTGGAAGAGATGAAGAAGTTTTGGGTTTGACTTTTTTGATGGGTTTGATAAGGAAGCCGTCCATGGGTTCATATTGGTCTACCAGTCCCTTGATTGCAACGGCCCTATTTCCTGCAGTTATGACTCGTGATCGGTATTTACTTTTGCTTCGGATGCTGCATTTTGTTGATAATGGTTTGGCGTTGCCACGAGATCACCCTGAATGTGACCGTCTTTTTAAGATTCGGCCTGTTCTTGATCACTTAGTGGATCGATTTTCAGAGATCTATACTCCAGGGAAAGAAATATCTATTGATGAGTCTTTGGTGCTGTTCAAGGGCCGTTTGGTTTTTAGGCAGTACATTCCTAGCAAGAGGGCACGCTATGGAATTAAGCTGTATATGTTGTCTGAGAGTAGGACAGGATATGTTTTTAATTTGCGTGTGTACACTGGTAGGGATTCCACTATTGACCCGCCTGGTTGTCCGTCCACTTTAGTAGGAGTTTCAGAGAAAATTGTGTGGGAACTTGCTAGAGGACTGTTTAACAGAGGCCACCATTTGTACCTTGATAACTTCTACACTGCTGTGCAATTGTTTAAGGAATTGTTCAAAGTGGACACTTTTGCTTGTGGCACAATCCGCTCTAACCGTAAAGGTTATCCAAAAGAGCTTGTTTGCAAAAAACTTCAGAGGGGACAGTGCAGTGCCTTGCGTAGTGAGGAACTGCTAGCTGTGAAATTTGTGGACAGGAGGGATGTGTACATGCTGACTACCATCCATGATGAGAGTACTTCACCTGTGGCTGTTTGGGGTCAGATTGCTGAAGTGCGCAAACCTGTGTGCATTTTAGACTACAATAAGCACATGGGTGGTGTTGATAGAGTAGATCAGAGGTTGGAACCTTACACTGCTATTCGTAAGTCTTACATTTGGTATAAGAAGTTGGCCATCCATCTCTTCAATTTAGCAACTTTCAATGCTTTTGTTGTGTTCAAGGAGTGTTCTCCTGCGTCAAAGTTGACTTTTGTTCAGTTTCAGGAGTCTGTCATAGGCAGCCTTGTTGTTGTGGAACAGGCAAGTGTTCCTAGAGTTGGAGTGGTGGAGGATGTGGCTCGATTGAAAGATCGCCACTTTCCTGATCACATTCCTCCTACACTCTCAAAAGACTTTCCCACTAGGAGATGTAGAGTCTGTTGGCGAAGAGGTACGTGGAAGGAGACTCGTATGTACTGCCCTGAGTGTCCTTCTAACCCTGGGCTGTGTGTGCCTGCTTGTTATAGAGCGTACCACAAGCAAAAGAATTATTGGGAGCAACCATGAGTGGTAAAGTGAACTGCCTGGTCTGTAATGTTTAAGAATTGTTGTTCTGTTTCAAGGTTGGCATTAGTGCAATGTATTTAGTTTCTGATTTTGTGTTAGTAGATTTGTATCTATTTGCAATTTGTTTGTGTTTTCTTTTTGTATAAAAAAATCCTAAATGTGATGGTGGTGTGTGTAGGCTGGTGCTTGGCTGGCGGTGTGCGTGGAGTGGCGCTTGGCTGGCGGTGTGCGGGGAGTGGCTCTTGGCTGGCGGTGTGCGTGGAGTGGTGCTTGGCTGGCGGTGTGTGTGGAGTGGCGCTAGGCTGGCGGTGTGCTTGGAGTGACAGGCAAGGGCCCAAAACATTTTTTGATAGGCAATGTTGATGTTGCCTCAAAATGTTTTGTGTCCTTGCATGTCGCGGGTACTTGGGCCTCCCACACAACTGAGGCACCATTTTTATCGGGAGACCTGGGGGAACGCTGGGTGGTAGGAAATTTGTGTGAGGCCAGTGATGCCACACTTTCCCACACAAAAATGTGTGAAAAAAGTGATTTTTTCAGCTAAAATTGAGGTTTGCAGGGGATTCTGGGTAAGGAAACGTTGGGGGATCCACGCAAGCCATACCTCCCTGGAAGCCCCCGGGTGTCTACTTTTCAGAAATGTGTGGGTTTGGTAGGTTTCCTAGATGGCCGCCGAGCACAGGGCCAAAAACCCAGGTGACCCCCTTGCAAAACCAGGTGTTTTTGAGATAGGCAATTTTGAGGTCGCCTCACTACGTTGTGGGCCCTTGCCTGTCGCGGGTACTTGGGCCTCCCACACAAGTGAGGCACCATTTTTATCGGGAGACCTGGGGGAACGCTGGGTGGTAGGAAATTTGTGTGAGGCCAGTGATGCCACACTTTCCCACACACAAATGTGTGAAAAAAAGTGATTTTTTCAGCTAAAATTGAGGTTTGCAGGGGATTCTGGGTAAGGAAACGTTGGGGGATCCACGCAAGCCATACCTCCCTGGAAGCCCCCGGGTGTCTACTTTACAGAAATGTGTGGGTTTGGTAGGTTTCCCTAGATGGCCGCCGAGCACGGGGCCAAAAACCCAGGTGACCCCCCTTGCAATACCAGGTGGTTTTGTGAAAGGCCATTTTGAGGTCGCCTCACTACGTTGTGGGCCCTTGCCTGTCGCGGGTACTTAGGCCTCCCACACAAGTGAGGCACCATTTTTATCGGGAGACCTGGGGGAACGCTGGGTGGTAGGAAATTTGTGTGAGGAAAGTGATGCCACACTTTCCCACACAAAAATGTGTGAAAAAAGTGATTTTTTCAGCTAAAAGTGAGGTTTGCAGGGGATTCTGGGTAAGGAAACGTTGGGGGATCCACGCAAGCCATACCTCCCTGGAAGCCCCTGGGTGTCTACTTTTCACAAATGTGTGTGTTTGGTAGGTTTCCCTAGGTGCCGGCAGAGATAGGGTTCAAAAACTACAGCTAGGCACTTTGCCAAAAAAGGGTCATTTTTCACTGCGAAATTGAGGTGTGACCACGTTGCGTTTTGCGCCGTTTCCTGTCGCAGGCACTAGGCCGACCCACACAAGTGAGGTACCATTTTTCTCGTAAGACTTTGGGGAACGCGGGGTGGGTGGAAATTTGTGGATCCACGCAGATTCCAGAACTTTCCACCACAGAAATGTGGGGAAAATGTGGTTTTTTTGACAATTTTTTATGTTTGCAAGGGATTCTGGGTAACAGAACCTGGTGGGAGGCAGTCAAGTCACCCCATCCTGGATTCCCCTGGGTGTCTAGTTTTCAAAAATGTATAGGTTTGCTAGGTTTCCCTAGGTGCCGGCAGAGATAGGGTTCAAAAACTACAGCTAGGCACTTTGCCAAAAAGGGTCATTTTTCACTGCGAAATTGAGGTGTGACCACGTTGCGTTTTGCGCCGTTTCCTGTCGCAGGCACTAGGCCGACCCACACAAGTGAGGTACCATTTTTCTCGTAAGACTTTGGGGAACGCGGGGTGGGTGGAAATTTGTGGATCCACGCAGATTCCAGAACTTTCCACCACAGAAATGTGGGGGAAATGTGTTTTTTTTGACAATTTTTATGTTTGCAAGGGATTCTGGGTAACAGAACCTGGTGGGAGGCAGTCAAGTCACCCCATCCTGGATTCCCCTGGGTGTCTAGTTTTCAAAAATGTATAGGTTTGCTAGGTTTCCCTAGGTGCCGGCAGAGGTAGGGTTCAAAAACTACAGCTAGGCACTTTGCCAAAAAAGGGTCATTTTTCACTGCGAAATTGAGGTGTGACCACGTTGCTTTTTGCGCCGTGTCCTGTCGCAGGCACTAGGCCGACCCACACAAGTGAGGTACCATTTTTCTCATAAGACTTTGGGGAACGCGGGGTGGGTGGAAATTTGTGGATCCACGCAGATTCCAGAACTTTCCACCACAGAAATGTGGGGAAAATGTGTTTTTTTGACAATTTTTTATGTTTGCAAGGGATTCTGGGTAACAGAACCTGGTGGGAGGCAGTCAAGTCACCCCATCCTGGATTCCCTGGGTGTCTAGTTTTCAAAAATGTATAGGTTTGCTAGGTTTCCCTAGGTGCCGGCAGAGCTAGGGTTCAAAAACTACAGCTAGGCACTTTGCCAAAAAGGGTCATTTTTCACTGCGAAATTGAGGTGTGACCACGTTGCGTTTTGCGCCGTTTCCTGTCGCAGGCACTAGGCCGACCCACACAAGTGAGGTACCATTTTTCTCATAAGACTTTGGGGAACCCGGGGTGGGTGGAAATTTGAGGATCCACGCAGATTCCAGAACTTTCCACCACAGAAATGTGGGGAAAATGTGGTTTTTTTGACAATTTTTTATGTTTGCAAGGGATTCTGGGTAACACAACCTGGTGGGAGGCAGTCAAGTCACCCCATCCTGGATTCCCCTGGGTGTCTAGTTTTCAAAAATGTATAGGTTTGCTAGGTTTCCCTAGGTGCCGGCAGAGGTAGGGTTCAAAAACTACAGCTAGGCACTTTGCCAAAAAAGGGTCATTTTTCACTACGAAATTGAGGTGTGACCACGTTGCGTTTTGTGCCGTTTCCTGTCGCAGGCACTAGGCCGACCCACACAAGTGAGGTACCATTTTTCTCGTAAGACTTTGGGGAACGCGGGGTGGGTGGAAATTTGTGGATCCACGCAGATTCCAGAACTTTCCACCACAGAAATGTGGGGAAAATGTGGTTTTTTTGACAATTTTTTATGTTTGCAAGGGATTCTGGGTAACAGAACCTGGTGGGAGGCAGTCAAGTCACCCCATCCTGGATTCCCCTGGGTGTCTAGTTTTCAAAAATGTATAGGTTTGCTAGGTTTCCCTAGGTGCCGGCAGAGGTAGGGTTCAAAAACTACAGCTAGGCACTTTGCCAAAAAAGGGTCATTTTTCACTGCGAAATTGAGGTGTGACCACGTTGCGCTTTGCGCCGTTTCCTGTCGCAGGCACTAGGCCGACCCACACAAGTGAGGTACCATTTTTCTCGTAAGACTTTGGGGAACGTGGGGTGGGTGGAAATTTGTGGATCCACGCAGATTCCAGAACTTTCCACCACAGAAATGTGGGGAAATGTGTTTTTTGGACAATTTTTTATGTTTGCAAGGGATTCTGGGTAACAGAACCTGGTGGGAGGCAGTCAAGTCACCCCATCCTGGATTCCCCTGGTTGTCTAGTTTTCAAAAATGTATAGGTTTGCTAGGTTTCCCTAGGTGCCGGCAGAGGTAGGGTTCTAAAACTACAGCTAGGCACTTTGCCAAAAAAGGGTCATTTTTCACTGCGAAATTGAGGTGTGACCACGTTGCGTTTTGCGCCGTTTCCTGTCGCGGGCACTAGGCCGACCCACACAAGTGAGGTACCATTTTTCTCAGAAGACTTTGGGGAACGCGGGGTGGGTGGAAATTTGTGGATCCACGCAGATTCCAGAACTTTCCACCACAGAAATGTGGGGAAAATGTGTTTTTTTGGACAATTTTTTATGTTTGCAAGGGATTCTGGGTAACAGAACCTGGTGGGAGGCAGTCAAGTCACCCCATCCTGGATTACCCTGGTTGTCTAGTTTTCAAAAATGTATAGGTTTGCTAGGTTTCCCTAGGTGCCGGCAGAGGTAGGGTTCAAAAACTACAGCTAGGCACTTTGCCAAAAAAGGGTCATTTTTCACTGCGAAATTGAGGTGTGACCACGTTGCGTTTTGCGCCGTTTCCTGTCGCAGGCACTAGGCCGACCCACACAAGTGAGGTACCATTTTTCTCGTACGACTTTGGGGAACGCGGGGTGGGTGGAAATTTGTGGATCCACGCAGATTCCAGAGCTTTCCACCACAGAAATATGGGGGAAATTTGGTTTTTTGACAATTTTTATGTTTGCAAGGGATTCTGGGTAACAGAACCTGGTGGGAGGCAGTCAAGTCACCCCATCCTGGATTCCCCTGGGTGTCTAGTTTTCAAAAATGTATAGGTTTGCTAGGTTTCCCTAGGTGCCGGCAGAGCTAGGGTTCGAAAACTACAGCTAGGCACTTTGCCAAAAAGGGTCATTTTTCACTGCGGAATTGAGGTGTGACCACGTTGCGTTTTGCGCCGTTTCCTGTCGCAGGCACTAGGCCGACCCACACAAGTGAGGTACCATTTTTCTCGTAAGACTTTGGGGAACGCGGGGTGGGTGGAAATTTGTGGATCCACGCAGATTCCAGAACTTTCCACCACAGAAATGTGGGGAAAATTTGTTTTTTTGACAATTGTTTATGTTTGCAAGGGATTCTGGGTAACAGAACCTGGTGGGAGGCAGTCAAGTCACCCCATCCTGGATTCCCCTGGGTGTCTAGTTTTCAAAAATGTATAGGTTTGCTAGGTTTCCCTAGGTGCCGGCAGAGCTAGGGTTCAAAAACTACAGCTAGGCACTTTGCCAAAAAAGGGTCATTTTTCACTGCGAAATTGAGGTGTGACCACGTTGCGTTTTGCGCCGTTTCCTGTCGCAGGCACTAGGCCGACCCACACAAGTGAGGTACCATTTTTCTCGTAAGACTTTGGGGAACGCTGGGGTGGGTGGAAATTTGTGGATCCACGCAGATTCCAGAACTTTCCACCACAGAAATGTGGGGAAAATGTGGTTTTTTGGACAATTTTTTATGTTTGCAAGGGATTCTGGGTAACAGAACCTGATGGGAGGCAGTCAAGTCACCCCATCCTAGATTCCCCTGGGTGTCTAGTTTTCAAAAATGTATAGGTTTGCTAGGTTTCCCTAGGTGCCGGCAGAGCTAGGGTTCAAAAACTACACCTAGGCACTTTGCAAAAAAGGGTAATTTTTCATTGTGAAAATGTGGTACGTCCACGTTGCATTTTGAGCCATTTCCTGTTGTGGGCACAAGGGCTACCCACACAAGTGAGGTACCATTTTTATCGGGAGACTTAGGGTAACACAGAATTGTAGAGCAACTGTTATTACCTATTGACTTTCGATGCATTTCTGCCTTCCAAATGAAAGACAATGTGTAAAAATAAGTCATTTTGAAAAATGACCTATAATTCTCATGCTAGTATGAGTATTCCCAATTTCGGAAATGTGCAAATATCTACTGTTTCTAAAATCTACATTTTGTTCCCATTTCAGAAATACATAGGTGTCTTTCATAACAATTTTTCCATGTATACATTTTCCAAAATAATTGCTATATACCCGGTACTTAAAAAAAAATCATTGCAAGATGTTGCTCAATTATTGGCTCTGGGTTCGTCGGGTTCTTGGTGAACCTACAAGTCTTATATATCCCCACAACCAGAAAGGTCCAGCGGATATAACGGTATATTGCCTTCAAATAGCTGTCATAATTAGAAGAAGTTACAGGTGAAAACGTTGACACAAATGGCTGTTTTTTTCAACTAATTTTCTATTTTTCCTTTATTTAACTGTTAGTTTCTATAAGGAAAACTAAGGATCTACACAAATGACCCCTTGCTGAATTCAGAATTTTGTCTACTTTTCAGAAATGTATGGCTTTCCAGGATCCATTATTGGTTTCATACCCATTTCTACCATTAACTGGAAGGAGGTTGAAAGCACAAAAAATAGCAAAAATAGGCTATGTCCCAGAAAAATGCCAAAACTGTGTAAAAAAGTTGGTTTTCTGACAAAAGTCTGCTTGTCCCTGAAAGCTGGGAAGATGGTGATTTCATCCCCACAACCCCTTTTTTGATGCCATTTGCAGGAAAAATCAAGACGCTTTCATCTGTAGCCCTTTTTCGCATTTTTCCAAAAAAAAACAAAATTTCGCTGTATTTTGACTAATTTTTGGGTCCCCTCCAGGGGAATCCACAAACCCTGGGTACCTTTACAATCCCCATGATGTTAGAAAAAAAGGACGCAAATTTGGCATGGATACCTTATGTGGTCAAAAAGTTACAGGGGCCTAAGCGCGCACTACCCCAAATAGCCAAAAAAAGGCTTAGCACAGGAGGGGAAAAGGCCTAGCAGCGAAGGGGTTAATCGTCTTGCTGAGATCGGGGTCTCTGGCTCAGCCTGGTCCTGGGTGAGTTCTTTCTTGGAGGGTCGTACCAAGCAGGTCTGGCTACCCCTGTCTGCATCTAAGCCCTTAACAGTTACTACAGGGGTCCCTCAGGGATCATCCCTTAGCCCCCTGCTATTCAATGTGTACGTGACACCTTTGATATACTTAGCAGAAAAATTGGGGGCAAAAATTATAGCTTATGCGGACGATACGCAGCTGCTGTTCACTTGGGAGAGGAATGGCAGCTCGGTATCGGCGGCTAAGTTTTGTTTGTCTTCCATTTTTAAATGGCTTGCTTCCGCCCAGCTTAAGTGCAATGAGGAGAAGTCAGAGATTCTCCTTTTTGGAAAATTTCCCCCGCTGTTCAGGGAGTCTCTCTGGCCCTCTGACTCTCCCTTGCCTGTCTCGATCGGGAAGCCAGCGAAGAACTTAGGGGTTTGGTTCGAGGAGAATTTCTCCTTTAATACACAAATTAAGAAACTTGCTGGCACGTGCTTTGCCCTCTTAAAAACCCTTAGAAAATTTCTCCCGCTGCTCCCTAGGGCCGCAAAAGAGACTGTAGTCCGGGCCCTCATCTTATCACGGCTGGACTACGCCAACGGTCTATATGCAGGCATATCGGGCCGCTTACTGAATAGGCTTCAGGTGGTCCAAAACGCCACAGCTAGACTTTTGTTGGACCTGCCGTTTAGAAGCAGCGTGAGGAACCACTTGCGTGGGCTACACTGGCTGCCAGTGACGGCAAGGATAACATTTAAAATATTAACAATTACTCACCGGGCTCTTCACGATCAGGGACCGTCTTACCTAAAAAAACGGTTCTCCTTCTACGAGCCTAAGAGACAGCTGCGCTCCTCTTCTCAACTTCTGGCTTTTGTTCCTCACTTTAAATGCCAGAGGCTGGGCGGCAGCTCTCTCGCAAGGAAAGCAGCAATGGCTTGGAATACTCTTCCTTTTGGTCTACGGAATACCAAGGACCATCTGGCTTTCAGGAAATTACTAAAAACCTACCTTTTTGCCTGAACATTACTTTACTACCCCTCTCTAGGTTCCGCGCCGGGACACTTTCGAGTATCTGTGCGCGTTATAAAATAAAATAACATAACATATTGGATAAATACAGCGCATTCCTGCCCTTCCCTGTGACACAGGGCAGTGCAGAAAGGTAACTTGCTGCGGTGCCCTGCGCCACAATTCCCGTAAATATTGCCCCAGGTATCTTAATGACTTCAGTGGATGAAAGAATCCCTTCTCTGGGCACTGTGGAGACCCTGGCCTCTGGGCACATCTGAGCACGTCGGGCCGATACCTTCAAGCTGGGTGGCATTCTTACAGGATGCACACTTCACCTCCAGCCCTTCACAGAGGAACAAACGGGGCAAGGGACAGAGATGGCTGTTTATGTGTGGTTATTTCCCCGAGAGGAGGCATGAAACCAAACAGCAGAGGCTAGTTCAGCCCCTTTCATCTTAGGGGGTCTGCAGGCTGCAACAACATGTCTAGAATTAAGGGTCCCTGTGACGGAGGGCCACAGGATTTCTATGTGTGATGAGCCCTTGTGTCAGTCTGTATCCAGTTGAGGGTCTGGTTCTGGGCACTGACCTCCTGGTACAGGCACATCTTTTTCTTTTGTGGTTTGGTGCGCGACATCCAGTCGTCACTCACCTGGCGTTTTAACTGTTTAATTTGATTGGTTTAGTTGTGAACTTGAGTTTTAATGTTTGTGCGTGGTAATGTAAATATACATGGTTATAATTACTTTAAAACCTTGGTTTACGGTTACTTCTTCTGACCTATGTGATGGGGTCTAGACAGGTGCCAGTATACACAGAATGGGACAATGTCCATAAGGGCATTCATGGTAATGGATTAACTACATGTGTGCTAGTCAGATGACAGGTATGGTCGGGTACAATGTCACACGTGACAGCGGAGTCCAGCCAGCAGGTGAGACACCGGTCCAAATTAACACTGCCGATTAGGGACCATTTAGCAGGTACATGGCTGGGCAATATCAAACATGTGATTTGGATTAACCCCCTCTAGAACAAACAGGGGCTTCACATTCTCCCACAGTTACCTCACCCCCCCCACACGTACCTGGTACCCACATGTCCTGAATCCCAGCACCTCCCACTTACTTGGATGTGATAGGCAGTGATGACCGGCTTGCAGCCAGGGCACCAGAAGCCCTCCTTCAGCTGGCGAATGACCCGGAAGCACTTGAGCCGACAGCCCCCATCCTCATCGATGCCCTCCAAGAGCACCCTCTCCGCCCGCATGAAGGACAGCTGCCAGTGGTAGTTGGAGCGGGCCATCAGGTTAAAGCCGAAGGACTGCAGGGAGGAGAGAAAGGTCACCACTGAGAGGAGAAGGAGTAAATAAAGCCTGAGCCCTCTCTGTGATGTGCCACAAGGGTAAATAAAACCTCAGCCCTCTCAGGGATGTGACACAAGGTGTAAATGAAACCTCCAATCTTTCAGGAATGTGACACAGGGGTAAATAAAACCTCAGCCCTCTCAAGGAATTGACATAAGGAGTAAATAAAACCTCAGCCATCTCAGGAATGTGACACAAGAGGGGCGTGGCTTCGACGCCGGCGCAAGATGGCGGTGTTCCTTTGAGCTCCCGAACGGACGCAGAGCTTTTTCGTTTCTGTGGCCTCCCCAATGCTGTACCTGCTGATTCTGGATGCGATCATCGGCGGTGAGTCCGCATGCAGTTTTGCAACATGCAGGTGCAGTCTGTGACCCGAGTGCCGCGGCGGTGATTTTCCTCATCTAGACGCGAGCGGCTGCCATTTTAGGTCACGTCGCTTTTCATTAATACAATATATTTTTTTTTTCTCTGCTCCTTCAATTTAACTGTTTTTTTGCATTGCTGAACTAGTATTTTTTTACACACAGTTTTGTTCTGGCTAATGCAGCTGTGATTTGGCGCCCTCTAACCATTTGATGTCTCCTCATTGAAGGAGTAATTCCCTAGCATGTATGCCTACAAGTGACTTTGGCTATTTGCAGCCTGGTTCTGCTTCTTCCATATTCCTATTGTTGGAAGTCCACTGTGCTCCCTCTCTGTGATGCCTCGGAGCTCTTGACAAGTGTGTCAACACTGAGCTGTCAATCTCCTCTCTAGTGTACGGGCCAGATTCGTTCCTCTCAAATCCTTACGTGGCATCCAACTCATTATAGCAAGATGGCCAGTGATTTGCATACATCTTCCAAACCGTCTTCCTCAGGAACAAAACCAAAGAGAGCGAAGAACGACCCTCCTTCTCCTATTTTATCCTCCCAGAATCCTGTCTTAGACTCTATCTTAGATGAGGTACGTGGTCTTCAACCATTTATCTGCGCAACTAATTAAAAATTGCAACAAACTGAGGATCGATGGATTGTTATGGAGGGGAAGATGTCGGAGTTAGAACAACGTGTGGGGGATCTTCAAGATATAACTACGAAGATACCTATGTTAGAGCAAGAAATCCAAAAGCTTAAACTACACACCGAAGACCTCAAAGATAGAAATAGATGGAACAATCTTTGTCTTTACGGTTTTGACCTTCTGGAAGAAATTTCTTCCAGACCTCCTGGATCTTCAATCTTCACTGCCTCTCAACATTCAGTGTGCACATCGTTTGGGCCATCATCAACCACATTCAATTAAACCACGTGGCATCATAATGCTATTTTTGGAATTCACTGACCTGATGCGTGCCCTGAAGGCTGTCAAAGTTAAGCGTCGTCTTATTTGGTCTGGCCATCACCTTTTTATTTCACAGGATGTTTCCAACGCAACCAATGCTCGTCAAAAAGAATTCCTTGCTCTTCGTCCCCAGTTGAAACACTTGAACATTCAATATGGCATTCTACATCTATGCCTTTGTAAAATCACCCATAAAGGCACCTCACGTTCTTTTGATGACCCGGCTAAACTGAAAACTTTTCTGCGTAGTATTACAAATCATAACATGGAGACTAATGCTTGATACTTTCAAATATACTTAAGTTCTCTCACAGTTTGTTTTGACTTCTGCTCCAGTTATATATTTCTTTATGTCTGTGACTAATCTCCTTTTTATTTTTGCTTTCTTGTATTTTCTCTTTCTTTTTCTTTGTATGATAGTGATATTCTTAATTTTTTCGCATGATATGTTCTACCTTACTCATTAGTCTCTATGTTTCCCCTTAGTCTGAGGCTACTTGTACAATTTTTTTTTTTTTAGTTTTCTTCTCCGTTGCCATTCTTGCTATTGGTGTAAACATGCCCTTTGCTTACCTTTTTACCGTCTAAATTCAGATCTGGATCTTTATCCTTGATCTATCTTTCATTTCTCTCTTTCCCATTTCTTTGCCCTCACCCTTCTCTCTCTCCTACTTGAGTTTGTTCTTTCTTATCTCCCCCTCTCACTATTCTCATTCTTACATGAGCGTTTTCTTTATTTGTTTTTTTTGTTCCTCTCATAACTATCTGCGTATATTATTTTATGGTTGTTAATTTGTGTCTTTTTGTCTTTTTTATCGGTCTTGCATCCCATTGTGCCTGTTCCCGTATACTTTCCCTCACCCCACAACAGGTTTAATGTTGTCTCGTGGAATGCCCATGGTCTGGGTCATCCAAGCGTCAAAAGGTACTTTCACATTTATTTAAACTTAATACACATGTTGCTTTTTTACAGGAAACACATTGTAATGATGTTGAATCACTTAAACTTAAGCGTCAATGGGTTAATCGGGTTCTTTTTTCTCCTGCTTTTATTCGTAAAGGTGGTGTGCCCATTCTATTCCACAAGTCACTGAATATTCAAATTTTATCAACTGAATGTCATACGAATGGACGATGGGTTTTGGTTGAAGCTATTATATTTCAAAAGCAAGTCACCTTTCTCAATATTTATGGCCCTGTTAAATCTGACCCTGAATTTTGGCATAATATTAAATTGAAACTTTCCTCTATTTCTAATCCCAATATCATTCTTGCCAGTGATTTTAATGATTGGTAAGACCCGTTCTCTGATAGAAAGTCTAAGTGTAAGTTTAAACCTGAAAAGTCTCACAAAGCTTTTCAATCCGCCATTTCCTCTCGTCTATTCTTTGATGTATGGAAAACCTCTAACCCTGATATATATAAATTCACATTTTTTTCCAATGTACATCACACTATGTCTCGTATTGATTATATTTTGGTTTCCAAATCACTACTCCCTTCAATTCAATCATCTGAAATCGGTTCTATTTTATTTCTGATCATGCTCCTGTTTTGTCTTCTTTTGATATGTCCCTCAACTCTCTAAGCAGGACCGTTGGCGTTTTAATAATACTTTGTTGTCAGACAAAACCTTTATTTTGGAAGCGACCTCTTTTATTAATGAATTTTTTCAACTAATC
Organism: Calotriton arnoldi; assembly: GCA_963921515.1. NCBI lineage: Eukaryota > Metazoa > Chordata > Amphibia > Caudata > Salamandridae > Calotriton > Calotriton arnoldi. Next base: position 3,966,099 of record CAWUFW010000359.1, read on the forward strand.
AGTCTAAAGATACCTCTGTTCACAATAACTGGAATGCTTTTAAGGCTTCCTTCAGGGCCTTCACTATTGCCTACTCTGTCAGAAAGAAAAAAGCATTGAATGCGAAGTACCTCTCGAATCTTTAACATATAAAGGCTCTCATCTCCAAATCCTCCTTGAGTTTACAGGATCTGATTAAAGCCAAGTCTGCTTTGAATAAGATTGCTACGGTCGACGCTTGTAATGTCCTCCTGAAAATTAAGTCCAAATACCATGGAGGCCAAAATAAGGCTGGTAAAATGTTAGCAAACTATTTAAAAATCAAATTGGAACAAAAAACTATTGGTCCTATTCGTTGTGAACATAGTAACAAGATGCTGTCCTCTGATTCTGACATTATAAACGTCTTTCAGTCCTATTATGAACTATTATATACAGAAGACACAACCCCTTCTGAATGTGATATCAAATCTTTTTTCCAAAGACTGCCCAACCCTCCCTCCATTCCTGATACTCTATTACCCCTTGAAAAAGATATTTCTCTTCAGGAAATTTCTGATGCCCTTAAGTCTTTAAAAGAAAGCTAAGGCTCCTGGCCCTGACGGTTTTTCCGTCGATCTTCTCTCATTTTTTTCCTCTATTTTTCTTCCCAAATTACTTGCACTTTTTAATTCTTTTTTGTCTAGCTCTAAAGCCAGTGGTTCTTTTCTGGAAGCCCTTATTGTCATTATCCCAAACCAGATAAAGACTCTACCCTATGTAAAAATTACCGGCCCATTTCACTAATAAATTACGATTGTAAAATGTTTGCAAAGATTTTGGCATCTCGTTTAGAGAACATCATTCCCCCCCCTTCTTATTAAACCTGACCAGGCTGGTTTTATTAAGGGCAGGCTTGCATCCGATAATTCCAGAATGTTCTCCAACATTCTTGCCCTTAGGAAAAAATATTCTTCTTCCCTAGCAGCCTTGTCGCCTGATGCTGAAAAAGCTTTTGATCGTATAAGTTGGCCATTTATGTTTTTTACTCTTCATTGGTTTGGTTTTGGCCATAAAGTTATTTCTTTTATCAAATTGCTATATGTTGAATCACATGCTTGTGTGTTTGTTAATGGTCATTCCTCTCCATATTTTAAGCTACATAGAGGCACTAGACAAGGTTGTCCCCTCTCTCTGATACTTTTTCCTCTCTGTTTAGAACCCTTTCTTGAGCGTATCAAATGTAACCCCGATATAACTAGTTTTAAATTCAATTCCCGAGAAATCAAACTCTCTGCTTATGCAGATGACATTCTAATTTATATGTCTAATCCCTCAACTTCCCTGGATCCTTTTTTACAAGAGATTGTTTTATATTCCAATATCTCTGGTAACAAGCTAAATTTTCTAAAACCAAGACTTTATCGCAAAATTTCCCAAGTTATCGCTATATGTTTGACAAGACTAACTTTACATGGTGTCCCCATAAGATCAAATACCTGGGGGTTTGGTTTTCCCCCACCATACCTGATACACTAGCTCAGAATTTTACCGCCTTAAAACTTAAACTCCAAAGTTACTATCTTCCTGGTCTCCTCTATTTTTATCCTGTTGGGGTAGGTTGGACACCATTAAAATGATGATTGTCCCTCACATTCTTTTAATGCTTTCTATGTTACCCTTTAAAATTCCTAATTATTATTTTTCCCAAATCAATTCGATTTGTACTAAATTTCTTTGGATTAACAAACGTATTCGTTTTGCTTTGTCTAAGCTAACCTGACCAAAGACTGAAGGTGGTGTACGATTCCCCGACTTTAAGTTATATTATACAGCCTTTTTAATTTGACAATTTTATGCTATGTCATGGATTGTTTTTGAACTCTCTTTACTACATGAATTTTCTTTTCAATATGTTATCTTCTTGTCCAATTGTACATTCATATCTAAAAACCCAATCTTAAAGTACTCCCACTATTTGTTACACACACTTTTTACCCAAGGATCTGATTTTTGTCAATCCTTCCTTGCATCCTCTATTTAGTACAATAAATATATTAAATTCCGCCACAAATAATTTTACTTCAAAGATTGGAAGGAAAAGGGTATTTTTTATGTGTATCACTTGGTCTCTCAAAACTCCATTTTATCCTTCCCGCAATTGCAGGGGAAGTATGGCCTCCCTGATTCCGGCCTCCAACAACATAATCAACTAATTCCTGTACTTCAATCCATTTTATTAAACAATAACTTTACAACTGACGTCACTCCATTGAACCCGATGACACCGTTATACAATATTGCTAATAATTTCACCACCAGAGCTTCCTCCATATATAAGTCTCTGTCCTCCCCCATCACTACGAGGAATAAATCCGCTATCAAACTTTCATGGGAGAAAGATCTATCTCAGTCATTATCTATCCATCAATGGGATCTATTATGGCGTAAAATGTTTCGTACCTCTAAAGCTGCCAATATCACACAATCTTTATTTTTTGTATTCAATAAGGCTGTTATTACTCCCTCTTTCCTTAATAAAATTGACTCCTCTGTCTCTCCCTTATGCTGTTCATGTTTCTCCTACGATGGTACTTTGACTCAACTACTTTATTATTGTCCTAAAGTTAATGACTTTTGGAAAGCTATTTGGTTAAAATGTTTAATGATTTTCTGATGTAATATTCATTATCTATCCAAAATATTTTTCTTGGTACTTTATCTGCTGATTTTGATCATCTATCTTCAAAACCTGTTTTACTTGACCTTTTTGTTGCTCTTGCTTTCAAAGTTATACTAAGTTGTTGGAAAGATAACTCTAAATTATGTACTTTGGTTTGGTGGAACCTTATTTGTTATGAACAAAGAATATCTACTGTTTCTTCTTCTTCACTACCTCAAAAAATGAAATTCGATCTACTTTGGTTACCTTTTATCACTTTTCTATCTTCACACTCGTCACCTACCTAAAACTCATGGTTTTCCTTTTTGTTTTTCTTCTTTTTCTCTTTCTCTCTTTTATTTCTTCTTTGTAATCTCTCCCTTTCTCTCTCTCCCTTTTTGTAAAAAATACATAAAACATAAATAATCATTATTGGTTCATTCCATTTAACACTAGATTTGTATTTCATATTTTCATGTTCTTAAAGGATTCCTCGTTCAAATGAGTTTATTAACTTTGTACTCTGTTTAACCTGTTATATTTTGCTTACCTACGGTACTGTTTACTATCCTTCACCTTTTAATAAAAAATATCTAACAAAAAAAAAAGGAATGTGACACAAGGGGTAAATAAAACCTCAAATCTTTCAGGGACATGACACGGGATAAATACAAAATCAGCCTTCTCAGGGATGTGACACAAAGGTAAATAAACCTGATCTCTGTCAGGGACATGACACAAGAGGTAAATAAAACCTTAGCCCTCTCAGGGATGTGACACAAGGGTAAATAAAACTTCAGCCCTCTCAGGGACGTGGCACAAGTGGAAAAGCTGCAAAGATCACATCTGCAAATTTCAGTAGTGAATTCTAGAAATATAAATCAGCATGTATGTCACTACAGAACCTGCTCATCATCATCGAACTGGTGTCTGGCCTTAGGTTCAAGCTCCCACCTCAGGACATTTGTAAGAGAAGGAGTGATATCAGGGACAGGAAGAGAGGATGAAGAAAGATGACGATGGAAGATCAGGAGAGATGAAGGAACATGAAAAACGAAAAGAGAAGGAGTGAGAGTAAAGAGGGAAGATCGACAGGCACAGTGAAATAGTCTGAAAGAGAAAAAGGATGAACAAGAGAGGCGATCCTTGAGTTTTTGTTGGCTAATTGATATTGTTTTTCAGGAAACAAAGAGAAAGTGAAAGAGAGAAGAAAGTGAATATACTAATGCAAGACCACTGCAACAATGAGGTAAAGGATTAGCAACAAAGTGAAATTGGATACTGAGCAGAGTAACTATGAAGAGAATGGTGTGGTCATGTGTGCTGCGGGCAGTAGAAGAGCTAAAAGAAGTATTGGTATGTTCTGAGCATGGCCCAAAATAGGACAGGGAAAGACCATAAAGTCAAAGATTGTTTATGCATTGATAGGCGGCTTAAACACAGGATAGAATTAAAGAGATACTCTGACAACAAAATGCAATGTATACAGGACCACCGCCAGCTGTAGCCCATGAGATGCATCTCCATGGTGGCGTCCGCACTTCTTCTTCCTCAATCCGAGAGTTCACAGTATTTTTTTGATTTTGTAAAGTCTCAATTCCTCCAAAGATTCATTAGCAGGGTCCATAAAGTTTCATCTTCACCAGTTTTGGTTCAGATTCTGGTTGAGTTCAGTGAGTATGGCACCAGTGTTTGAAGGTGGGAGTCCTTCAGAAGGCCGTGATCCATCTCAAGGCGATCACCATTATTTTACTCAAGACTTGGATTTTTCTCCTCCGAAAGTGGCCTGCGTTCAGAGCTGAGATGAGTAGCTGCTCTACCGAGACGGTACAACCAAGACGAAGGATGTTTGACGTTACGATGGAGACACTTGTCCTCTATGGGTCTCGTTGGCTCCATGTAGTGGATCACATGCACTCAATCGTTGCATCAAAGCCTTGGCAGCACCACCATGCCCTTGCAGCCGAGTGACGAGTGATGGGGGATATCCTTAGTCCAATATCGCCATGGGGGAGTTAACGACAGAAAATGTACACTCAATAGAGATATCTTTTGTAGCTGATATTTAAGCCCCAATAACTATGGGACATGACATTTTTGTTGTGGATATTCTGCCACAACAAAGATTGTTGAGAAAGTCAGCGCATGAGATGCTTTTGCTGTATTCTTTGGCGTGTCAAGTAAATCTCCCCTCTATTAGAGGTGGATTAAAGATATTGATTGCCCTTACAAATGTGACTAAAGTGTCACATTCAAATCTTTACTGAATTTGGTAACATTTTACCAAACGGCAAGCAGAGTGAGATTTGGTAGAGTTTTGTGGTTGTTCGTGGTGGTTTACGTCATCCGAGGTTCCGGTTCCTTAAGAAAGGTTTCAAGGATAAACTGTAGTCTGGTCAGTAGGCCGTTCTGGAGCAAGCGCCGAAAACAAACTTGGTTCAACTGATGGTCGAAGGGACGTTCAGGTAAATGATCCCTCCTTCAGCCTTTTGAGAGAGTTGGGATTTTTTTTGCTTTTGGGAGTCCTTCCATTCCATAGGAAGCACGGAGAGTGCAGTTAAACTCACGCAAGATAAATGGTGGTTACCGGATGAAGAACATGTGAGTGGGGTTAGTGCGTATTACCGGTGAGGTCCAATCTGCCCAGCGACCATGTGGTTGTTTTTCTTGGGCTGAATGCACCTAGAATCATGTTTTTGCTTGAAGTGAAGATGGTCTTGAGAATTGAATTCCTGCGTAAGCAGTGTGTTAGGGGTGGCATTTACATTTCCAGTTTTCAAGATAAACATGAGATTCATTTCTGTCAGTGCATGTGCTGCAGTTTTATCTTTAGTGAGTTTGCACTCAGAGTTGTTTGGAGAGTTCAATTTCTGTCCACAGTCCCAACTGCAGAGCAGGAAATCCGACTCTTAACATATTTGCAGATTTTGCGTTTATTATTTCTCTAATAATAAAAGTTCTTCACAAACATGTTTACTTTGAGATGCAAGTTAGTTGGATGCTAATGTTCAGTATTTTTTTTAACCAATTTGATAGGTGGACCCCCATATCTTATTGCCCCCCATCATTTCTTCTTCCCACAAGTTCCTTTATTTGGGCCGCCTTCATTTCCCTTTCTTCTGCTTTCTTCTCCATCTACCCTGTCACTTTTGTCACCTTAATGGGGGACACACTTTGGGTCATTGACGCGACTTACAAGGAGTTACAAGTGAACATTTTACCCTTTCAATTACCCTTTAGTTGATCCGGCTGAATAATCCATACAAACATTGTGTCAAATAAAAATACGTTTTGATGAAAAAACACTTACCTATATTTGACACTGAAGAAATCCCAGAAAACATGTAGATTTACAGGAAAGTGTGCGGACGAGGTTAGGCCTGGGCAAAATGTGCCTCATTTCCTTTGCAGAAATTACGTGAAATGCCCCACAAATACACGAAATTATGCATTCGTCTGAGAAGTGCTGGCTTGGGCATTTTGCACTATGTCTTAGTGTGAAATACATCCTCACGCCCATTTGTGTAATGAGAGGGGTGGGGGGCGAAGTGGAGCAGATGAAAAGAGCACACGCAGAAAGAGAAAGAGACAGGGCAGTGATGGAGAGGCGGGTGAGAGAGTCTGAGACATGTTGATGGAGGGACTTCAGAAACAGGTGTGTGGTTAAAAAAAAATGTAGTGACCAACTCAGAGTGAGAAATTCCAGATAGAAGAAATGTGAAGGGAAAATTGGAGTGGTTACTCAATTATCTGATATTGAATAAAAATCAGTGTTATTAAGCAGAACTAATGTCAATAAACAGGTTTGGCGTGAGGTAAGTGTGGGTGCAGTGTGATGTGTCTGTATGGTCTTACCGAAAACACATATGGAGGCACTCGAATACTGGTTGTGGTTCACACTGCATTACGCACATGATTCTAGTTCATATGTTTTAGGAATCCCCATATTTCCATAGGGCACGGCTCTTGTGAAGGGTTCTATGACTGCGTCAGGAGCCTAACTTGGAGGGGACGCAGCGGCATTGGTTGTGACGGAGGAAGGGCAGGGCAGGACATCTGGGGGCCTCTGGGCCCTGGAAGCAAAGAGGCATGACAGTGACTGGGCAGACAAGGGTTAACAAGGACACCACACTTTAAGGGGCTGCCAACAGGAGGGATTAGCATTTGTATGTGTGTTTTGTGTTTCTTAAACACAGCCTGTCACGGTCCAGGCATTTTCTTGGTGCTAAATCCAGTCGAAGACCAGAGGAAACAACATCGACAGCAGCGAATGAACTAATAATTCAGTGGAAAAGTATCAGATCACACCATGTGGAAAACCCAAGAGTAAGATAAGAGCCTGTGGAACACCAGAGGAGCATCTACAGCACAAGGAAGGGGGGCACCTTTCCTCGATCACACAGAAGCATTTACAGCCCCCTTCAGCCTAGCCATTTCCATTCCCACCCTCCCCCTCCTACCTTGACAGACCGTACTTTGTCGTTGGACGGCCATCGTTTCAGGAAGCGCGGCCAGCGGGCCTTCTTGGACCAGCAGGTTGGGACCTCCACCGCGGGGACCAGCTCCACCTCCACCTGATGCTCTGACGTTTCCACGGTGACCCGGACCACGGGTCCCAAGGTCTCAATAATGGCCACCCTATCTGCAAGAGCCAATGAGAGACGTCATGAGAGGCGCATTAACAGCGAAGAAGGGTCAGCTTTCAGATCAATACACCTTAAATGGCAGACATCTCTGACATGTCTGACCAACATCTATTGGTCTGCAGGAACTGCTGTTCGCTACATGGCCCTCAGAGTGTCCTTAAGATATATGTTATACTGAACGTACAACGAAAGGACCTCTCTGGTCCCACATCAGGTTATTGGATCAAGGCACAAATATGGTGACGCACGTATGAGGCCGCAATGCTGACCCTTGCATCTATCTGGTCTTTTCACCTTCACTGTCTGCAGTCAGAGCCCTGGAGAGACACTTCTGTCCCTCAGCTCCAGATCTGTGGCATCTGAGAGAGATCACAAAGGTTGTGAGAGGCGACCATAGAACTGGTGGACCCTACGAATCTCTGCTCCTTTTATCTGATCTGACAGGGCTCCGGCTCGAACCACTCCTTGCTTGGACATGACAATACCCTAGATGAAGAGCAGGGAGCACGTCTTGTACTTATCCATCCTTATAGCCGTGGAAACCCATCGAACCCATAGTATCAGGGGCTATCAACCTTACCTTGAGGACCTGGTCTCTCACACACTAGGGCTGGGCCTGGGAAAAACTAGCTGTGGGCTTCTGAATGAATGTGATCACAGGTTTCTATGATTTTAGGTTCTACAGGGTTTGTGTAAATGCCCCAATCCCACAGTCGACCTTCCTCGAAGGAGTCGTGGGGGGTAATTCCACACCTCTCGGGAATTCTAGATCCAGCATGTACTGGTCCTGTACAAAAGAATCACAAATGTCCTGCACAATATACTGGAATATCTGTGGGATAATCAGCAGTATTGGTGGGATTTTGAGGGAATTTGTACACCATTCCGCAGAATAGATTTGACCCATTGTACCAGCCCTTCATAAAAGCATCACTGCTCTCCCAAGTGTAACTATATCTCCTGATTCTAAAAGGGGCGCTTTGAGGCTGCTCTCTCCACTGGTTGGTTTAGGGTCGTTGTTGTTTGTTGGTGGCAAGGTAGTGGTCCCAGTGCAGAGCACTGAAATGACTGTTCTGGACTCCCATCTGTAGGAGCATCTAGAGAGCGTTAAGTGTTTCATTGGGTGATTGGTTGTTTCACAGGACTCTTTCTTTACTCTTTCTAGAATAAACCACTAGACCATATCACAAAATAACCACTGAACTATGTCTTGAATGAACCACTAGACCACGCCTCAACTAAACCACTAAACTGTGTCTCTAATGTACCATAGATCCCATCACTAATTAACCACTAGACCAAGTCTCTAATGTACCACTAGGCCATGCCTCAATTGAACCACTAGACCATGTCTTAAATGAACCACTAGACCAAGTCTCAAATGAACCACTAGAGCACGTCTCAAATGAACCACTTCTCTAATGAACCACTAGACCAAGTCTCAAATGAACCACTAGACCATGTCTCAAATGAACGGCTAGACCACGTCTCTAATGAACCACTAGACCACGTCTCAAATGAACCACTAGACCAAGTCTCAAATGAACCACTAGACCACGCCTCAAATGAACCACTAGACCACGTCTCAAATGAACCACTAGACCACGTCTCAAATGAACCACTAGACCACGTCTCTAATGTACCACTAGGCCATGCCTCAAATGAAACACTTGACCACTTCTTGAGAGAACCACTAGACCACGTCTCAAATGCACAACTAGGCCACGTCTCTAACAATCTATGAGACCACATCTCTAATGAACCACTAGACCACATCTCTAATGAACCACTAGACCACGTCTTAAATGAACCACAAGACCACGTCTCTAACAATCTACAAGACCACATCTCTTATGAAGCACTAGACCACGTCTTAAATGAACCACAAGACCACTTCTCTAACAATGTACTAGACCACATCTCTAATGAACCAGTAGACCACGTCTCTAACAATCCACTAGACCACATCTCTTATGAACCACTAGACCACGTCTTAAATGAACCACTAGACCACGTCTTAAATGAACCACAAGACCACTTCTCCAACAATCTACTAGACGACATCTCTAACAAAGTACTAGACTAAGTCTCTAATGAATGACTAGATCATGTCTCCAATGAACCACTAGATTATGTCTCTAACAAACCACTAGACCACATCTCTAACGAACCACTAGACCACATCTCTAATGAACCACTAGACCACATCCCTAACAATCTACGAGACCACATCTCTAACAATCTACAAGACCACATCTATAATGAACCACTAGATCACATCTCTTATGAACCACTAGACCACGTCTTAAATAAACCACTAGACCACTTCTCTAACAATATACTAGACCAAGTCTCTAATGAATGACTAGATCATGTCTCCAATGAACCACTAGATTATGTCTCTAACGAACCACTAGACCAAGTCTTAATAAACAACTTCACCATGTCTGAATTGAACTACTAGACCACGACTCTAGTGAACCATTAGACCACATCTTTAATGAATCACTTGACCACGTCTTTAACAAACCACTAGACAAGTCTCAAATGAACGACTAGACCACATCTCTAACAAACCAAGTCTCTAATGAACCACTAGACCATGTCTCAAATGAAAGGCTAGACCACGTCTCTAATGAACCCCTAGACCATGTCTCAAATGAACCACTAGATCACGTCTCAAATAAACCACAAGACCATTTCTCAAATGAACCACTAGACCATGTCTCAAATGAACCACTAGACCACGTCTCAAATGAACCACTAGACCACGTCACAAATGAACCACTAGACCACGTCTCAAATGAACCACTAGACCACGTCTCAAATGAACCATTAGACCACGTCTTAAATCAACAACTAGACCATGTCTCAAATGAACCACTAGACGACGTCTCAAATCAACCACTAGACGACGTCTCAAATGAACCACTAGACGACGTCTCAAATGAACCACTAGACGACGTCTCAAATGAACCTCTAGACCATGTCTCAAATTAACCACTAGACTATGTCTCAAATGAACCACTAGACCATGTCTCAAATGAACCACTAGACCATGTCTCAAATGAACCACTAAACAACGTCTCAAATGAACCTCTAGACCATGTCTCAAATGAACCACTAGACCAAGTCTCAAATGAACGACTAGACCACATCTCTAACGAACCAATAGATCAAGTCTCTAATGAACCGCTAGACCATGTCTCAAATGAACGACTAGACCACATCTCTAAAGAACCACTAGACCACGTCTCAAATGAACCACTATACCATGTCTGAAAGTAACCACTAGACCACGTCTCAAATGAACCACAAGACCATGTCTCAAATGAACCACAAACCACGTCTCTAATGAACCACTAGAGCATGTCTCAAATGAACCACAAGACCCTGTCTCAAATGAACCACAAACCACGTCTCTAATGAACCACTAGACCACGTCTCAAATGAACCACAAGACCATGTCTCAAATGAACCACAAACCACGTCTCAAATGAACCACAAACCACGTCTCTAATGAACCACTAGAGCATGTCTCAAATGAACCACAAGACCCTGTCTCAAATGAACCACAAACCACGTCTCTAATGAACCACTAGACCACGTCTCAAATGAACCACAAGACCATGTCTCAAATGAACCACAAACCACGTCTCTAATGAACCACTAGAGCATGTCTCAAATGCACAACTAGACCATGTCTCAAATGAACCACTAGACCATGCCTCAAATGAACCACTAGACCATTTCTCAAATAAACCACTAGATCAAGTCTCTAATGAACGAATAGACCACATCTCTAAAGAACCAATAGACCACATCTCTAACGAACCAATAGATCAAGTCTCTAACGAACCAATAGATCAAGTCTCTAATGAACCGCTAGACCACGTCTCAAATGAACAGCTAGACCACATCTCTAATAAACCACTAGACCATGCCTCAAATGAACCACTAGACCACGTCTCAAATGAACCACTAGACCATGTCTCAAATGAACCACTAGACCACATCTCAAACGAACCACTAAACCACGTCTCAAATGAACTACTAGACCACGTCTCAAATGTACCACTAAACCACGTCTCAAATGAACTACTAGACCACATCTCAAATGAACCACTAGACCACGTCTCAAATGAACCACTAGACCACGTCTCAAAAGAACCACTAGACCACGTCTCAAAAGAACCACTAGACCACGTCTCAAATGAACCACTAGACCACGTCTCAAATGAACCACTAGACCATGTCTCAAATGAACCACTAGACCACATCTCAAATGAACCACTAGACCACGTCTCAAATGAACCACTAGACCACGTCTCAAATGAACTAGACCACGTCTCAAATGAACCACTAGACCACGTCTCAAATGAACCACTAGACCAAGTATCAAATGAACCACTAGACCACGTCTCAAATGAATCACTAGACCACATCTCAAATGAACTACTAGACCACGTCTCAAATGAATCACTAGACCACGTCTCAAATGAACCACTAGACCACGTCTCTAACGAACCACTAGACCCATCTCTAATGAACCACTAGACCACATCTCTAATGAACCACTAGACCACATCTCTAACAATCTACGAGACCACGTCTCTAACAATCTATAAGACCACATCTCTTATGAACCACTAGACCACGTCTTAAATGAACCACAAGACCACTTCTCTAACAATCTACTAGACCACATCTCTAATGAACCACTAGACCACGTCTCTAATGAACCACTAGACCACGTCTCTAATGAACCACTAGACCACGTCTCTAATGAACCACTAGACCACATCTCTTATGAACCACTAGACCACATCTTAAATGAACCACTAGACCACGTCTTAAATGAACCACTAGACCACGTCTTAAATGAACCACAAGACCACTTCTCTAACAATCTACTAGACGTCACCTCTAACAAAGTACTAGACTAAGTCTCTAATGAATGACTAGATCATGTCTCCAACGAAACACTAGATTATGTCTCTAACAAACCATTAGACCACGTCTCTAACGAACCACTAGACCACATCTCCAACAATCTACGAGACCACGTCTCTAACAATTTACAAAACCATATCTCTAATGAACCACTAGATCACATCTCTTATGAACCACTAGACCACGTCTTAAATAAACCACTAGACCAATTCTCTAACAATCTACTAGACCAAGTCTCTAATGAATGACTAGATCATGTCTCCAATGAACCACTAGATCATGTCTCTAACGAACCACTAGACCAAGTCTTAATAAACAACTTGACCATGTCTGAGTAGAACTACTAGACCACGACTCTAGTGAACCATTAGACCACATCTTTATTGAATCACTAGACCACGTCTCTAACAAACCACGAGACCAAGTCTCAAATGAACGTCAAGACCACATCTCTAACAAACCAAGTCTCTAATAAACCACTAGACCATGTCTCAAATGAACCACTAGATCCCGTCTCAAATGAACCACAAGACCATTTCTCAAATGAACCACTAGACCACGTCTCAAATGAACCACTAGACCACGTCTCAAATGAACCATTACACCACGTCTTAAATCAACCACTAGACCACGTCTCAAATGAACCACTAGACCACATCTTAAATCAACCACTAGACCACATCTCAAATGAACCACTAGACCACGTCTCAAATGAACCACTAGACTATATCTCAAATGAACCACTAGACCATGTCTCAAATGAACCACTAGACCAAGTCTCAAATAAACGACTAGACCACATCTCTAACGAACCAATAGATCAAGTCTCTAATGAAGCGCTAGACCATGTCTCAAATGAATGACTAGACCACATCTCTAATGAATCACTAGACCATGTCTCAAATGAACCACTAGACCACGTCTCAAATGAACCACTAGACCACATCTCTAACGAACCAATAGATCAAGTCTCTAATGAACCACTAGACCATGTCTCAAATGAACCACTAGAACACGTCTCAAATGAACCACTAGACCATGTGTCAAAGGAACCACTAGACCACGTCTCAAATGAACCACAAGACCCTGTCTCAAATGAACCACAAACCACGTCTCTAATGAACCACTAGAGCATGTCTCAAATGTACAACTAGACCATGTCTCAAATGAACCACTAGACCATGTCTCAAATGAACCACTAGACCACGTCTCAAATGAACCACTAGACCATGTCTCAAATGAACCACTAGACCACGTCTCAAATGAACCACTAGACTACGTCTCAAACGAACCAATAGACCACGTCTCAAACGAACCAATAGACCACGTCTCAAACGAACCAATAGACCACGTCTCAAACGAACCAATAGACTACGTCTCAAACGAACCAATAGACCACGTCTCAAACGAACCACTAGAGCATGTCTCAAATGAACCACTAGACCAAGTATCAAATGAACGAATGGATCAAGTCTCTAATGAACCGCTAGACCATGTCTCAAATGAACGGCTAGACCACGTCTCTAATGAACCACTAGACCACGTCTCAAATGAACCACTAGACCATGTCTCAAATGAACCACTAGACCACGTCTCAAATGAACCACTAGACCACGTCTCAAATGAACCACTAGACAACGTCTCAAATGAACCACTAGACAACGTCTCAAATGAACCACTAGACCATGTCTCAAATGAACCACAAGACCACGTCTCAAATGAACCACTAGACCACGTCTGAAATGAACCACTAGACCACGTCTGAAATGAACCACTAGACCACGTCTCAAATGAACCACTAGATCACGTCTCAAATGAACCACTAGATCAAGTCTCAAATGAACGAATAGACCACATCTCTAATGAACTAATGGATCAAGTCTCTAATGAACCGCTAGACCATGTCTCAAATGAACGGCTAGACCACGTCTCTAATAAACCACTAGACCTCGTCTCAAATGAACCACTAGACCATGTCTCAAATGAACCACTAGACCATGTCTCAAACGAACCACTAGACCACGTCTCAAATGAACCACTAGACCACGTCTCAAATGAACCACTAGACCACGTCTCAAAATGAACCACTAGACCACGTCTCAAAATGAACCACTAGACCACGTCTCAAATGAACCACTAGACCACGTCTCAAATGAACCACTAGTCCACGTCGCATATGATCCACTAGACCACATCTCTAACGAACCAACATATCAAGTCTCCAATGAACCACTAGACCGCGTATCTAATGAACCACTAGACCAAGTCTCAAATGAACGACTAGACCATGTCTCAAATGAACCACTGGACCAAGTCTCAAATGAACGAATAGACCACATCTCTAACGAACCAATAGATCAAGTCTCTAATGAACCACTAGACCATGTCTCAAATGAACCACTAGACCACGTCTCAAATGAACCACTAGACCACGTCTCAAATGAACCACTAGACGACGTCTCAAATGAACCACTAGACCATGTCTCAAATGAACCACTAGACCAAGTCTCAAATGAACCACTAGACCATGTCTCAAATGAACCACTAGACCATGTCTCAAATGCACCACTAGACCACATTTCAAATGAACCACTAGACCACGTCTCTAACAAACCAACAGATCAAGCCTCCAATGAACCACTAGACCTCGTCTCAAACGAACCAATAGACCACGTCTCAAACGAACTACTAGAGCATGTCTCAAATGAACCACTAGACCAAGTCTCAAATGAACGAATGGATCAAGTCTCTAATGAACCGCTAGACCATGTCTCAAATGAACGGCTAGACCACGTCTCTAATGAACCACTAGACCACGTCTCAAATGAACCACTAGACCACGTCTCAAATGAACCACTAGACGACGTCTCAAATGAACCACTATACCATGTCTCAAATGAACCACTAGACCACGTCTCAAATGAACCACAAGACCCCATCTCAAATGAACCACAAGACCACGTCTTAAATGAACCACTAGACCACGTCTCAAATGAACCACTAGACCACGTCTCAAATGAACCACTAGATCAAGTCTCTAACGAACCAACAGATCAAGTCTCCAATGAACCACTAGACCACGTTTTGAATGAACCACTAGATTATGTCTCAAATGAACTACTAGACCACGTCTCAAATGAACCACTAGACCATGTCTCAAATGAACCACTAGACCATGTCTCAAATGAACCACTAGACCACATCTCAAATGAACCACTAGACCATGTCTCTAACAAACCAACAGATCAAGCCTCCAATGAACCACTAGACCACGTCTTGAATGAACCCCTAGACCACGTCTCTCACAAACCAACAGATCAAGTCTCCAATGAACCACTAGACTACGTCTTGAATGAACCACTAGACCACGTCTCTAACAAACCAACAGATCAAGCTTCCAATGAACCATTAGACTACGTCTTGAATGAACCACTAGACCATGTCTTGAATGAACCACTAGACCACGTCTCAAATGAACCACTAGACCACGTCTCAAATGAACCACTAGACCACGTCTCAAATGAACCACTAGACCATGTCTTAAATGAACCACTAGACCACGTCTCAAATGATTCACTAGACCACGTCTTAAATGAACCACTAGACCACGTCTCAAATGAACCACTAGACCACATCTTAAATGAACCACTAGACCACGTCTGAAATGAACCACTAGACCATGTCTGAAATGAACCACTAGACCACGTCTTAAATGAACCACTAGACCACGTCTGAAATGAACCACTAGACCACGTCTGAAATGAACCACTAGACCACGTCTTAAATGAACCACTAGACCATGTCTTAAATGAACCACTATACCACGTCTTAAATGAACCACTATACCACGTCTTAAATGAACCACTATACCACGTCTGAAATGAACCACTAGACCACGTCTCAAATGAACCAACAGATCAAGTCTCTAACGAACCAACAGATCAAGTCTCCAATGAACCACTAGACCACGTTTTGAATGAACCACTAGACAACGTCTCAAATGAACTACTAGCCCACGTCTCAAATGAACCACTAGACCACGTCTCAAATGAACCACTAGACCACATCTCAAATGAACCACTAGACCACGTCTCAAATGAACCACTAGACCACATCTCAAATGAACCACTAGACCACGTCTCTAACAAACCAACAGATCAAGCCTCCAATGAACCACTAGACCACGTCTTGAATGAACCCCTAGACCACGTCTTGAATGAACCCCTAGACCACGTCTCTCACAAACCAACAGATCAAGTCTCCAATGAACCACTAGACTACGTCTTGAATGAACCACTAGACCACGTCTCTAACAAACCAACAGATCGAAGTCTACAATGAACCACTACACTACGTCTTGAATGAACCACTAGACCACGTCTCAAATGAACCACTAGACCAAGTCTCAAATGAACGAATAGACCACATCTCTAACAAACCAATAGATCAAGTCTCTAATGAACCACAAGACCATGTCTCAAATGAACCACTAGACCATGTCTCAAATGAACCACAAGACCATGTCTCAAATTAACCACTAGACCATGTCTCAAATGAACCACTAGACCACGTCTCAAATGAACCACTAGACCACGTCTCAAATGAACCACTAAACAACGTCTCAAATTAACCACTAGACCACGTCTCAAATGAACCACTAGACCATGTCTCAAATGAACCACTAGACCAGGTCTTAAATGAACCACTAGACCACGTCTCAAATGAACTACTAGACCACATCTTAAATGAACCACTAGACCACGTCTGAAATGAACCACTAGGCCACGTCTCAAATGAACCACTAGACCACGCTTCAAAGGAACCACTAGACCAAGTCTCTAACGAACCAATAGATCAAGTCTCCAATGAACCATTAGACTACGCCTTGAATGAACCACTAGACCACGTCTCAAATGAACCACTAGACCACGTCTCAAATGAACCACTAGACCACGTCTCTAACAAACCAACAGATCAAGCCTCCAATGAACCACTATACCACGTCTTGAACGACCCCCTAGAGCACGTCTCAAATGAACCACTAGACCACATCTCAAAAGAACCACTAGAACCAAGTCTCAAATGAACGAATAGACCACATCTCTAACGAACCAATAGATCAAGTCTCCAATGAACCACTAGACCGCGCCTCTAATGAACCACTAGACCACGTCTCAAATGAACCACTAGACCATGTCTCAAATGAACCACTAGACCAAGTCTCAAATGAACCACTAGACCACGTCTCAAATGAACCACTAGACCAAGTCTCAAATGAACGAATAGACCACATCTCTAACGAACCAATAGATCAAGTCTCCAATGAACCACTAGACTATGTCTTGAATGAACCACTAGACCATGTCTCCAATGAACCACTAGACCATGTCTCCAATGAACCACTAGACCATGTCTCCAATGATCCACTACTTAACGTCTTGAATGAACCACAAGACCACTTCTTGAGAGAACTACTATACCACGTCATAAATGAACCACTAGATCATGTCTCAAATGAACCACTAGACTAAGTCTTGAATGTACCACTAGACCACGTCTAAAAGGATAGACTAACCCACATTTTACCACAGCCACAGAACGACGTTTTAATATAACAGCGAAATCATCTCATAACCTAATCATTAGACTACATCTCATAACATAACATAACATGTGTATTTGTAAAGCGCACGTTCACCCCAGCAACGGGGCATCTTGGCGCTGAATAACAGATGTTTATTGTTACCCAACTCAATGGTACTCATTTTATCAACCTCAAATGGATGAAAGGCTGAGTGGACCTGCTGGGATTCGAACCTGTGACCATGAGGTCGAACACAGGCCCCTGCAGTGGATGCATTAGTCCACTGAGCCACCAGACCCGGCTTGTCATAGCCATAGCTTTACATTTCATCTTAGCAATAAGACTACATTTCAGCTGAGACACAAGACACACCATAACTTAACCACTAATTTGAAGCTTAACTTAACCTCTAGCTCATGTCTCAACTTCATCACTGATGCACATTTCAATTTCACCACTGGAGCAAAACTCAACTTCACCACTCACGCACCTTTCAATTTCACCACTGGAACTCATTTCATCTTCACCACTCATGCACATTTCAACTTCACCATTCACACACACTTCACCTTCACCACTCACGCACATTTCAACTTCAGGACTCAAGTACCTTTCAATTTCACCACTGGAACACATTTCAACTTCGGGACTGAAGTACCTTTCAATTTCACCACTGGAACACATTTCAACTTCACCACTCATGCACATTTCAACTTCATTGTTCACACACATTTCACCTTCCCCACTCACACATATAACTAACTTCACCATTCACGCACATTTCACCTTCCCCACTCACATGCAGTTCAACTTCACTGTTAAAGCACATTTCAGCTTCACCCCTCACGCACATTTCAACTTCAGGACTCAAGCACCTTTCAAATTCACCACTGGAGCACATTTCAATGTCACCACTCGTGCACATTTCAACTTCACCCCTCGTGCACATTTCAACTTGACCACTCGTACACATTTCAACTACACCACTCACGCGCATTTCAACTTCACCACTGCCGCACATTTCAACTTCAGGACTCAAGTACCTTTCAAACCCACCACTGGAGCACATTTCTCCATCACCACCAGAGCATTTTCTCAGTTTACGACACTAATAGAGCATGTGTTTGCAGAAGGCAGAAGAGCCCTTCCCTGTTGGGGACATTGTCCTGAATTCCACAACGCGTGCTACTCTGAGCACTTGTCTATGATGTCCTCCTCGTGTAGGCAGATACATCATCACCAGCACAGGCAGACACACCATCACCGGCCGCTTGGTCACTCACGGGACAGGCAGACACACCGTTACCAGCTGCCTGCTCACTCACCGGACAGACACACCGTCACCAGCTGCCTGGTCACTCACCGGACAGGCAGACACACAGTCACTGGCTGCCTGGTCACTCACCGGACAGGCAGACACACCGTCACTGGCTGCCTGGTCACTCACCGGACAGGCAGACACACCATCACCAGCTGCACGGTCACTCACCGGACAGGCAGACACACCGTCACCAGCTGCTCGGTCACTCAACGGACAGGCAGACACACCGTCACCAGCTGCTCGGTCACTCAACGGACAGGCAGACACATCATCACCGGCTGTCACACCGTCACCGGCTGCCCGGTCACCCACCGGACAGGCAGACACACCGTCACCGGCTGCCACACCGTCACCGGCTGCCCGGTCACTCACCAGACAGGCAGACACACCGTCACCGGCTGCCCGGTCACTCACTGGACAGGCAGACACACCATCACCGGCTGCCTGGTCACTCACCGGACAGGCAGACACACCGTCACCGACTGCCCGGTCACTCACCGGACAGGCAGACACACCTTCACCGGCTGCCTGGTCAAGCACCAGACAGGCACACACACCATCACCGGCTGCCCGGTCACTCACCGGACAGGCAGACACACCATCACCCGCTGCCCGGTCACTCACTGGACAGGTAGACACACTGTCACTGGCTGCCCGGTCACTCACCGGACAGGCAGACGCACCGTCACCGGCTGCCTGGTCACTCACCGAACAAGCAGACACATCCTCACAGGCTGCCACACCGACACCGGCTGCCACACCGTCACCAGCTGCCCGGTCACTCACCAGACAGGCAGACACACCATCACCAGCTGCCCGGTTACTCACCGGACAGGCAGACACACTGGCACCGGCTGCTCGGTCAGACAACAAACAGGCAGACACACCGTCACTGGCTGCCTGGTCACTTACCGGACAGGCAGACACACTGTCACCGGCTGCTCGGTCACTCACCAGACAGGCGGATACACCATCACCGACTGCCCGGTCACTCACCGGACAACAGACACACTGTCACCAGCTGCCCGGTCACTCACTGGACAGGCAGACACCATCACCGGCTGCCTGGTCACTCACCAGACAGGCAGACACACTGTCACTGGTTGCCCGGTCACTCACCAGACAGGCACACACTCCGTCACCGGCTGCCCGGTCACTCACCGGATAGATACACTGTCACTGGCTGCCTGGTCACAAACCAAGCAGGCAGACACACTGTCAACAGCTGCCTGGTCACAAACCAAGCAGGCAGACACACTGTCAACAGCTGCCCGGTCACTCACCGGACAGGCAGACACAACGTCACTGGCTGCCTGGTCACTCACCGGACAGGCAGACACACATCACTGGCTGCCCGGTCACTCACCGGACAGTTTGCAGGATGCAATGGACTTCTCCAGCAGGTTACGAAATATTCCAATGATTTTTGCAGGGATGAGGTCTCCCTCCACGTTCACGTCACTCTCGTGCCAGAGCCGGGTGGTCTTGGGAAACTGCTCGATCTCCAGCCACTGGTGCAGTTTCTCTGGCTCCATCACTGGGGACAGAAGCTTGGTGCCACTGAGAGTGTAGTAGCGCCAGCGCCGCGCCTTGCGCTGCCGGAAGCCACCCAGGCCACGCAGAGGGACAGTGATGAGGAATTGCGCCGGGGCCAAGACCTAGAGCAACCCGGAGAACAACAGATGAGTGACACAGGCAAGCTTGTGGCTGTGCCACCGGTGCAAGACCTGGGAGCATTCAAGAGAGGCATCAAAACCTCTGTTGGTGATGACTCTTAATGGGTTATTATTCAGCCCATGCACCCTTCCTCAGCCCTCGTCCATCCCGGTGGCGTAGCTAGCCCTCTGGCCGTCCGTGGTGAACCCTGCATTTGCGGCCCCCGGGCCGCCATAGTAAAGAATAGGGGGCAGGGTGGGGGTTTTGGGTGCTGACAAGTATTCTCAGTTTGCCGCTCGCAGCAAACGCATTGAGGAGTGGGGGAAGGGTGGGGGAGGCTGGGTAGGGCTTGATGTTGCCGCCGAGATGGCAGGTAATAGCAGGGGGAGGCCGCTGTCCCCAAAACTCGTGCCCTCCCTCCCACCCCCCAGCTACGCCACTGGACTACATTCCCAGCGCCCAGGCAGACCCCCTGCACCCTTCCTCAGGCCTCTTCCATCCCCAGAACCCAGGCAGAGCCCCCTGCACCCTTTATAAGGCCTCTTCCATTGCCAGCACCATGACAGAGGCCGCTGTGCCCTTCATCATGCCTCGTCCAGCCTCAGTGCCATGCTAGAGGCCCATCCTCCATTCTTCAGGGCTTGTCCAACACCTGAGTCATGATAGTGCCCCAGGCACCCATCTTCAGGCCTCGTCCAGACCAAGGGCCTGATTTAGATCTCGACGGACAGGTTACTCGGTCACAACAGTGACGGATATCCTGTCCGCTGAAATATAAATTCCATTACAGTCTATGAGATTTATAGTTCAGCAGACGGGCTATCCATCACAAACAAAATATAAATCACATGATAAGTGCCCTGACAGAGGCCCCCTTAGACGATCTTCATGCTTCTTCCAGCCCCAGCGGCCAGACAGACGGCCCTGTGCCCTTCACAAGGCTTCGACCAGCCCCAGTTACTATAGGATAACAATGGTTCTCATTGGTATCATTTACTGTTCATAATCAAAGCTTTGACTGTAATACAAGACCAACATCCTTTCATGATTGAAGGTTTTATATTTACTTCGTCCCATGAAAAGTCTGACTGAACCAAACAGTGAAAACTGCAATGTGCCCAGAGTGAAAAACCACAATCTAACAACAAACAACAAGGAGCCTGAATTGAATGCAACAGACTTTTGAAAATCGAAGAGACGTCTGTCGTAAACATAAAATTTTATCTCGTCACTGTTTGTATTGTTTTTGGATTGTGGATTTAGTGTTTTTACTGTTTAATATAAAATATACACAATATGTAGACAAATAAAAACAGTAAAAAAACAGACTGAAAACAGTTGTATTACAAAATATTTAATTTGAACAATGAAGCAAATAGTAGAATATTAAACCCCCAAAAACATTTTACTTAAAATAATATAAGCATTTAAAAAAATAATAAAAACAAACAATATTAAAAATAAATAGTTATATAAATCCAGTTACACCAACAGTAGGGAAAATGTTGGACTGCGGAGGGGTTAGATTTACTGTTCACACTCCAGTCTAAGCATCAGTTGGTAAGGTGTTGGACTTCAAAGGGATTATATATAAGAATACAAGTCTGTGGTCTTGTTTTGTGTGCTTTCATGGCCTTCGGCCGAATAAAGTTTATCTTGACTTCACTTGACTTGAATACAAGTCCTCATTTATTAAAAATATTTCAATACCTAAAAAAATTATTAAATTGTAGTACATAGAAAAAATATTCTTTTATTTGAGAAAAATATGAAAAAATGTAAAATATAAAAAAAGTTAAAAAATAAAAGTAAAATTGCTTATAACATTCACATGCCTACTACAAAAAATTACAACATTTTTTAATCAGTACCAAATTATTTAACATACATTAATAATTAAATAAACATTTAAAAACAAAAATCATTGTACAAAAAAGATTTCAAAGACACTTACCATTAAATTAATTAACAATTAAAATAAAACAAATAATTAACGTAATAAGTACAACAGTAAAATGACACATAATTAATTATCAATTAATTACATATAAATAACAATCAATAAAAAAAATTAGTTTAACTTGAATATCTTTCCACGCTATTCCCCGGCAAAACAAAAAAAAAAGGGTTAGATTGTGATATTGGTGGGCGGAGTACTCTCTACTGGCCTGGCGGAGAACTTTACGTCCGCCAGCCAAAATGATAAATGACCGCCAGAAAAGCAATGGCAGAAACCGCTGTCACGGCGGTTCCTGTCAATACATGCACTAAACAGTGTGCTTTCTTTATTTTCAAAAAGAAAATCCTGAAACGGTATTTTATTTTTTAAATAAAAAAATCAAAAGCTCCACACACATGGCGAGGGGAGCATTTAGCAGTTTCCACTGCTCCTTGCTGGCACGGTTTTCCTGGCGGTGATGAGCAGTGAAAACTGACCTGCAATTCCGACCATCTAAGTTAGGTGAGCAGAAGTAGGGGTCTGCCTCTACTTCCGTCACAGAGGATTAATCATGGCGGAGACAGTAGTCTCCGCTGTGATTAAACCTAAGGCGCACATGCAGTTACATTTGGGGGGCAGACCACCAACAAATAAATCGTGCCCACACTATTAAAAAATACATGCATAATAAACATAGAAAAATCATATAAAAATGAAAATACACATTAAAAGAACTAAAATACTACAAAATCAGTAAACAAATAAGTAATTTAAATAATTTATATTCAATTAAATATTTAACTAACATAAAAATAAATAAAAATAAATTAATATTACATTTAAATACATTTTATCTTAATTAGCTTCTCACTACCAAAACGTAACTTACTATTACTAATTATAAAATTGAAATATACATTAAACTTAATAAATTAAACTGAAAAATATAACATGACAATTAAACAATTTTCATAATTAATATTCAGTTAAATAATTAATTTACAGTCAAAAAGTGATTCTCCTCGAAATTTAAATTATTTGAAATTTAATGAACTTTAAATAACCCAATTATACTCTATAAATTACTAATTACATTTCAAAATAAATTACTAAAACACTTAAAGTTAGAAACTATATTAAAACAAATATTAATAATTATGCTAACAATGCTAACACCTAAAATTAATATATTAACTAAAGCATATTAGAACATTGGAATGTGGAGCACTCCATTGAATACAATGGAGTGCTCCGAGCTCAACGGGCCGGTAAAGGCCCGCAGAGCAACATTCCAATGTTGTTTGAACAAAGGCCTCTCGGAGCTCTAGGGGATTTCAATCCATTCGGGCTCCGAGAGGCCTTTGTTTAATTTGTTAGAACATTCTGCCCTCTAGTGGCAGAATGTTCTAATAGCCTTATAGCCCTTCGTAGTTGGGCTATACCGGCTATTAACATTCCCGCTCCCTTGTTAAAGGCCCTCGCCTTCGGCTCAGGCCTTTAACGCTGGAGCGGGCCTTTAATAGCCGGTATAGCCCGCTACGGCGGGCTATAAGGCTATAATAAATTAATTAAAAACAATATTTTTTACAACTATATGAAATAAAACAATATTAAAACAACAATATTCTTGAAAATGAAATTATGCACCAAAAATACAATATTCTTGCCAACAATAGTCTGTCCCAGGATACTTTGGTAGTAACTATGGGGCCAATTCCGATTCAGGCCAGAAATCTCCCCGACCGAGCCGGACCCGGAGAGATTTCCGACCGAATCGGACCCTAGCAGTCCGACCGAACGAGTACGATGCGCACGTATGCTATCGGACTCGATTCGGTCGGACTCCATTGAAGTCAATGGGAGCCAGTCGTACGACGCGTACACGGGCTCCCATTGACTCAATGGGCACGGCTTGAACAAGGGCGCCCCTACAGCGTGTTCGCGTCGATGCGGGTCGCGCCGTACATGCACGTGTAGGGGGACCTATGGGTCCCCCTGTGTGCGACTCGCACGCCTACGCTTCCAGGGGGGTCCGACACGGACCCCCAAAGTGCGGCTCCGACAGCTCCTTGGAGCTGGACTGCGCGAGTTGGTCGGAGCGGTCGAGGTGCGCATCGTACTTACCCGGCCGGGGAACGTCTCCATTGTGCGGTGCGCGTCGTCCCCGTGCGAGTCGGTCGGAGCGGTCGGGTCCTGCGAACGAGTCGGTCGGAGATTTCGCGAGCGCACGCATCGTACTCGCTCGCCCGGACGCACGTACGACTCGGTCGGGAAATAGGGCTCCGAATCGGATCCGGTTAAGCCGAATCCGATTCGGTGCCCTACCGGCCGAGATCGGAATCGGCCCCTTTATGTCCCACGATATTTGAAATTCTATATTTTGTCCAAACATCAGTCATACACTCTGAACAATGTGAAACACATTTTTAGAACCTATTAGATTTTTTTTTTTTACATATTTTCAGTGTTTCTCAGCACGTTACTATTGTCATACTTTAATCAAAGTTTCCAAAAGCTTTCCTGGTGTTTGTTTTAGATGAGGTTAATGAACACTGGTCTTGACTGGAAGACGGGAAGTGTGGCACTTGGGTCCTCCAGGGCTTCACCCATGCCAACTTTGTTGATGTATTTTGTTTGATGTACACAAACACCAGAGAATGTTAGGTTCCAGGATCCAACATGTAGTTTGTAGGTGTATGTGACAGGTATGATAGTTGGGCCCATAAGCGAGAGCTGCGCCCTCGCCAAGCTTCTATGTGGCTTTTATTCTTTTGCCCAAGACCAGTGATGTTGGCGAACATTTAGGATATATGTTAAAATGCACATGCTTCCAAATGTAATGAACTTTTCTTCTGCTTTTTTTAAATTCTTCATACAGAAACTCACCTAGCGAGCTTTTCATGTTATTTGTAGAAGCAATGGGACGTGGGACCATCTCTTGCAACGTTTGAGCCCTTTGACCAATCTGCACCATGTTTGACATTGTATAAGACTCTATTTTGAAGCCCGTTTCACCCACTTTCAGCTTCATTTGGTACAGAGGGGTGGGAGAGAGTTATTACTGGTAGAAAAATGGGATATTGTATGGCAAAAGGTATCAACTTTAAATACAGAGATGCGACAGAACCTTGTGATATGTTTGCATCCTCATTTTGTCGAGCTGCTTCGACATATACCACTTTAGTAAATTCCCTTATGAGGTTATTTCCTAGATCCATGAGATCAGGTGTGAGCAATAACATCATTTTGCTCAGGGCCGTTTCTACCATTAGGCAAGACTAGGCGGCCGCCTAGGGCGGCAAAAGGCCTAGGGCGGCAAAAGGGGGAAAAATGTTGTAGCGCCTTCTACAATTTAACGTCACGTGACGTCACGTTCGGCGCCACGGGCGGGGGCCGTGCGCGCCGCGATCTGTGCGGCGCCAGCATGGCTGCGCTGCGCGTGCCATCAATCGTGCCTGGTCAAAGGCCGGCGCTTGTTTCTCGGACTCTGTGCCCTTCCAAGCCTTCGTGCGTGATATGGCCCATCTGGAAGTGTGGATGTGAAAGGTAACAGGCCAGAACCCCCTCGGCACCGGTGCTCGCTGCGCTCCAAGTGCTTGCGCGGCCATTTTCCTGACCCGCTCGGCTTCTTTTTGCTGTCCTGCGAGCGGCAGAACTCATATTTTCATTGGCGTGATTTTACACGTTTTCCTTGTTTTACTCCTCTCTAATGTCTCAACCGATGGGCAAATGCGCAGATTTTATTGCAAGAAAGATGTACTCTATAAAACGTTGTATTTCAGTGAAACTATTTACTGTGACTGACTTCAGCCTCCTGAAATAACTGCAAAACGACACAAAGCGTGTTAGAAACTCGCGAGTAAACACGTGACAAAATACATAGCAGGTATACATATATAATTAAGATGGTAACTATGCAACATACATAACTCAGTGGCTATGATATTTGTAAGTATATTAAATTTAGAAAGAACCTACACTGGCCCAATTACTCTGTGGTCAATGGTAACTTGATGACTATACCATTTTAATAGATTAGCTTTGTACCTATAGGACAGTACCAAAGAACTAGTGCATACACACAGCTAAGAAAATACCTGAAATACAATACATATGAAACTGTATAACAATACTAATTAGCTATATGTCACATAATTGTATATCATCACCTACGGAACTGTATGAGTAACTAGATGTAGCTACGGTAACTATGAATCTTTGTTGTGTAACTATACTGTCTATGTACATTATAATTAACTGTATATTGATACAAATTATGCCACTATACTCCAACTCATTATATTCTATGTAATTGTATGACAACACAAACGATGTAACTATATTAGCTATGTAACAACAGTAAAAAAAAACAATTCTACATTGCTAGAGTAACTGTGTAAGGTAAATTACAAAGGCCAAGCTGGCTTCAGTTATGGCAGTTGATGACCACTATCAAGACTGAAGTGTACTGGAATATTGTTTGCAACTGCTGATGTGGCTTTTTTTGGATTTTCCTTTTATTCTCTGCTATAGAGTGAGCCTGGTTAGGTCTGACAAAGATATGTGACACATTACATGTTTTTTGTCAGCTAAAACTAATAAAGCTATGACCAAATGAACATTAGTAGGACCATTAATATAGCGCACACTTTGGAAAAACAGGTCTCTTACTGCTAAAGGTGTGTCAATCAAAAACCAAATACCAGAGAAAAAAATCCAGACGCTTTAATACGGAATGAAGACTGGAGGTGATTTTTTTCTAGAATCATTGTTGATCAGCCTCCTCCCCCATGTTCAAAGTCGTTTTTGATTGTTCGTCTAGCTTTCTTTTAATTTCACAAATTATTTTTATCACGTAAACTAGAATTTACATTTTTGCTCTTCACCGACATGATCATTTTAATTTATTAAAAAATCGAACAGAATTAAAGAATTTTATGACATAAGCTGTTACTATGGGCATCGAGTGGATCATAATCTTTTGTGGCAGGGATTGAGTGAAATCACTAGCATTACAAAACCACCATTGTTTAATTAGTTGTTTTTGGAGTTTTGCCTACATCCCATATGATGCGCCTTGTAGAAAACATAGAATTAACTGCAGCAATAAAGATGTTAGTTGTAAACCTTTATTGACATAGAAAGAGACAATTAGAATATGTTTGATCCTTTGGCGATAGATAGATAGATAGATAGATAGATAGATAGATAGATAGATAGATAGATAGATAGATAGATAGATAGATAGATCAGAAAGGATACTCACCACCATACTTGTGAAGTAAAGTGTAACGTAAGAAGCTGCCCTGTGAAGGTACTTCCGGTTTAATGCCTAAAACGTGATGACCTCCTAAGTGAATACCTGCAAATTAACACATTTGATTCACGTCAAAGACTACCACAGTAGTAACACTTTGGGGCCGATTCTGATGCGGGTTGGAAAAGCTTCCCGACCGAATCGGTTGGGAAATGGTGTCCGACCCACTCGGATCGGGAAAGTCCGACCGGCGGAGTAGGATGCATCCGGATGCTTCCAGATACGATTTGGTTGAACTCCCATTGACTTCAATGGGAACATTTGTTCCTAACCGCATCAGAATTGGGCCCTCGGTCGGGAAGACACGTTCCCGATCCGATTTGGAAGGAGCAAATGCCGTTAGGAGGCCTTCCTAACCGCATCAGAATCAGGCCCTCGGTCGGGAAGCTTTTCCAACCCGCATCAGAATCGGGCCCCAAGTGTTATCTGTAATTCGGGAAAAAAAACGACCCTGCTATTGTTTGAGAGACAATTTGCCATTCTAGGACATAAGTAGGCCTGAGTGAAAGTTTCATTACAGCTGCAAAATCGCAAGAAATGAGAATATTGGCATTACATGAATTTTATAAATTAATTTTTGCCATTTTGCTATTGTGAAATTTTGCTTACTTTTCAACCAGAGGGCACTCGTTCAAGGAGAAAAGTCCTCGCAAGAACGTTATAACTGTGGTTGAGATGCATTTGTTCTCAAACCAGTCTCCTGCTGGTATCTTTTGTGACTTTTTTTATTACCTGGAGTAAGCCCTTGTGTGTAAATTTCATTTGAGATACTGGCCAAGAGCATTTTAGGAAATATCCGTCATTTTGTGAAATATTTGTAAAAGTGACGTCTATTTTGAGAACAAAAATCACAATTTCGTCGACCCCCAGCGTGGAGTGGACCTCCTAATTAGTGGTGAGAAAACTCTGCATTCTGGTTAAACTCCCTGTTGTTTTTCGTTGTTAATGGTAATGATACGGAGTTGTGAATACTTTCGCTGTCAGTAAGGAGTGTACAACATGCAGCTATCCAGTCTTCATGCTACTAGCTCCTAATACAAGTTCTTTTTATATCTAATGCATTAATTCTTCTAGCCTGGATGACAGGGGGAGAGAGTGATGGTAGTAAAAGGGACGGGGCAGCATTTTTCAATTCTCGCCTAGGGCGGCAAAACACCTAGAAACGGCCCCGATTTTGCTACCAAAATTCTATAAACATTTCATGAAATTGTGTTTTTAGAGCTAAATGTGGTTTGCAGGTATCCGGTGCCTTCTTTTTTTAGGGTGGGCGTAACTAGCGTAATTACTCGTAATTACTGTAAAATTACTCGCAACTATGCGTAATTGTGTTAGAAGCGTAATCCAGCGTGTAGCTCTATCTTCTTAATGCACAATGCACCCTCGCATCCAATATTGGCCCGAGGATGCATTTTGCGCTAAGAAAATAGCACTAAATGCTATAAGACATGAACAGCAGTAGCCGCAGACACTCACTCTCTTAGTTCATTGTTCCTGTGCTGCTGCTGTGGGGTGTTTGCCCCAAATTACTCTTAACTACTCAAGCTGGCGTAATCGCGTAATTTCTGTAATTTTGCATACAAAGAGTAATGCATAATTACTGAAATTATTCCGATTACTCCGGCATAATTACATTTTCTTCCAGGCCTACTTTTTTCACACGGCGAGCACTTCATGTAAAAAGAATTCTCGCGAGACAGCAGCAGGAAGTGTCCCTGTGAGACGCTTTATGCCCAGCAAGCTTCCCACTTGCTAAAAAATACACAACATTGCAGACTGAGAAGTTTTGAGAAATGTTGCCAACCTCACATAACACAACATTCATAGATAAAGTGACTGCTGTATAATTACAAATGTGCCCAGGGCTCGTCATAAGGGGCTGGTGGTTACTGGGCAGGGTTCTTGATGGCTACCTGCTCACTGCTCTGCCCCATAGCCTCAGGTGCCCTTACACTCCAACTGGATAAAACACTGGCCCTATTTGTACTTTGTTCACTTGACTATCAGACAGATTCCTGACTGCCCTGTGAACCCAATAAAAGGCCTCAGACACCCTCTTGCCTCTTCTTTCCCACATGTGAACAGATGAGGCAGACTCCGGTACGGACAGTATAGAGATCAGTGGCTATATTAGTGGGGTAGTGGCTCAGGAAGTCACCCTGGTAGATTACCGGGCTCTTCGTGGATGGACGGTGCAGGAAAGGTGTTTGTTGGTGCATGGGCTACCCACTGACCAAGTTAAGGCTGAGGGCCTTGGATGCTGGCCAGCGTGGTGATCTGTGAGGCTAAGAATATCGGCACAGCATGGGTCCCTTCTCTTCTGACCAGCCTGCCTATTGTCATGTGGCCTGTACTAAAGGGCAGAGGCACAGGGGTTAGGTGCTATGGAATGCCCCGTTCCTAACAGAGCACCCTGCAATGCCCAGCCTTTTCCCCAGCTGCTGGAGCAGGCCCAGGTAGATACCTGGAGCTTCAGGAGTGGCAGACACCAGCAGCTTCAGTGCTCCTAAAGTCCATGTGTGGAAAACAAAAAGTGATGGTTATAATGCCTGAATTAGTGGGACCTCATCCCACTCTATCTAGAGTCCATGTAGTCATCCCTGCCATCTAAAGGGCCATGAGGCAGGGCGAACAACAATGTATGTATCAATATGCCCTGCTGCTAGAATAAAGACTGAACGCACAGTCAGTACATGAATTAATGACACCGGCAGCTCAGCAGTCACTGACTCCAGACATTATATGCTCACTGGCCCTAGGCAGTATATGCATCAGCGATTGCTGATGGTAATGAGCATCATTTCCCACAGACAGCACTATGCATCAATGGCACTGAGTATTATATATAGGTATGGCCCCAGACACTAATGAGCTTCAGAAGTCTCTGACGGTACTCTGTATCAATGCCCCTGAAAGCAATATGCATCAATGGCCAAGGCAATAGCATGCATCAATAGTACCAGAAGGTACATGCATTAGTGATCGTCAGCAGGGTATGCAACAGTTGCTTCAGACATTATGTACTTCTCTAACCCCCACAATGTATGCATCAGTGGATCCAGACGGTAACATGCATCAGTGGACCCAGGAAGTAAAATGCATCAATGGCAACAGAAAGTAAGACTATCAAAAGACTCAAGCTGAAAAAGCATGAATAGTGCTAGGATGTAACAAGCATACAGAGTCCCAAGCTGCAACAATCATCAATAAGCCCAGGATATCACAAGCATCAATGACCCCAGGGTGTAGCAAGTATCAATGACCCCAGGAGGATATCACAAACATCAATGACCCCAGGCTGTAAGAAGCATTAATGACCTCAGGCTGTAGCAAGTATCAATGACTCCAGGATATCACACGCATCAATGACCCCATGCTGTAACAAATATCAATGACCCCAGGATATCACAAGCATCAATGACCCCAGGCTGTAAGAAGCATTAATGACCTCAGGCTGTAGCAAGTATCAATGACCCCAGGATATCACACGCATCAATGACCCCATGCTGTAACAAATATCAATGACCCCAGGATATCACAAGCATCAATGACCCCAGGCTGTAAGAAGCATTAATGACCTCAGGCTGTAGCAAGTATCAATGACCCCAGGATATCACACGCATCAATGACCCCATGCTGTAACAAATATCAATGACCCCAGGATATCACAAGCATCAATGACCCCAGGCTGTAAGAAGCATTAATGACCCCAGGCTGTAAGAAGCATTAATGACCTCAGGCTGTAGCAAGTATCAATGACCCCAGGATATCACACGCATCAATGACCCCATGCTGTAACAAATATCAATGACCCCAGGATATCACAAGCGTCAATGGCCCCAGGCTGTAAGAAGCATTAATGACCCCAGGAGGATATCACAAACATCAATGACCTCAGGCTGTAGCAAGTATCAATGACCCCAGGAGGATATCACAAACATCAATGACCCCAGGCTGTAAGAAGCATTAATGACCTCAGGCTGTAGCAAGTATCAATGACCCCAGGATATCACACACATCAATGACCCCAGGCTGTAACCAGCATCAATGACCTCAGGCTGTAACAAGCATCAATAACCCCATGATATCACAAACATCAATGACCCCAGGCTGTAACCAGCATCAATGACCTCAGGCTGTAACAAGCATCAATAACCCCAGGATATCACAAGCATCAATGACCCCAGGCTGTAAGAAGCATTAATGACCTCAGGCTGTAGCAAGTATCAATGAACCCAGGATATCACACGCATCAATGACCCCATGCTGTAACAAATATCAATGACCCCAGGATATCACAAGCATCAATGACCCCAGGCTGTAAGAAGCATTAATGACCTCAGGCTGTAGCAAGTATCAATGACCCCAGGATATCACAAGCATCAATGACCCCAGGCTGTAAGAAGCATTAATGACCTCAGGCTGTAGCAAGTATCAATGACCCCAGGATATCACAAGCATCAGTGACCCCAGGCTGTAACAAATATCAATGACCCCAGGAGGATATCACAAACATCAATGACCTCAGGCTGTAGCAAGTATCAATGACCCCAGGAGGATATCACAAACATCAATGACCCCAGGCTGTAAGAAGCATTAATGACCTCAGGCTGTAGCAAGTATCAATGACCCCAGGATATCAGAAATATCAATGACCCCAGGCTGTAACAAATATCAATGACCCCAGGAGGATATCACAAACATCAATGACCCCAGGCTGTAAGAAGCATTAATGACCTCAGGCTGTAACAAGCATCAATAACCCCAGGATATCACAAGCATCAATGACCCCAGGCTGTAACCAGCATCAATGACCTCAGGCTGTAACAAGCATCAATAACCCCAGGATAACACAAACATCAATGACCCCAGGCTGTAACCAGCATCAATGACCTCAGGCTGTAACAAGCATCAATAACCCCAGGATATCACAAGCATCAATGACCCCAGGCTGTAACCAGCATTAATGACCTCAGACTGTAACAAGCATCAATAACCCCAGGATATCACAAGCATCAATGACCCCAGGCTGTAACCAGCATCAATGACCCCAGACTGTAACCAGCATCAATGACCTCAGGCTGTAACAAGCATCAATAACCCCAGGATATCACAATCATCAATGACCCCAGGCTGTAACCAGCATTAATGACCTCAGGCTGTAACAAGCATCAATAACCCCAGGATATCACAAGCATCAATGACCCCAGGCTGTAACCAGCATCAATGACCTCAGGCTGTAACAAGCATCAATAACCCCAGGATATCACAAACATCAATGACCCCAGGCTGTAAGAAGCATTAATGACCTCATGCTGTAAAAAGTATCAATGACCCCAGGATATCAGAAACATCAATGACCCCAGGCTGTAACCAGCATCAATGACCTCAGGCTGTAAGAAGCATCAATAACCCCAGGATATCACAAGCATCAATGACCCCAGGCTGTAACCAGCATTAATGACCTCAGGCTGTAACAAGCATCAATAACCCCAGGATATCACAAGCATCAATGACCCCAGGCTGTAACCAGCATCAATGACCTCAGGCTGTAACAAGCATCAATAACCCCAGGATATCACAAACATCAATGACCCCAGGCTGTAAGAAGCATTAATGACCTCATGCTGTAAAAAGTATCAATGACCCCAGGATATCAGAAACATCAATGACCCCAGGCTGTAACCAGCATCAATGACCTCAGGCTGTAAGAAGCATCAATAACCCCAGGATATCACAAGCATCAATGACCCCAGGCTGTAACCAGCATTAATGACCTCAGGCTGTAACAAGCATCAATAACCCCAGGATATCACAAGCATCAATGACCCCAGGTTGTAACAAGTATCAATGACCCCAGGATATCACAAACATCATTGACCCCAGGCTGTAAGAAGCATTAATGACCTCATGCTGTAAAAAGTATCAATGACCCCAGGATATCAGAAACATCAATGACCCCAGGCTGGAGCAAGGATAAAGAGCCCAAAGCTGTAACAATCATCAATGACCCCAGGATATCAGAAACATCAATGACCCTAGGCTGTAACAAGCATCAATGACCTCAGGCTGTAACAAGCATCAATGAATTCAGGCTGTTACGAGCATCAATAACCCCAGGATATCAGCAGTATCAATGACCCCAGGCTGTAACAATCATCAATAACTTCAGGATATCACAAACATCAATGACCCCAGGCTGTAGCAAGTATCAATGACCCCAGGAGGATATCACAAGCATCAATGACCCCAGGCTGTAAGAAGCATTAATGACCTCAGGCTGTAGCAAGTATCAATGACCCCAGGCTGTAATAAGCATAAAGAGCCCTATGCTGTAACAATCATCAATTACACCTGGATATCACAGGCATCAATGACCCCAGGTTGTAACAAGCATCAATGACCTCAGGATGTAGCAAGCATTTTAACAAGAATCAATGATCGATTACCCCACCTGCTTCCATTTGTTTGATTTCCTGGTGCTTAGTCTTTACGGTGAGTGAGACTTCCTATTGGTTCCTAAACAATTCTTTCTCTTTCCAATGAGACAAAATAGGATGCTTGCTTTTGGGGACTGTCCTATGACCCACTCGTGGAGCGGAAGTTGTAAGTGGAGCAGCACATTCCTCAAGTGTGATGATGTCAGTGTCTGCGGATGTCAATCTGAGATATTCGAGGTGTAAGACAATGGCTTTTCACAGGTTCACACCCACTTTTTGTCCCATTTTTGATTATTAAGTACTGGTGTAATGAGTCTGTAGTGCACAGGGCCCTGGTGACCAGGCCTCAGTTCATATGCTGTAACCTTACAAATGTATGTTTAATCATCTCACTCCCAATTGGGTTAAGCTAACTCACTTATAAGTCCCTAGTATATGGTACAAGGGATACACAGGGCATGTAAGTTAAGTGGCCCTAGTGGAATGCAGCATTTATTGTGCCAGTGAAAGTGTGACAAAGCAAAACATGACTCCCAGCCACCATTGCAGGTTGGAAGAGCTGTTTTAAACTGCTAAATTGACTTCGCCATTCAAAGTAATATTCACAAGTCACCTATAAGGCAGGCCTACTGAATCCTAAAGGCAGGATGCATTATATTAAAAAGAAGGACATGTGTTTTATTAACTTTACATGTCCTGACAATAAAAACCCTGCATTGTCGGTTATACCGTGGAAAGTCTGAAAGGCTGCTAGCCCCATTAGCTAGCACAGGATCACATACTGACAACTCAGCTGTGCTAAATTCCAAATGGGACTACTAAATGTGGTACTTGAACATTTAGGGTCCTCGCAGTGTGGGGTCTGGGTAGAGCCAGAGATGTCTGCCTTGCAGGATGGTTCATACCTTGCCCTTGGAAAGGTGTTGAGGACACTGCAGGACATTCGTGTGGGTTGATGAGGACAGTGTGGTAATGTTGCTGTATCTGTGGGTTATGAATTGACAAGCCTTTGCTGAGAGGTTTGGAGTTTTTTTGTTTCATTAGAGGAAATGTCTAGGAAGGATTTGTTTAATGAAAAGATTTTTTTTTCTCAAACTTCCTTTGAATTTATACTTGCAAGGGTTTGTATTCAATTAACAAAGCCTCTGCATACATTGTGCATGGACGAAAATACACTTAAGATATACTTACTCAACAAAAGGCAACTGGCCCACTGTGCACCTCCTCCGCTTAATGTTACAAGGTATCACTTCCGGGTCAGTGAAGACTTTGCCAAAACGAAGCTCTCACCGATGTTTGGACAAAGTTCTTCTGAACTAACAACAACACTAGCCCCTTCACACCTTGGGCAATATAGAAGCTGCAAGTCAACTTCGATGTGCAATGTAGAAACTTCTAAACAATGTATATCTTTACATGTATAAATAAAACCTATGGAGTGAGAGGTTGAAGTTCATGGTCAGACTTATAAGCCGTCTTGTAACTTATTTATTTCCTTATTTATTTGTAGGAATTGTCTTGTGCGGTACATGCTGTACTCGACAGCTTCTAAGCACCCAGAGGTGACAGGAGTAGGCGAGGGGCAGACAGTCATTGCACAGCTAGTGAGAGTTGTGCAAGAGAGCACTTGTGGTAGCATTAGCAGGGGCATGTGTGAACCGAGCAGTCAAGGATCCACCTGTTAGTTGGCGAAGGCTTGTTTGAAAGTAATGCTAGTCACCTCCTGTAGGTACAGTACGCCTACGATGGGACTCTTATTAGAACTGCTTGTGATGCTAACTTCATGGGCGCCAGCTCTTCCTTCCTCAGACAGGGCCTGGCAGCTGTCTGAGGAAGGGAGGGAGCACTCAGTGGGGAAGTCCTGTCAGCTCTCAGAAAGAGCACGGATTAAAAACTGACTTTCAAAGGAGTCCTTATCAGGCCATTGATTCATTTTCATCACTGATCAGTTTCTCAACAGTGACTAGAAACCCTGAGGGTGTCCATGTCAGTGATGCAGACCCTCTTTACATTTCACCTTTTACTTTATCTTGCATTCCCTAGAGTATTTGCTTTTTTCCAAATGTTGTGTTTCTGTACTTTTGTTTTCCATGCAACATGTTACCAGGGCCGGACTGGCCGTACCGGGCATTGGGCGTTTCCACAGGAGGCTGGAAGGGTGAGGGTTGGTTTTGCACGGGTGGGGGCCGGATTTGTTACTGTGGTGCCTCAAACCCACCCCCCTCCCACCTGCCCTCCCCCCACCCACGGGAGGCAGGGGGAGGGCTGGTATGACAAAATTGCCGGGGGTGCTTTGAGTTTCCAGTCCGGCCCTGCATGTTACTCCTGTATCGTGCATATTGTGAACTAGGTCGCCCGGGTGTGTGTTTATAATGGGCCATGATTGAGAGCTCTCAACCCTCTCTGCAGCGAACACTGTGGGGTGTGTGAAGGGTAGGCTATAGCTCTGCTGGTGCGACAAATTTCTTTTGGTGCCAATTCCCCCAGCCCCCCCCTCCGACCTCCTCCTTGGATTCCCTTACTACCACCAGGAAAAAGTGCCCCTCATCCCTCCATAGCCCCACTCTCATATACATTTCATTTGTTTTAAAGCGCTGGTAAAGGTTGGCTTCACTAATCCACTCAGCTAGCCACATAAAATACAGATCTGTTCTTTGCAGCAGGCATATTAACCCTCTGCGCTACTATGGTGACTCAAAACTGCCA
The DNA here is from genome assembly GCA_963921515.1 of Calotriton arnoldi. Classification (NCBI taxonomy): domain Eukaryota; kingdom Metazoa; phylum Chordata; class Amphibia; order Caudata; family Salamandridae; genus Calotriton; species Calotriton arnoldi. The sequence goes on from CAWUFW010000359.1 coordinate 4,003,278, forward strand.
CTAGAGAAAACTCCGATCACTCTCTAGCAGGAACATTAATCACAAGAGTTATCTTGGCTTTTTTATTGCTGCCTGAAAGCTGGACACACAAGGAACTCTGCAGCTGCTTTTAAATGCATGTTAAAGCTAAACACCCCCCCCCCCCCAGGTGAGTGCCCCTCTCTAGGTCGGCGACCACTGCACCGCCCTAAAGCCGGCCCTGGTTGTGTATGGGGGGCGAGTGGAGGAGATGAAAGGAAGTAGATGCAGGAGAGAGAAAATATAGTGCTGAAGAGGAAAGAGGTGACATGAGATGGTGGATTTCAGAAAGTGTCTAACCGGGTGAGAGACGCAGAAGGACGTGGTGCGAAGCGGAGATCTGGAGTGTCCACCCCTTCCAAGGGGACCTGAGCAATGTTTAATTCACACTCTCATATTTTCAGGATTTAAACACTTTCAATTGTAATTATTCGCAACAAAATCATAGTTGTTATTTACTGCTGCTAACAAGCATTGACGAAGCTAAATGGTATGGCTTGTTTTAGGCATATGTCTGTTATTTTGTGATATGTCTACCTATAATAACAGAAAACTCACAAAGAGGCAACCAAATACTGACCTGGTGCCACGTTGTATGAAGCACAAGACTTTAGTACACATGTTTTAAGCCATACCCTTAATTGCACAGGCCACACATCCTAGAAAAGCCCTGTGGTTATGCTTCTTGGACCACAAAGTGTCACTGCCTTCACCTCTTTCATTCTGCTTGAAGGGCTGGGAGTGAGATATTTGTAGTCAGGAAAAAGTTACAAAGGAAAACCTCCATCTGGTTGACGCTGTACCTCCGCGCACTACAAGCCTCAACCAACTCCTCACTCTCCGAAGAATAACCCCTGGGATGTAAGTCCACCTTGGAACAACCAAGACATTTCCCACCATCCACAGACCTCCCCGTCCACATTCTCCACCTAGGAATTATGGGCCACATGTATGAAACAATTTTGAATTCGCAAGTGGTGTGTATCGCAAAATTCGGCCGTTTGCAAATGCAAAATATCCTTTCACGAAGTATGAAACGGTTTGTGGTCGAAATTTTAGGTAATCGCAAAAACTGAGATTACCTAAAATTGCGATTACAAATAGGGAATCTCAAATTGCGATTCCCTTAGCACATGTTCCAAGCATTCTCTAAATGCAAACTCTGCATTTAGTAAAAAAATTTATTACCATCGACTTCAGACTGATGGTAACCATGTGCAAATTTTGAAAAATGACATTTTCCAAGTGCCATGTAGCACACTCATGCGCTTTACATGTGCACACATTTTTTCTGGGGTGCTTCAGGGGGGCTTTGGGCCCCTAGGGACCCTTGGCTTTGCATTAGCTAATTTGCGATTACCAATTAGGTAATCGCAAATTTGCTTATGAAAACCATTCGCACCTACAGGCCTTTAGGCTCCTAGGAACGAATGGAGAAGTATTGCCTAATAGCGATTACCTATTTACCTCATCGCTATTTGGTAATATTAAGGAATCGCTAAATTTTTGGCAATTCCTTATATACATAGCATTTTGCGATTATCAAATAGCGATTCAGTAAAAAACTCTATTTGGTTATCACCGAATGCTTTTTTGATACATATGTCCCACTGAATGCCCCAATTGCCGTCTCTAACCAGTTCATTGCACTCTGCGATGTCTGCTCCATCGTTGCCGATCTGTAGCTAAGCGCTGCCTGGAGCTTGCAGACATGATTATGAACCTCAAGCCTGATATCCAAATCCTCACAGAAACCGGACTCAATGAGACTTTTAGCTAGACGTTCTTATCCCCCCACGTAATTCCATCCTCCGCTGCGACCAGGAGTCCGCACAAGGCAGGGAGCAGATGCAATTCATGGGAGCGCGCTGGGTGCAAACGTCTTACAATCGAACATATCCATTCCTTCCAATATGTGTCTCTTATCTCTGATCACAAGGTCTCTGATCTTAGACTCAATGTCATTTACCATCCTTCAGGCGAAGGCTGCACATTCATCGAGGAATGCATGGATTTATTTTGTTACAGCCGATACTCTCAGATTCTCTTGTCTTCCTTGGAGACTTCAACATTCACTGGAGTGAAGACAACAATAAACCTGTCAAGTGCTTCTCTTCTCCGTGACAGTGACCTTCTCCAGCACTGTCAGAAGCCATCTCATGGCAAAGTCTCTATTCTTGATCCTGGTATCTCCAAGGAAAAAACTTTTGACCCCCGAGGGTACATTGGTCAGCCCACCTACAAACTCCTTTTAAGCTTTTCTTTGTCTACCAGAAAATATCAGGCCAATTTAAGAGAGATAATATCATGGTTCTGTGACACAAACAATATTGTCATCAACAGTCTTGCTATTGGGGGCCGGAGTAACATTCTACCCTGGATCCAAGTGCCACAGTAATGCCACAACAGAGGAACTAAGGTAAATGCAAGGAAATCATGATCAATGAACATGCCCCACTGAAAAGCAAGCGAAAAAGGTCTCAAACTTCTCCCCCCTGATTCTCAAAGAATTTATACACCAGAAGAGTACATCTGAAACACCCTTGAGAAAATCTGGAGACAGTTACCCTCTCTAGTCTTTCTATTCTCAGGGCCTCCGGAAGAAAAATATCAATTAAAGATCTTCAAATTGAAATCAAGTCAGATTGAATCCATGACTTGATACTGCTAAAAATCATCTCAATCAATCAATATTTATTGAGCGTGGCTATTCACCCCTGAGGGTATCCAAGCACTGTGGTCTCACTGGTCTCAGTCGAAAAGCCAGGTCTGGAGTCTGTGAGGGAGGGCGACATCCGAAGGTGGCGGAGGAGGTTGTTCCAGAACTTAGCGGCAAGGTAGGAGAAAAAACAGCCTCCACAAAAGATTTTTGGGAGCATGTGCAGGGTGTGGAAGGAGGTAGAGTAGACTGCATTGACGTGGCGCTTCATGGTAAGTTTGCTGTCCAGGATGATGCTGAGGTTGTGGGCATGGTTGATCTGTGTGGGTCCGAGTTCGGGGGGCCACCAAGTGTTGTCCCACAGGGAGGTGTTCTTCCCAAAAATCAGCACATCTGACTTGTCTGTGTTGAGCTTCAGGCAGTTGGTCCTTATCCAGTTGACGACACTCATCATGGCGTTGTGGAAGTTTGTTCTGGTGTTGGCGGGGTCTTCCATGAGTGAGAGGATGAGTTGGATGTTGTCTGCGTAGGACATGATGTTGAGTCCTTGGGTTCTGATGATGTCGGCCAGTGGTGTCACGCAGGTGTTGAACAGGGTAGGGCTGAGGGATGAGCCTTGGGGGACACCTCAGATGATGCTCTTGGGCTCAGAGGTGAAGGGTGGTAGGCGGATTCTCTGGGTGCGTCTTGTAAGGAAGGATGCGATCCATTTAGAGGGCGTCTCCCTGGACACTGGAGTGGTGGAGTCTTCTGATGAGGGTGTGGTGGGATGCAATCTTGAATGCAGCTGAGAGGTCGAGGAGGATCAGGGCTGATGTTTCACCCCAGTTGAGGAGGGTTCTGATGTAATCGGTAGCGGCAATCAGGTCTCTGTGCTATGGTCGGCGTGGAAGTCATATTCGGAGCCATCGAGCAGGTGTCGTGTTGTTCCTAGGACCCCCCCAGGACCTGCGCGTTTTGGATGACCTAAACTGAGGGCTTGGTGTGCAGATAGACTCTGGACACCCCCACAGGTTGAGTCAGCCGTTAGACCAGCTAGCTCATCAGTGCCACTACCACCCCTCTGTACTATAAATTGTGGTAGGTAGTTTCTGGCAACCACTGAACATGACAACCTTGATTCCTCAGGTATCGTGGAAACAATATGGTATCTTTCGCTCAGTCACTCATGCTTGCCTTTCTCAGAATACATAGAATGACGATTGGAACGGTTTCAATAATTATTTATTGGTCAAGCGTCAGTCTAGTGTGAAACATATTAGCTGCGACAATCAAAAGACAAGAGCAGACAAATGTGATCGCTAGCACCAATATCGTAAAAAGTAGATACATTTCTACCACAGTGCTAATAAGATGAACAAAAGCATATTACATAAAACAATAGCAATGGCGTACTCCTACGATGCGTAGCCTACCTAACCGTGCCTAGCCTAGAGGTGTAGGTGAAGCATGTATGTGTAAGTGCTAGGATATGTTCTAATGGAGCCTAATGGAGCCAAGAATTCCCTGGGGAAGTGCTGGTTCTGAATGAAGGACCCCGTCTCTGCGTCGAGGATGGCACCCCGCAAGGGGATGTCAGATCTCTGCTTGTCGAAGAATCAGCTGGCAGAGCCTCGTCTCAGCTTGGAAGAAATTGTCCTCTGCCTGTCTAAGGGGGAGTGAGAATCTTTTATACTAAAGTGGTCACTCCAGGGTTTTTCTAGAATCGATATGTTTTGAAAACATTTGCTAATCCTTTTCTAAACAAACATGATCATGCATAGCTGGCTGTTGGCCATGGATGAAAAAAAGTGGTGACCCCTATGCAGAATGTATCTACCGTGCCTGGGGACATGTTTATGTACATCAGGTACAGGGATTAAGGTATGGTACCAAGAGCCTGATGTCGTAGAGACAGAAGTAAGCTACTGGGTAAAAGGTCACCTGTGTAATACCGTTATGTCGTGTGGATGGGACGCAATGTATGTAATCGGTATGCACATGATGGGACTAACCTAAAGGACATGACACCCACTCCTCATAAAAAGGTCAACAAGGTCAGCTAGGGAATGATAGTAAAAGCTAAAAAGGCATAAAAATCCTTTATATTAAAAGCATACAAAAAAAGCTATTAAAAATGTCCATAAAAAGCACGGTCTATAGTGAAGGCATTCTTCCCTAAAAAGCGTTCATAAAAGAGTCCTCTATATTTTAATTATAATGTCACTGTTTTTCTGAGCACCTTCAAAGCCACTATGTTCAGATAGAGCAGAGAAGACAAACAAAGTCTATTCGACCTTCAATTTGGTACATGTTTAAAAATTGTCCAAACGGTTCCCAGCACAGGAAAGGCCAGATTGTTTAATAATCCTGCGCTGAAGACTCAACATCACTGTACATGGCATCCGCAGGAGGCAGTCCCTCCAGTACTTCCAGTATGATATCAAGTGAGCAGATGTGGTCATCATCGTTGTTTCCCACGGCAGCCCTCGGGGAAGAAGTGGATGCCTGCGTGCCTGAGACTGATGCTTGCACATCCGTTGCAGAGCCGTTCTCCGGTTGAACAGGAGCTTAAGCGTCCCGCGGAGGCTCTAAGAACGCCATCACCAACATGGGAATACGCTGTGGACAACTGTGCACATGGGCCCATAAAGGCGCCAGGAGCATGTCTATGTCCGGCGGCACAACCGATGGAATTGTCAGACAGAGGTCCAACACGTGTCCGAATCTGCAAAAGAGGCAGCGGAATACTGGTAGGATGCAGTCAAGCCAGCCCCGTCTGAAAGACAGAAACCAATGCTCACTAAGCTCTTGAAGCCGAGGTAACCCCATTAAGAACACCAATCGCTCACGACAACGTCGCTCCAGCAGTGCTCTCCATGTCTTGAGTGATTCTGACATCCATTGCGAAGCAATAGAAGTAAAATCAGGATGCCCGCTACCGAAAGCAGGACCAAAGGAAGCCCTCCAAAAATGCTTCCAAGTACGGAGTGTATGAAAGATGGAATCACTCCGAAAATGGTTTGAAAGGTGGTTAACAGACCTGATCTAATGCTCTTAAATAAGTGTACGATACCACTCGTATCAGACATGTTAAAGATACGATGGACCATTTCTCCGAAATGGAGAGGGAAGTTCGTACGGACCAACGCCTGTATCTCTGCCGAAGACCTTGCCACTTGGAGATCAAAAGTCTCTTGGGCTGAAGTTAAGGCCACATTATGCTGAAACAGCATGGCTTTCAGTCTGCTCAGAGAATCAAACCCTATGTTGGATACATTCAGTGAGGGCCACAGTGGTGCCTCCCTAACTGTGCGAGCTGGGGGAAACAATACTTGCTTACAACAAATAACCCTGGTGTTGACGGTCACTAGATAAGCAATGCCGGGCGTCATACCACAGCAGCCTTGGTCGTTCAGCATCAAGTAACTCCCATTTAAAAGCAACTCGAAAATCAGATGAATTGTGGCAGCTGGAGAACCCTTCAGGTAGCAGGATAAGTTCGCTATTGACGCATTACATGCCCCGTGCAGCGCTATTTCTTTACACACTAAAGACCCACTTAAGGCCTTGTCGCAGTTTGAACCACTCAGAAAAACTTCCTTGTCTTTGTTCCTGCACCTATATTTGTACGGTAACTCCCAGACTTCACGTATGTACCCTTCGCCCAACGCTTCAAACCTGCCTACTGGGTAATATTTGAGGCAGTACTGGAATTGGAATGTCATGATTGGCAGTGTGATATAGCCATGGATTAACCATTCCGTAGACGGTGATTCTGCTACAGTAAAAGGTAACTTCTGTAGTTTTTCAATAAGCAGAATGGTGTACTTCGCATCTCTGCGTGCCGTGGTCAATTGTCTGTCGGTCAGATTGTAAGCCAAAAACAGATTTGTGTCTTTAATGTATCTCCATGGAACGTGGCCAGAACGCAATGATTGAAGCGTCCATCTTAGAAGCATAATAGCGTGTAGCTGAGTTTGCCCATGTTGTAAAATAGACAAATCTTGTTTCATTATGTCGATAGCTGAGGACACAATGTTGCCCAGTGATTAAATACGAGACGAAAGTATGGTCATGCCGTTGTCTACCACAGCTAAAGCCTTTTCTAGGTTAATTCTATCTATCTCACATAGTGTCTCTGCAGCTTCCTGTTGGGAGACTTTCCAAACCTCATTATAGATGGTGTATAAGAAGCGTTTCCTACGTGGTGTTTTGGGACCTAACAGGAACTCCCTAAGATCCATGTCGTCAGACAAAAGGGACAAGTGTTGTTTCACCTGTGATAGTGTTGAGGACTTTAGCCAATCTAGGCACAACTTCCCAACACTATAGGAAGTCACCACCCCTGGGTCGTCTATGTGTACATAGCGAAGGGTCGGGCCTATGGATACTAAACCCTTTGGTGGTACCCCTGAATCTTGAGTGACACCTATTCGTGTCTACTGGCCAAACCAACCAACACTTCCAATCGGGAGATGATGAATTGTAAGTTTTTGTACCATGTGTAACTTCACTTGTTAGCGTGTTATTTGAAATACCCTTACTAGGTGTGGGTGAAGGGATGCTCGGTGTTTTCAGGTCTTTGATTTTTGCAAACCCGTAACAGGTCTGTTGCACTGTTCTGTTCAGGAAAATCATCTGTAATGGTAGGAGACAAGCTCTTAATAAAGCCTCAGTTCCCTGAACCTGCCACTCTCTTGTCCCCCACATCGATTTTGTGTCTATGGTGTCTCTCCAGTAGTCGAAACCCTGTATAGACAGTTGGGAGATAAAAAGTGCTGAATATATCAGCTTTGTGTTTGTCAGCATAATTTTCTTTGCCGTCGCATTAGTCTGTGCAAGTTTATAGTAAAACGATTCTGGGTCGGATGTATTGAACCCTGAAAAGTATGTGAACTTCTGTGCGAAGGTGGCAGAACTACCTTGTGGTGGTGTTGGGCAATGTTCCCATTGATGGTACACATTAGCAGTGCGCGGTACACTTGCTCTATGCAAAAAATTATGACCATAATGCTGGTAACAAAACATGGTATCGTAGTCAGTTGTATCCTCATACAATTCCCTGAAAGAAAATGCAGCAGACTGTTCTAAATCTGTGAGCATAGTATTTACAGTCTCAATGTACCAATCATCAGATAGTGTACTAGGGGTAATGAAATCATTCAAAGAGATTTTAAACAAATGTGGAATTTTCAAATGTTCAGGGGGGCCATATACATCATATGAAATTTTATCCCAAACTATACCATCAGGTATTGGAATTGCTGTAATGTTCACCATGGACAAGTCTCTTTGTTCACGGTGTGATGAAAAATGTGGTTTCAGGACCAAGTTCACGGATTGCACTGCAGAACGTTCTGGGAGATAATGTCCGTTCAGAAGCAGAAAAAAGACAGTCACTGTGCCAATCCAAATCAACAGGTATACTACCCCCATTGCATACAAAATATGCAACCAAGGTGGCACTAAGTAAGTCTTTTTGAGCAAAAGATAGAATTGGCTAAAGTTTTCTTACTTTGAAGTGGGTGGCGTTTGATCAGGTTCACTTGGATCTGAAGAGAAATCATCGAATTTGATGAAGTAGCCAGACGCAGTTTGATCTATCTTTAGTAGCTCAGCAGGTTTTGTAGAACTGGCAGATGTGTCGTTTGAGGGCACATTAATGTAGACATCATTGTTGGGCCGAATTGTAACTTGCATTGTTGTTTCTTCTTGATGTTTTTCAATTTTAACTGGTGTGATTTGCACTCCATTATTCGTTACCCCTTCACATTGTGTAGGTGAGTCTTGAAAGGTTATTAGTCTTTCCATCTGAACTTCCTGTATAGTAGCAAGAGGAGGTCTGCGGCTACTCAGGACCCCACGCGGCCTACTGCTGAGGATCGGCCACATGATGCGGTTTGATCAGATCAATGGAGATGAATCTTTCTTCTTTTCTGCCGGCAAGAGGCGGAAGAAGTACTGTTCTTGTTCCCACTACCGCTAGGACAGGTACAGCTGTTCTGTAAGATGGCCCAAACTCTCTTCTGTCCACGATCTTTTCCCTGACCAGGTCCCCAATCTGTGGGACCCAGGCAGGTCTTGCCGGAACTGGTTTCACTTCCCCAGTGGCGGTGCGTTTGACTTGCACGTTGCTTTGTAGTGCTCGGAATTCATTGAGTTCCTGTAAAACAGCCAAACGGTCATTCAGTTCAAATGGTTTTGCATCCGCCACTTTGCTGGCACAATCAAGATCAGTTACCCCCATTCTTGTCCCAAACAGGATTTCATATGGGGTACGGCCTCCCAAGGACTTTCTTGGCATGTTGTTAAGTGCCCTCTGGACCCCATATAGGTGATTGACCCATGTACCACCCGCGCCTAATACCCTTGCTGTTAAGGATTGCTTTAGGTCCTGGTTTTTCCTCTCCACCACCGAATTTCCCTCGGTATGGTAGGGGGAGGAGTACCGCAAGGCCATACCCATGCCTTCCATGGCTTCCTTATAAGCCCTAGAGCTAAACACAGGACCACAGTCGGAATGTAAAGTGCCAATTGAGTATGTCCTGATGAAGACTCGCAAATCCTTTATAACAGTTCAAGCGTCAGCCGAGCGCTGGGGCCAAACCCATTGGAATCTAGAGCATGAATCCACTGCCACCAAGATGAACTTGTAAGCCCCGTCAGAATTTAAGGGGCCGCAGTGGTCCAAATAGACACATGCGAGAGGTCTGTCTGAAATCAGTAATAGTGTTTGTGGTGGATGGAACGGTTTCAATAATTATTTATTGGTCAAACATCAGTCTAGTACGAAACATGTTAGCTGTGACAATCAAAAGACAGGAGCAGACGAATGTAATCGCTAGTACCAATATCGTAAAAAGTAGATACATTTCTACCATAGTAATAAGATGAATAAAAGCATATTACATAAAACAATAGCATTGGCGTAATCCTACGATGCGTAGCCTACCTAACCGTGCCTAGCCTAGAGGTGTAGGTGAAGTATGTATGTGTAAGTGATAGGATATGTCCTAATGGAGCCGAATGGAGCCAAGAATTCCCCGGGGAAGTGCTAACCCCTCACCAGATGGTTCTGAATGAAGGACCCCGTCTCTGGGTCGAGGATGGCACCCCGAAAGGGATGTCAGATCTCTGCTTGTCGAAGAATCAGCTGGCAGAGCCTCATCTCAGCTTGGAAGGAATTCTCCTCTGCCTGTCTAAGGGGGAGTGAGGGTCTTTTATACTAAAGTGGTCACTCCGGGGTTTTTCTATAATCGATATGTTTTGAAAACATTCGCTAATCCCCTGCCACCAAGATGTACTTGTAAGCCGCATCAGAATTTAAGGGGCCGCAGTGGTCCAAATAGACACATGCGAGAGGTCTGTCTGAACTCCGTAATGGTGTTTGTGGTGGCTTGTGAATAGTGGAACCCTTCATCTGCTGGCAAAAATCGCACGTCAGGACATAGTCCTTTGTTTGTTTTGTCAGCCCTGCCAACCAGTAACGCTGCTTCAATAATGAAATTGTTGCCGTGACTCCTGCATGTGCCGAGCCCAGACCCTCGTGTGCAGCTAATATTAAACCTAATCTGCGATCTTTGTTTGGTATTACTCTATCCCCCACTCTTGGAATTTGAGCATACGGTATTTTGTAGGAGTACTTCAGTGGAAAGCCTTTTGGCAGGACGGGTGAGACGTTCTTTGAGGCATTGATAGCTACTATTATATCTCCGTCTATTCTCATGTGTGAATGAGTGATTGCGGCAATGGCAGCAATTCGCACTGTCGTCTTCGCGGCTTCATCAGCCAGTGAATTCCCTTCAATGTGTATCCCAGCACGCTGATGACTCAAGGTGTGAATAACTTGAGCCCATGGCAGGCATGCTTTCAGTTTTGCCACTTGTTCCCATAACAACTTATGTTTTATCGTGCCACCCTTGGCGTCTCTAAATCTATTCTGGCTCCAGTAGTGAAGATATTCATTGTAAGATTGCACATAGTAAAACGAATCACACACAATCAATGTGGGGAATTCCCGATCCGTATACTTTAGTGCTAGTATCAGGGCTTTTAGTTCTGCCAGCTACGCGGTACAATCTCCTAGAGATTGCGTAGTCGTATTGCTGGGGTGGAATTTACCGTTCCACATCCGACCTTTCACTATAGCGCATGCAGCGCTATACTGCTGTTTACTTCCTATGGCAGGTTGTGCTGAACCGTCAGAATAAATGATGTGTTCATATTGATCAAGAGGCACGATTTCATTCGGGAGAGGGTATTCTTGTTCGCACTGCAGGAATGCTTGTGTTCTAAGTCTTGGATCGTATCTATATTCTACATCTGTTGCAGTGAGAGAATTAGCCCATTGTATCCATCGTGGATGCAGTGCCTTTGCATTTGGAATGCTGGCTTTAGTTACTGCTTCTAAAGTTGATATGGGGGTTACAACGATGATGTGTTTCCCCTGTGCAAGTGCTCTTTCTCTCATTACAGCAGTTTGTACAGCTGTAGAATGTTTTCTGTTGCTGCAAATCGATTTTCAGCATTTGTGTACAGATGAGATTTGTATGCGATAGGGACTGTCTCACCTTCATTGAACGTAATGTAGGTATAACCTGATAACCCGGGGACGACCCGTATCCAGGGGGAGTGAGGGTCTTTTATACTAAAGTGGTCACTCCGGGGTTTTTCTAGAATCGATATGTTTTGAAAACATCCGCTAATCCCTTGCTAATCCTTTTCTAAACAAATATGATCAGGCACAGCTGGTTGTTGGCCATGGATGAAAAAAGTGGTGACAGAATAAATCTACTGTGCCTGGGGACATGTTTATGTACGTCAGGTACAGGGATTAAGATATGGTACCAAGAGCCTTATGTCGGAGAGACAGAAGTAAGCTACTAGGTAAAAGGTCACCTGTGTAAGACAGTTATGTCGTGTGGATGGGACACAATGTATGTAATCGGTATGTACATGATGGGACTAACCTAAAGGACATGACACAGGTTGTTTATTTCTAGGTGTTTTGTGTGCTTGTGGTTGATAACCTTCTTGAGGACTTTGGTGGGGAACAGGAGCAGCAAGATCGGGCGCTTCTATTACATATCATTAAACAATGGAACTACCATTCCTTCACCAGCATGACATCTACACTGGAAACAAAATGCAAAAAATGTAAAGGTTTTGAGGCCTTCTTCGAAGAGAAAGGAAAGGCTATTGAACAATCTCTTCCACCGAGCTTCAAAATGCCAGATGACTCCACACTAGACTGGAAAGCTCAATGGACTTGGTCGCACCTTGACATGGTCTCTGAGACCGAGTTACTTGAAACTATAACAGGTTACAATGACCACTTCTCTGACATATTTCGCGGCACCATGAGCAAGGAAATGTCCATACAACTGCTGCCACATTGAACCTCCCAGGTTAATTCGTCCATGAAGCAAGGGGTTTTTCCCCCCATAGTTTGAAAATCGGACCGGTCTCCTCCATCCTAAAAACCTCAGTGCTGACAACAATGACCTGAACAACTTCCGTCCAATCACAACACTTCCTTTTTTTTGGAAGGTGTTAAAACGTGAAATTGCCTCTCACCTATCTCTCCATATTCAAACAGGGCTCTAGCACGGAAATGGCTCTTCTGAAAACTGTGATGACTCCGTCTGACTCCTCGACCCTGATAGCTCCTGCCTCCCTGTGCTTCTGCACCTCACAGCTGTTTGGCACAATCAATCATCCCTCTCTCTTGAGCATTCTGAACGATCAAATGGACAAGGAAGAGACAGACTTAAAGCAGTTTGTTTCTGATCTATTTAAGCATTCTCACAGGGTGAGAATAGAAAGAACTGTCTGGAACAAAACCAACCTGAAGCAATGGGTCCCACTGGGATCGATTTTTTCCACAGCCCTTATTAATTTGAACCTTGTACCACTTTGCTTTCAATGTACAGATGATGCCCAGATCTACCTCGTGGCAACATCCCCAAAGATCAGATCAGCCTAGTCTCCCATACCCTCGAAAGATTAGAAACTGGATAGCAAGTAATCATCCCTTGAAATGTAATCCTACAAGAACTGAATGTTCACTAATCCCACCAACTACCGAGCCTCCCTGTTCGAGAGCGGCTGGAATCCTTCTCCCCCTAAACTGTAATCTGGTGGTTGTGGACAATGGCCCATCGCGGGGCTTTTTCCTGGACAATCCACTGGGCCTTCAGAAGCAAACTGCAGCCATGGTCCAACTAAGACTACTCTGTGGCATCAGTTAGTTCATTCCAGAGCAGGACTTGACATCTCTGGTTCGGGTGTTGGCTCTTTCCAGACTGGACTATGGGAATTCACTTATTTCTGGTTGTCATAAAGAGAGTCCGCGGCCGCCTGACACGACAGGCCACAAGAAGTCTGACCACATCCCCTATTCTTTCTATCCTGCAACAGTGAAAGAGGGGGTACATTTGTTAAACTGTTTTCACCGTTTTTCTTTTTTTCTTTTCTTTTTTAGTTAAAATGATAACAATTGGTGAGTTGATGAATGTAATAGTCAATACAAAATATATTTAAACCTACAGGGGGCTGAAATTCCTCTTGGATGGCACTGGTTAGAGGGAGGTCTGTTGCTGTGCGTGCTGCTTTCGTCTCTCTAACCTGAGCTGATGTGCTTGTTCTTTCTGTTTCCCCTGGTACTTTGTGGTTTTTCTATTATGACTGGTACCCAAGTATTCCTTTTGCCTGGACTATCTTTGCAGCAATAATTTGTATTGTTCCTTTTACTTCTGTCATGTTTATAGTTTGTTTTATGATGTTTGCTATTCAAAATGTGTTTCTTGTTCTTCTGTGAAGCAACTCAATCCCTTTGGGGCAATATGTGTTATAGAACAGCAGTAATAATCATATGTACATAATAAACTCACAGAAGTAGCCAGAGGGTGGCAGCATCGGCCACATTTTAAAGTCCCTTGTTTCGTGCTGACGATTTCCGCTCTACCTATGTAGGGATGGGACTGAATTGAATCTCTCATAAGTAGTGCATCACTTGAGCCCAAAGGGTTGTATTTTATCGCAGCATCTGTGTAGTGTTTCTTCCCCTTTGTGCGGCACTCAGGGACTTATCTAAATGGAGAGCCAGCTATGCTATGTGGGGTGTGTAGTTGGAAGGATGATGTCTTTGTTGTGATGCCGAGGGAAGTCTTTCCATGGGCAGAAACATGTTGACATAAGTGGGATGGACTGAGCCATGGCGCTCACATTCCGTCTCATAATTGTTTTTATAAGTACCAGTGGCTCCCAAAAATAAAGGTGATAACCTGGGTACGTCCGGGTATTATTAGTTTATCTGGAGCCCTCACTGTCCAATAACACTTTATCTACGAACTACCTTCACCCCTTGTTTTTGGAAGGCGAGTCCGCTCTGGTGGTCCTAGGGTGGGGAGAGGCTGCCTGTGATGAAGCATGACACATATTGTGGGCGAGGCTCCCTCTTCCAAAAGACCCTCCTGTTAGAACCTCGAAACAGCCCAAGTAGGGTCCTGATGACTTGCAATCACTGAGGGGTAAATAATGCCCTCGTAGCTGCCACACTCAGTGGTGCGTAGTTCACGGAGAGAGGGCACCTACACGGGGACCAAGGGAGTGGCTGTAGCTCTCTCACGCCCGCTCAGTACCCAGAATTCAGTGAGATCGAAGGATGGGAAAGAGATGGACATCTCAGGCTCGACACAAAGGAGACCAGCATTGGAGCAGCAACCAAAGAGCCTGATTTACATCTCGGCAGATGGGATTTTTATTTCAGGGGACGAGATATCCGTCACTTTGTGACAGAGTAACCCATCTGCCAAGATCTAAATAAGGCCCAAAGAGTAGAAATTGACCCCACCAGTCTACCTGTGAATTTCACATCCCACGGACATACGTGCTACATACCTGTCCCAGGCATGATGAAGTCAAGGCACTCAATTTATGGGAACTGGACAGACTTTAAACCAGTGAGAGACATTAGGCAGTGTCTCCCAAGCGTGAAGGTGCCCGTGCACTAGCCTTATGCTGCCAATAGCAGGGGTCACTTGTGCCTCGTTTTAAATGGATGAATGAATGGCACTTATACAGTGCTGCAGCTTCCTGTAGTCCCGGGACCACGGAGCATCTCCACTGGGCTTGAAGAATTGTCACTGGAGTATAAAACACAGGCTTAACCAGATGAACACAAAGGGCAGAGTGATAGTATTATGACAACCCCCACAAAATCTACAGGTACCTGCATATATAGAAAAACTAACCGCTACAGACGGCCAGACACCAGACCAGCACATACAGGCGACTAGGAACAATAAAACGGCTGCTACTCATCCACGCAGCTACCAGTGATGCAGCCATCATGCAAAGAAACTAACAGATACCATTGTGCAGATAATCGTGCACACAGCTGCTGGAGATGAGGATATCATGCACAGAGACTAACAGATAATAATGTGCAGATAGTCGTGCACACAGCCACCGGAGATGCAGGTATCATGCACAGAGACTAACAGATAATAATGTGCAGATACTCGTGCACACAGCCACTGGAGATACAGGTACCATGCACAGAGACTAACAGATACCATTGTGCAGATAATCGTGCACACAGCTGCTGGAGATGAGGATATCATGCACAGAGACTAACAGATAATAATGTGCAGATAGTCGTGCACACAGCCACCGGAGATGCAGGTATCATGCACAGAGACTAACAGATAATAATGTGCAGATACTCGTGCACACAGCCACTGGAGATACAGGTACCATGCACAGAGACTAACAGATACCATTGTGCAGATAATCGTGCACACAGCTGCTGGAGATGAGGATATCATGCACAGAGACTAACAGATAATAATGTGCAGATAGTCGTGCACACAGCCACCGGAGATGCAGGTATCATGCACAGAGACTAACAGATAATAATGTGCAGATAGTCGTGCACAAAGCCACCTGAGATACAGGTATCACGCACAGAGCCTAGCAGATACTAATGTGCAGATACTCGTGCACACAGCCACCAGAGATGCAGGTATCATGCACAGAGACTAACAGATAATAATGTGCAGATACTCGTGCACACAGCCACTGGAGATACAGGTACCATGCACAGAGACTAACAGATACTATTGTGCAGACAATCGTGCACACAGCTGCTGGAGATGAGGATATCATGCACAGAGACTAACAGATAATAATGTGCAGATAGTCGTGCACAAAGCCACCTGAGATACAGGTATCATGCACAGAGACTAACAGATACTATTGTGGGGATAGTCGTGCACAAAGCCACCTGAGATACAGGTATCATGCACAGAGATTAACAGATACTATTGTGCAGATAGTCGTGCACAAAGCCACCTGAGATACAGGTATCATGCACAGAGACTAACAGATACTATTGTGCAGATAGTCGTGCACAAAGCCACCTGAGATACAGGTATCACGCACAGAGACTAACAGATACTATTGTGCAGATGCTCGTGCACACAGCCACTGGAGATACAGGTACCATGCACAGAGACTAACCGATACTATTGTGTACATACTCGTACACACAGTGACTGGATATGCAGGTATCATACACAGAGACTAACAGATACTAATGTGCAGATACTCCTGCATAGAACTAACTGAGATGCAGATATCATGCAAAGAAACTAACAGATACCATTGTGCAGATAATCGTGCACACAGCTGCTGGAGATGAGGATATCATGCACAGAGACTAACAGATAATAATGTGCAGATAGTCGTGCATACAGCCACGGGTGATGCAGGTATCATGCACAGAGACTAACAGATAATAATGTGCAGATAGTCGTGCACACAGCCACTGGAGATACAGGTACCATGCACAGAGACTAACTGATACTATTGTGCAGATACTCGTTCACACAGCTACCGGACATTCAGGTATCATACACAGATACTATTGTGCAGATACTCGTCAATAGAACTAACTGAGATGCAGATATCATGCAGAGAGACTAACAGATAATATTGCGAAGATATTCGTGCACACAGCCACCGGAGATGCAGGTATCATGCACAGAGACTAATAGATACTAATGTGCAGATATTCGTGCACACAGTGACTGGATATGCAGGTATCATGCACAGAGACGATCAGCTACTAATGTGCAGATACGCGTGCAAACAGCCACTGGATATGCAGGTATCATGCACAGAGACGATCAGCTACTAATGTGCAGATACGCGTGCAAACAGCCACTTGATATGCAGGTATCATGCACAGAGACTATCAGATACTAATGTGCAGATACGCGTGCAAACAGCCACTGGATATGCAGGTATCATGCACAGAGACGATCAGCTACTAATGTGCAGATACGCGTGCAAACAGCCACTGGATATGCAGGTATCATGCACAGAGACGATCAGCTACTAATGTGCAGATGCGCGTGCAAACAGCCACTGGATATGCAGGTATCATGCACAGAGACTATCAGCTACTAATGTGCAGATACGCGTGCAAACAGCCACTGGATATGCAGGTATCATGCACAGAGACTAACAGATAAGTGCAGATACTCGTGACCACATCCACCGGATACGCAGATATCATGCAAAGAGACTAACAGATACTATTATGCAGATACTTGTGCACACAGCCACCAGTGATGTAGGTATCATGCACAGAGATTAACAGATACTATTGTGCAGATACTTGTGCACACAGCTACCAGATACGCAGGTATCATGCACTGAGACTAACGGATACAATTGTGCAGATAATTGTGCACACAGCCAACGGAGATGTAGGTGTCATGCACAGAGACTAACAGATACTATTGTGCAGATACTCGTGCTTAGAACTAACTGAGATGCAGATATCATGCAGAGAGACTAACAGATACTATTGCGAAGATACTCAAGCACACAGCTACCGGAGATGTAGGAATCATGCACAGAAATTTAAAGATACTAATGTGCAGATACTCATGCATACAGCTAGCTGAGATGAATATGTCATGCACAGAGAATAACAGATACTTATGTGCAGATACTCGTGCGCTCAGCTACCATGGATGAAGGTATAATGCACACAGACTAACAAATACTATTGTGCAGATACTCGTGCACACAGCCACCAGATACGCAGGTATCATGCAGAGAGACTATCAGATACTAATATACACAGGAGCTGCAGGTATCATGCACAGAGGCTAACAGGCACTAATGTCCAGATACTCTTGCACACAGCACAGGAGATGCAGGTATCACGCACATAGACAAAATGATACTAATGTACAGATACTCGTGCACACAGCCACTGGCAATGCAGGTATCATACTCAGAGACTAACAGATACTCATGTGCAGACACCTGTGTGCACAGCCCCCGGAAATGCATGTATTGCACAGAGACTAACAGATTCTAATGTGCAGATACTCGTGCATAAAGCCACCGGCGATGCAGGTATCATGCACAGAGACTAACAGATATTAATGTGCAGATACTCGTGCACACAGCCCCCAGATATGCAGGTATCATGCACAGAGACTAACCAATACTATTGTGCAGATACTGGTGCACATAGCCACCAGATGTGCAGGTATCATGCACTGAAACTAACAGATACTATTGTGCAGATACTCGTGCACACAGCCACTGGATGTGCAATTATCATGCACTGAAACTAACAGATACTATTGTGCAGATACTCGTGCACAAAGCCACCGGAGATGCAGGTATCATGCACAGAGACTAACAGATACTACTGTGCAGATACTCGTGCACACAGCCACCGGAAATGCAGGTATCATGAACAGAGACTAACAGATACTATTGTGCAGATACTCATGCGCACAGCTAACGGCGATGTAGAAATCATACAGAGAAGCTAACAGATACTAATGTGTAGATACCGGTGCACACAGCCATCAGAGATAGAGATATCATGCACAGAGATTAACAGATACTATTATGCAGATAACTGTGCACACAGCTAACAGCTATGTAGAAATCATGCACAGAGACAAACCAATACTATTGTGCAGATACTCGTGCACACAGCTACCGGATATGCAGGTATCATGCATAGAGACGAACAGATACTATTGTGCAGATACTTGTGCACACAGCCAACAGAGATGTAGGTATCTTGCAGACTAACAGATACTAATGTGCAGATACTCATGCATAGAGCTACTTGAGATGCAGGTATCATGCACAGAGACTAACAGATACTATTGTGCAGATACTCGAGCACACAGCTACTGGTGATGTAGGAATCATGCACAGAAACTAACAGATACTAATGTGCACATACTCGTGCACACAGCTAACGGCGATGTAGAAATCATGCACAGAAACTAACAGATACTAATGAGTAGATATAGGTGCACACAGCTACCGGACATGCAGGTATCATGCACAAAGACTAATGGACAATATTGTGCAGATACTTGTGCACACATCCACTGGATATACAGGTATCACGCACAGAGACTGACAGATAATTGTGTGCAGATACTCGTGACCACAGCCACCGGATACGCAGATATCATGCAAAGAGACAAACAGATAATATTATGCAGATACTCGTGACTACAGCCACAGCATATACAGGTATCACGCACACAGACTAACAGATACTATATTGCAGATACTCGTGCACACAGCCACCAGTGATGTAGGTATCATGAACAGAAACTAACAGATACTATTGTGCAGATACTCTGCACACAACCACCGGAGATGCAGGTATCATGCACTGAGACTAACAGATATTATTATGCAGATATTCATGCACACAGCCACCGGATATGCAGGTATCATGAACAGAAACTAACAGATACTATTGTGCAGATACTTGTGCACAGAGCTACCAGATACGCAGGTATTATGCACTGAGACTAACGGATACTATTGTGCAGATAATTGTGCACACAGCCAACGGAGATGTAGGTGTCATGCACACAGAATAACAGATACTATTGTGCAGATATTCAAGCACACAGCTACCGGAGATGTAGGAATCATGCACAGAAACTAAAAGATACTAATGTGCAGATACTCGTGCATACAGCTAGCTGAGATGAAGATGTCATGCACAGAGAATAACAGATACTTATGTGCAGATACTCGTGCATACAGCTAGCTGAAATGAAGATGTCATGCACAGAGACTAACAGATACTCATCTGCAGATACTCGTGCACACAGCCACCAGAGATAGAGGTATCATGCACAGAGATTAACAGATACTATTATGCAGATAATCGCGCACACAGCTAACAGCGATGTAGGAATCATGCACAGAGACAAACCAATACTATTGTGCAGATACTCGTGCAAACAGCTCCCAGATATGCAGGTATCATGCAGAGAGACTATGAGATACTAATATACAGAGGAGCTGCAGGTACATGCATAGAGGCTAACAGGAACTAATGTCCAGATACTCTTGCACACAGCACAGGACATGCAGGTATCACGCACACAGACAAAAAGATACTAATGTACAGATACTCGTGCACACAGCCACTGGCTATGCAGGTATCATACACAGAGACTAACAGATACTCATGTGCAGATACCTGTGTGCACAGCCCCCGGAAATGCAGGTATTGCACAGAGACTAACAGATTCTAATGTGCAGATACTTGTGCATAAAGCCACCGGTGATGCAGGTATCATGCACAGAGACTAACAGATACTATTGTGCAGATACTCGTGCACACAGCCCCAGATATGCAGGTATCATGCACTGAAACTAACAGATGCTATTGTGCAGATACTCGTGCACAAAGCCACCGGAGATGCAGGTATCATGCACAGAGACTAACAGATACTACTGTGCAGATACTCGTGCACACAGCCACCGGAAATGCAGATAACACGAACAGAGACTAACAGATACTATTGTGCAGATACTCGTGCACACAGCTAACGGCGATGTAGAAATCATGCACAGAAACTAACAGATACTAATGTGTAGACACCGGTGCACACAGCCACCAGAGATAGAGATATCATGCACAGAGATTAACAGATACTATTATGCAGATAATCGCGCACACAGCTAACAGCGATGTAGAAATCATGCACAGAGACAAACCAATACTATTGTACAGATATTCGAGCACACAGCTACCGGAGATGTAGGAATCATGCTCAGAAACTAAAAGATACTAATGTGCAGATACTCGTGCATACAGCTAGCTGAGATGAAGATGTCATGCACAGAGAATAACAGATACTCATGTGCAGATACTCGTGCACACAGCCACCAGAGATATAGGTATCATGCACAGAGATTAACAGATACTATTATGCAGATAATCGCGCACACAGCTAACAGCGATGTAGGAATCATGCACAGAGACAAACCAATACTATTGTGCAGATACTCGTGCGCTCAGCTACCTGGGATGAAGGCATCATGCACACAGACCAACAAATACTATTGTGCAGATACTCGTGCACACAGCCACCAGATATGGAGCTATCATGCACAGAGACTAACCAATACTATTGTGTAGATACTCGTACACACAGTGACTGGATATGCAGGTATCATACACAGAGACTAACAGATACTATTGTGCAGATACTTGTGCGCTCATCCACCAGGGATGCAGGTATCATGCACACAGACTAATAAATACTATTGTGCAGATAATCATGCACAAATCCACCTGCGATGCAGATATCTTGCAAAGAGACTAACAGATACTATTGTGCAGATACTCGTGCAAACAGCTCCCAGATATGCAGGTATCATGCAGAGAGACTATCAGATACTAATATACACAGGAGCTGCAGGTATCATGCACAGAGGCTAACAGGCACTAATGTCCAGATACTCTTGCACACAGTACAGGAGATGTAGGTATCACGCACACAGACAAAAAGATACTAATGTACAGATACTCGTGCACACAGCCACTGGCTATGCAGGTATCATACACAGAGACTAACAGATACTCATGTGCAGATACCTGTGTGCACAGCCCCCGGAAATGCAGGTATTGCACAGACACTAACAGGTTCTAATGTGCAGATACTTGTGCATAAAGCCACCGGCGGTGCAGGTATCATGCACAGAGACTAACAGATATAAATGTGCAGATACTCGTGCACACAGCCCCCAGATATGCAGGTATCATGCACTGAAACTAACAGATACTATTGTGCAGATACTCGTGCACACAGCCACCGGATATGCAGGTATCATGCACTGAAACTAACAGATGCTATTGTGCAGATACTCGTGCACACAGCCACCGGAAATGCAGGTATCATGAACAGAGACTAACAGATACTATTGTGCAGATACTCGTGCACACAGCTAACGGCGATGTAGAAATCATGCACAGAAACTAACAGATACTAATGTGTAGATACTGGTGCACACAGCCACCAGAGATAGAGATATCATGCACAGAGATTAACAGATACTATTATGCAGATAATCGCGCACACAGCTAACAGCGATGTAGAAATCATGCACAGAGACAAACCAATAATATTGTGCAGATACTCGTGCACACAGCTACCGGATATGCAGGTATCATGCATAGAGACTAACAGATACTATTGTGCAGATACTCGTGCACACAGCTACCGGATATGCAGGAATCATACAGAGAGACTAACAGATACTATTGTGGAGATACTCGAGCATGCAGCTACCTGCGATGTAGGTATCATGCACAGAAACTAACAGATACTAATGTGCAGATACTCGTGCATAGAGCTACTTGAGATGCAGGTATCATGCACAGAGACTAAAAGATACTATTGTGCAGATACTCTAGCACACAGCTACCGGTGATGTAGGAATCATGCACAGAAACTAACAAATACTAATCTGCAGATACTCGTGCACACAGCTAACGGCGATGTAGAAATCATGCACAGAAACTAACAGATACTAATGTGTAGATACCGGTGCACACAGCCACCGGACATGCAGGTATCATGCACAAAGACTAACGGACACTATTGTGCAGATACCTGTGCACACATCCACCGGATATACAGGTATCACGCACAGAGACTAACATATAATTTTGTGCAGATACTCGTGACCACAGCCACTGTTGATGTAGGTATCATGCACAGAAACTAACAGATACTGTTGAGCAGACATTTTTGACCACAGCCACCGGATATACAGGTATCATGCACAGAGACTAACCAATACTATTGTGCAGATACTCGTGCACACAGCCACCAGTGATGTAGGTATCATGCGCAGAAATAACCGATACTATTATGCAGATACTCATGTACACAGCCACCGGTGATGTAGGTATCATACACAGAGACTAACAGATACTAATGTGCAGATACTCAAGTACACAGCTACTGGAGATGCAGGTATAATGCACAGAAGCTAACAGATACTAATGTGCAGATACTTGTGATCACAGCCACTGAACATACAGGTATAACGCACATAGACAAACAGGTACTATTGTGCAGATACTCGTGACCACATCCACTGGTGATGTAGGTATCACGCACAGAGATTAACATATATTAATGTGCAGATACTTGTGACCACAGCCACCAGTGATGTAGGTATCAGGCAGAAAAACTAACAGATACTATTGTGCAGATGCTCGTGCACACAGCTACTGGATATACAGGTTTAACGCACAAAGACTAACAGGTACTATACTGCAGATACTCGTGCACACAACCACCGATGTTGTAGGTATCATGCACAGAAACTAACAGATACTAATGTGCAGATGCTCGTGCATACAGCCACCGGGGATGTAGATATCATGCAGAGAGACTATCAGATACTAATGTGCAGACTATCGTGCATACAGCCATCGGTGATGCAGGTATCATGCACAGAGACTAACAGATACTAATGTGTAGATACTGGTGCACACAGCCACCAGACATGCAGGTATCATGCACAAAGATTAACGGACACTATTGTGCAGATACTCGTGCACACAGCCACCGGTGATGTAGGTATCATAGACAGAGACTAACAGATACTAGCTAATGTGCAGATACTCGCGCACACAGCTACTGGAGATGTAGGTATCATGCACAGAGACTAACAGATACTATTGTGCAGATACTCGAACACAAAGCCAACTGAGATTCAGATACCATGCAAAGAGACTAACAGATACTATTGTGCAGATACTCATGACCGCAGCCACCGGTGATGTAGGTATCATATGCAGAGACTAACAGATACCAGCTAATGTGCAGATACTCGTGCACACAGCTACTGGAGATGCAGGTATAATGCACAGAAATTAAAAGATACTAATGTGTAGATACTTGTGATCACAGCCACTGGACATACAGGTATAACGCACATAGACGAAGAGGTACTATTGTGCAGATACTCGTGCACACAGCCACCGTTGATGAAGGTATCATATACAGAAACTAACAGATACTAATGTGCAGATACTCGAGCACACAGCTACTGGAGATGCAGGTATAATGCACAGAAATTAAAAAATACTAATGTGTAGATACTTGTGATCACAGCCACAGGATATACAGGTATAACGCACATAGACAAACAGTTACTATTGTGCAGATACTCCTGCACACAGCCACCAGTGATGAAGGTATCATATACAGAGACTAACAGATATTAATGTGCAGATACTTGTGACCACAACCACTAGATCTAGGTATCAAGCACAGAAATTAACAGATATTAATGTGCAGATACTCATGACCACAGCCACCAGTGATGTAGGTATCAGGCAGAAAAACTGACAGATACTAATGTGCAGATGCTCGTGCATACAGCCACCGGGGATGTAGGTATCATGCACAAAGACTAACGGACACTATTGTGCAGATACTCGTGCACACATCCACCGGATATACAGGTATCATGCACATAGACTAACAGATACTAATGTGTAGATACTGGTGCACACAGCCACCTGACATGCAGATATCATGCACAAAGACTAACGGACACTATTGTGCAGATACTCGTGCACACATCCACCGGACATGCAGGTATCATGCACAAAGACTAACCGATACTATTGTGCAGATACTCGTGCACCCAGCCACCGGTGATGTAGGTATCATAGACAGAGACTAACAGATACTAGGTAATGTGCAGATACTCGCGCACACAGCTACAGGAGATGTAGGTATCATGCACAGACACTAAAAGATACTATTGTGCAGATACTCGAACACAAAGCCAACTAAGATTCAGATATCATGCAAAGAGACTAACAGATACTATTGTGCAGATACTCATGACCACAGCCACCGGTGATGTAGGTATCATATACAGAGACTAACAGATACTAGCTAATGTGCAGATACTCGAGCACACAGCTACTGGAGATGCAGGTATAATGCACTGAAATTAAAAGATACTAATGTGTAGATACTTGTGATCACAGCCACTGGACATACAGGTATAACGCACATAGACGAACAGGTACTATTGTGCAGATACTCGTGCACACAGCCACCGGTGATGAAGGTATCATATACAGAGACTAACAGATACTATTGTGCAGATACTCATGACCACAGCCACCGGTGATGTAGGTATCATATACAGAGACTAACAGATACTAATGTGCAGATACTCGAGCACACAGCTACTGGAGATGCAGGTATAATGCACAGAAATTAAAAGATACTAATGTGTAGATACTTGTGATCACAGCCACCGGATATACAGGTATAACGCACATAGACGAACAGTTACTATTGTGCAGATACTCCTGCACACAGCCACCAGTGATGAAGGTATCATATACAGAGACTAACAGTTACTATTGTGCAGATACTCGTGCACACAGCCACCGGTGATGAAGGTATCATATACAGAGACTAACAGATACTATTGTGCAGATACTCGTGACCACAGCCACTAGATCTAGGTATCAAGCACAGAAATTAACAGATATTAATGTGCAGATACTCATGACCACAGCCACCAGTGATGTAGGTATCAGGCAGAAACCTGACAGATACTAATGTGCAGATGCTCGTGCATACAACCACCAGTGATGTAGGTATCATGCACAGAAACTATCAGATACTAATGTGCAGATGCTCGTGCACACAACCACCAGTGATGCAGGTATCATGCACAGAAACTAGCAAATACTAATGTGCAGATGCTCGTGCATACAGCCACCGGGGATGTAGGTATGATGCAGTGAGACTGGTGTGCAGACATATTATCGAGTTTTTTATATGGACTGTCAGAAATATTGAGTCATAAATATCGTGAGTGAGAAATATCGACAGCAAGAATATTGTGGTCAAGAATATCGACTTAAGGTAAGTAATATCGATTTTAAAAATATCGAAGTGTTTAATATCGTTTGCAAAAATATAGTTGTTAAAAATATCGATTTTTTAATTAATGTTAGGTATTTTAGTATATATTTTAAATGTATGTGATGTATTTTTTTGTATAAGAATTGCTTATATTTTTAATATATGTGTTACATTTTTAGTAGTTATTAATTATGTTTTTATTTCAATTTTGCGTTTTTCAGTTCCGTAGCGGGTTGTGTGTTTATAGGGAATAGGGTGGGAAGTAATTTAAATATATTAAATGAATTCTTATTTTTCATTTAAAAATATTTATTTAATTGAGATGTTATCGTGTTAAATGTGTAATGTAATTTATTATTAATTAATTAATAATTAGTTATAATTATGGCAATTGTGTAATTAATTTTATGTGAGCGTTTTGGTGTTTATAGGTGTAAAGGGTGAGAAGTAATTTTTTTATTGATGAATTAATAATTGGTTGGTAATCAATGATAATTAATTAATTGGTAATTAAAGATCGTAATTATGTAATTAATTGTAGGTGTCAGTTTTGGGGTTTAGAGGGGTAAAGGGTGGGAAGTCATTGTTTTTTATTATTAATTATTTGTTAATTGATATTAATTAATGTAATTAAAAATTAATGATGGTAATTGTATAATAGATTTTAGGTGTGTGTTGTGGTGTTTATAGGAGTAAAGGGCAGGAAGTTATTTGTGTTTAATTAATTAATATATAGTTGTTAATTAATGTTAATTATTTGATATTTATTTTGTGTAGTTGTTTATTTTTTGCTGTGCTGTTTTTATTTTTAAAAGGGTAAAGGGCGGTATTTAAATACATTTTACTTACTTTATAATTAGTTGTTTAATAGTAATAGTTTTTAATTTTATAATAAGTTTTAATTGTGTAACAGTTTAATTTAGGTGTGTGTTGTGGGGATTATAGTGTTACAGTGTGGGTAATTAATTAATTTGTATTAGTTTTTTTATTAATAAAACATTTTTTAATTGATAATTAATTATGTTACTCATGGAAGTGCATTTTTAAAAAAAATAGAAGTGTGTTGTGATTTGTGTGGTGTTATAGGGTAGGTAATAAAACAAATACATTTATGTATTAATTCATGTTTTTGTTTGTAAATATTTTCTAGTTTAAAAGAAGCATTTTTTAAAAATGTATTTATTTTATTTTATATAAAATTTGTATGCATTTGTTATATGTAATTAATATTATAATATGTTTTCTTTTTATATGTTTTATATATTTGTTTTTTAATTGCTAAAATATTTATATATTTATTTATTTTTATAATTTTATTTTTTATTTTAATATTTATTTAGATTTTATTTTTTAACTGACTGGAGTGTGAATAGTAAATGTTATCCCTCCGCTATCCAACCCTTTCCCTACTGTTGCATTCACTGGAGTGGGAAAAGTAATGTTTACCTCTACGCTATCCAACACTTTCCCTACTGTTGCACTTACTGGAGTGGGAATAGTAATATTTACTCCTCCGCTATCCAACACTTTCCCTACTCTTTCACTCACTGGAGTGGGAATAGTAATTTTTACCCCTACGCTATCCAACACTTTCCCTACAGTTGCACTCACTGGAGTTGGAATTGTAAATTTAATCCCTCCGCTATCCAAAACTTTCCTTACTTTTGCACTCACTGGAGTGGGAATAGTAATTTTTACCTCTACGCTATCCAATACTTTCTCTACTGTTGCACTTACTGGAGTGGGAATAGTAATATTTACTCCTCCGCTATCCAACACTTTCCCTACTGTTGTACTCATTGGATTGGGAAAAATAATTTTTAACCCTCCGCTATCCAACACTTTCCCTACTGTTGGACTCACTGGAGTGGGAGTAGTAATTTTTAACCCTCCGCTATCCAACACTTTCTCTACAGTTGCACTCACTGGAGTGGGAATAGTAATTTTTACCCCTCCACTATCCAACACTTTCCCTATTGTTGTACTGACTGGAGTTGGAATAGTACATTTAAACCCCCGCTATCCAACACTTACCCTACTGTTGCACTCATTGGAGTTGGAATAGTAATTTTTAGACTTTTGCTGTCCAACACTTTCCCTACTGTTGTACTCACTGGAGTGGGAATAGTAAGTTTTACCTCTCCACTTTCCAACACTTTCCCTACTGTTGCACTGACTGTATTGGGAAATGTAAGTTTAAATATTTTTTAATAGTTTAATGTTTGAATTTATTATAAATAAAAAAATCTTATATTTTAAATTATTGATATATATATATTTATTGTTATAGAATTTTAAACGTTTAAAATAAATTAAAAATAATAGTTTATTAATTGTCTGTGTTTATCTTTTTTTAATTAAGTTTATTTGTTATATTTTGTTAAAATGTATATTAAATTTATTTTATGTTAAAATTAATTTTAATATGTAATATATTTAATATATATTGTTTTATATATATATATATATATATATATAAATATATATATAAATATATATATATATATATATATACATCAATATTTTGTACATCTATATTTTTTACATTGATATTTCTTAGTCGATACTTTTTGAACGTACCTGTTTAAGTATAGGGAGTCGATATTTTTGTAGTCTACATTTTTTCATCGATATTTGTAACATCGATGTGTCAGTGAACCAGAGAGACTATCAGATGCTAATGTGCAGATACTCGTGACCACAGCCACCGGGGATGTGAGTATCATGCACAGAGACTAACAGATACTATTGTGCAGATGCTCGTGCACACAGCCACCGGTGTGGTAGGTATCATGCACAGAGACTAACAGATACTATTGTGCAGATACTTGTGCACACAGCCACCGGGGACGTAGGTATCATGCAGAGAGACTATCAGATACTAATGTGCAGATACTCATGATCACAGCCACTGGGGATGTGAGTTTCGTGCACAGAGACTAACAGATACTAATATGCAGATGCTCGTGCATACAGCCACGGGTGATGCAGGTATCATGCACAGAGACTGACAGATACTATTGTGCAGATACTCGTGCACACAGCCACTGGATATGCAGGTATCATGCACAGAGACTATCAGATACTAGCTAATGTGCAGATACACGCGCACACAGCTACCGGCGATGTAGGTATCATGCGCAGAAATAACAGATACTATTGTGCAGATACTCGTGCACACAGCCACCGGTGATGTAGGTTTCATGCACAGAGACTATCAGATACTAATATACACATACTTGTGCACACGGCTACTGGATATGCAGGTATTATACACAGAGACTATCCAATATTATTGTGCAGATACTCGTGCAAACAACCACCAGAGATGCAGCTATCATGCACAGAGACTGACAGATACTAATGATTCATCCGTTAACAATGTGCATAGATAAAATGCATGTGGATTGTACTTGGAACAATAGTGTGAAACGCACATGGACGTGTGCGGACTAACCTATGAGCTGTTTCCTCCTCTGTTGATACGATTTGTATGCGGTCATGACTAAATTTTTTTGAAATGCACATAAAGAAATAAAAAAAAAAAAAAACCAGATACTAATGTGTGGATACTTGTGCACACAGTCACAGGAGATGCAGGTACCATGCACAGAGACTAACATATATTAATGTGCAGTGTCTGGGCTGTGAAGACGTGGTCAGGTGCCACCTGGGCTCACAGACTGATGGCACACTGACTCTCAGGGTTTTACCTAGGATGGGTGATTTGGAATGCTGGGAGAGTGTTTGTGACTTACTGAAGGTTATCGTGCTAAGGTAGGGAGCATATGATTCTGGGCAGTACAGACATGGTCAGGTGCCACCTGGGCTCACAGGCTGATGGCATACTGACTCTCTGGGTTTCACCTGGGATAGGTGATTCGGCATGTACGGGAGTGTTTGTGACTTACTGAAGTCCACCGTGGTAGGGTAGGGAGCATAGGATTCTTGGTAGTACAGACATGGTCAGGTGCTACCTGGGCTCACAGACCGATGGCACACTGACTCTCTGGGTTTCACCTGGGATAGGTGATTCGGCATGTACGGGAGTGTTTGTGACTTACTGAAGTACACGTGCTAAGGTAGGGAGCATAGGATTCTGGGTAGTACAGACATCGTCAGGTGCCACCTGGGTTCATAGACCGATGGCACGCTGACTCACTGGGTTTCACCTGGGATAGGTGATTCGGCAGACTTCGGGAGCGTTTCTGACTTACCGAAGTCCACAGGGCTAGGGTAGAATAATGAAGCAGAGTATTGTGGGAGGTGGAGACATGATCAAGAGACACCTGGGCTCACAGACTGATGGCACACTCTCTGGGTTTCATCTGGGATAGGTGATTCGGCAGGCGGGGGAGCGTTTGTGACTTATTTAAGTCTACAGTGCTAGGGTAGGATACGGGAGCATAGGATATGGGCTGCGGAGACATGTTGAAGTGCCACCTGGGCTCACAGACTGATGGCACGCTGACTCTCTGGGTTTCACCTGGAATAGATGATTCAGCATGCTGGGGGAGTGTTTGTGACTTTCTGAAGTCCATCGTGCTAGGGTAGGGAGCATAGGATTCTGTGCTGTACAGACATGGTCAGCTGCCACCTGGACTCACAGACTGATGGCACACTGACTCTCTGGGTTTTATCTGGGATGGGTGATTCGGCATGCTGGGGGAGCGTTTGTGACTTATTTAAGTCTACAGTGCTAGGGTAGGATACGGAAGCATAGGATATGGGCTGCTGAGACATGTTCTAGTGCCACCTGGGCTCACAGACTGATGGCACACTCTCTGGGTTTTACCTAGGAAGGGTGATTTGGAATGCTGGGAGAGTGTTTGTGACTTACTGAAGGTTATCGTGCTAAGGTAGGGATCATATGATTCTGGGCAGTACAGACATGGTCAGGTGCCACCTGGGCTCACAGACTGATGGCACACTCTCTGGGTTTCACCTGGGATAGGTGATTCGGCATGTATGGGAATGTTTGTGACTTACTGAAGTCCACAGAGCTAGGGTACAATAATGAAGCAGAGGATTGTGGGAGGTGGAGACATGATCAAGAGATACCTGGGCTCACAGACCGATGGCACACTGACTCTCTGGGTTTCACCTGGGATAGGTCTTTCGGCAGGCTTCAGGAGGTTTCTGACTTACTGAAGTCCACAGAGCTAGGATAGGATAATGAAGCAGAGGATTGTGGGAGGTGGAGACATGATCAAGAGCCACCTGGGCTCACGGACTGATGGCACACACTCTGGGTTTCACCTGGGATAGGTGATTCGGCAGGCGTCGGGAGCGTTTCTGACTTACCGAAGTCCACAGGGCTAGGGTAGAATAATGAAGCAGAGGATTGTGGGAGGTGGAGACATGATCAAGAGACACCTGGGCTCACAGACTGATGGCACACTCTCTGGGTTTCAACTGGGATAGGTGATTCGGCAGGCGGGGGAGCGTTTGTGACTTGTTTAAGTCTACAGTGCTAGGGTAGGATACGGGAGCATAGGATATGGGCTGCGGAGACATGTTGAAGTGCCACCTGGGCTCACAGCTGATGGCACGCTGACTCTCTGGGTTTCACCTGGAATAGATGATTCAGCATGCTCGGGGAGTGTTTGTGACTTTCTGAAGTCCATCGTGCTAGGGTAGGGAGCATAGGATTCTGTGCTGTACAGACATGGTCAGCTGCCACCTGGACTCACAGACTGATGGCACACTGACTCTCTGGGTTTTATCTGGGATGGGTGATTCGGCAGCCTGGGGGAGCGTTTGTGACTTATTTAAGTCTACAGTGCTAGGGTAGGATACGGAAGCATAGGATATGGGCTGCTGAGACATGTTCTAGTGCCACCTGGGCTCACAGACTGATGGCACACTCTCTGGGTTTTACCTAGGATGGGTGATTTGGAATGCTGGGAGAGTGTTTTTGACTTACTGAAGGTTATCGTGCTACGGGTAGGGAGCATATGATTCTGGCAGTACAGACATGGTCAGGTGCCACCTGGGCTCACAGACTGATGGCACACTCTCTGGGTTTCACCTGGGATAGGTGATTCGGCAGGCTTCGGGAGCGTTTCTGACTTACCGAAGTCCACAGGGCTAGGGTAGAATAATGGATCAGAGGATTGTGGGAGGTGAAGACATGATCAAGAGACACCTGGGCTCACAGACTGATGGCACACTCTCTGGGTTTCATCTGGGATAGGTGATTCGGCAGGCGGGGGGAGCGTTTGTGACTTATTTAAGTCTACAGTGCTAGGGTAGGATACGGGAGCATAGGATATGGGCTGCGCAGACATGTTGAAGTGCCACCTGGGCTCACAGCTGATGGCACGCTGACTCTCTGGGTTTCACCTGGAATAGATGATTCAGCATGCTCGGGAGTGTTTGTGACTTTCTGAAGTCCATCGTGCTAGGGTAGGGAGCATAGGATTCTGTGCTGTACAGACATGGTCAGCTGCCACCTGGACTCACAGACTGATGGCACACTGACTCTCTGGGTTTTATCTGGGATGGGTGATTCGGCAGGCTGGGGGAGCGTTTGTGACTTATTTAAGTCTACAGTGCTAGGGTAGGATACGGAAGCATAGGATATGGGCTGCTGAGACATGTTCTAGTGCCACCTGGGCTCACAGACTGATGGCACACTCTCTGGGTTTTACCTAGGATGGGTGATTTGGAATGCTGGGAGAGTGTTTGTGACTTACTGAAGGTTATCGTACTAAGGTAGGGAGCATATGATTCTGGGCAGTACAGACATGGTCAGGTGCCACCTGGGCTCACAGACTGATGGCACACTCTCTGGGTTTCACCTGGGATAGGTGATACGGCATGTACAGGTGTTTTTGTAACTTACCGAAGTCCACAGAGCTAGGGTAGAATAATGAAGCAGAGGATTGTGGGAGGTGGAGACATGATAAAGAGCCACCTGGGCTCACAGACCGATGGCACACTGACTCTCTGGGTTTCACCTGGGATAGGTCATTCGGCAGGCTTCAGGAGGTTTCTGACTTACTGAAGTCCACAGAGCTAGGATAGGATAATGAAGCAGAGGATTGTGGGAGGTGGAGACATGATCAAGAGACACCTGGGCTCACAGACTGATGGCACGCTGACTCTCTGGGTTTCATCTGGGACTCCACAGGGCACGAAGGGCACTACTCACTGGCACTGCCACAGCCCACATTTGGGGTAAGCTGTAGTGCGTGTGTAGTTAATGTTTTTAACATTTTCGTTAGATTGACTCGAAATATTGCCCTGTGTTATCTACACTAAACCCTTGTTTATATTCACAACCGCAGCTCTGGCAGGCTCACACATTAATCACACATTTCACAACCTTCCCCTGGAGAGAGGGGATTCCCAGGGGTCAGACACAGCCAGGGATTTGTGTTTGCCAAGTTCCTGCTAGTGTATTTAACAAAAATAGCCTACACAAAAAATAAATAATTGATTAACATGGCATCTAGTTCGTCCTCGAAATACAAACTGAAGATAGTTTACACAAAACAGTTAATCCTTCAAACCCCTGGGGCCTGGCATGAAACTCGAGTTACACAATATTTGGTATCTGAAGCAGATTTATAAATACAGTATCAATAAAACAAACTTTCGTTCTCCAAAACAGTGGGCATGTTTGGGTTCTCGTGATCTGTTTACTAATGAGTATTTTAGTTGTATCCTCCAAAACATGTCAGGTTATGGATGGGAAAATGAAATGAACCCACTTTACAATCCATAGCAACGTGAGTTCTCATTCTGCCCTTCAAAACAGAAACATCTAGATTTCAGAATGTTAAATTAACTGATGTCTTACATAATATATGAATTGCATTTTTAGCTTCTAAAAATATAAATTTCAGTTTACTTTCTCAAATATTTCACAATGTAAAAGAATGTGAGGTGCGTTTTTCCAAACAAAAATAGAAGCATTAGGATTTGCAAATGTGAAATTAATCTGTTCTTCAATTTATGTAGGACTGGGGAGTTTTGTAGTTTCTCAAAATAATATTAGAATTCCGAATATAGAACACAAATGTATTTACATTTTGGGAAAAGCATTATGTTGTTCAACAATGTACCTCGATAAAGCTCTATTTAGGCTGTGTTTTTAGGATTAGCTGTTTTATTTAACTGTTTATTAAATTCCTGCCTTGTTAGGATCCTAGGACGGGGGTCTAAGTCTTTTAGCACTTGAAGCACTGTACTTGGAGCATTGTGCAAGCACGTTTTAACTCTTTCATGAGTTTGTTATTACGGAATAAATCTGTCTTTGTTGTGTGTGTTTGAACTGTCCAGCTGTTGCCACATAACGACCGACCTCGTTTTTAGGCTCGATCTGGTGGCTCAATGGACTAATGCACCCACTGCAGGGGCCTGTGTTCGACCTCATGATCACATGTTCAAATCCTGGCGGGTCCACTCATCCATCTGAGGTCGATAAAATGAGTACCATTGAGTTGGGTAACGATAAACATCTGTTCTTCAGCGTCAAGATGCCCCTTTGGGGGTGAACGTGTGCTTTACAAATGCACATGTCATGTTTAGACCGACTTTGGGCGCCCTTTTTGGTTAGCCGTCTGCTTGCCACAGATGACAGCCTGTTTAAGGCGGGCTGTAGTGCGACTGTGCTGACAGCGCTCCAAAGGCAAGCCCGTCCGCGCCCATCCGTGCCCGTCCACGCACAGCACCGCCCATGCTGCCAGATGCCCTTCAGACGCAGCAGAATCCAGCACGACAGCAAAGACCGAAGGCATCACCAGTTGAACGCCCATTTGAGACAAATGGGAGATGTGTTCTTAAATGATCATGGTGGGGGGCTGAACTGCATCATCTTGTGGACTGCAAGGGTCTTCCAACCATGTATGGCGCCCCCCAAACTGGAAGGCGGGTTAGATCATGGGTTGATTAATGTCCGGTCATTAGTGAAACACTCCTCTGAAATCCACCTCTTGCTGCAGTCGGAATGCTCATCACAGAAACATGGGCGACTTCAGAGGTAAACTTTGGTTTGGGTTTAACTAGTCGTGAGCGATATAAGGTCCCGCACAGAATCGGACAGGCAGTATGGGCAATCGCCCTTTGCCCGAGGGGCCACAGACAGAAGCCAGCTAGTGTGACTTTTTTTGTTTCGGCTGTGGATAAATAGCAGTGCTTAATTTGTGTAAAAAAAAAAAAAGTCAGTGCCAGGGCCCTTCTCGGGAGGCCATTACAGCCTGCACCACTCAATTGTCCCTGCCAGCGCTGCCAATGGCAGTACCAACACAACTTCTAACCAGTAGCGGCTCGTCGTGGGAGTGCTGCGGGACGGGGGAGGAGCAGGGTGGGGGGTAGTAAACTATGGCATAAGGCCGAACAGAGGTAAGTAAACAAATAAATAAATAAAACGAATTTCATTGCGCGCGCTGCATTGCAATCTATTGGCTTTGTCATGTTTTTATCCATCTTACAAAGGAGCGGCTGTGCATAGCTTTAAGTTTTAAAAAAAACAGATTTCAGGGTGGCAGGTCAGGAGGCATCTCAGAGGGAGGGCAGGGCATGCAACATGAAGGCTTCAGATGCCTCCCACCAGCAATAAACAAGCATTTGCAATGCAATAGGTCTCGCATTATTAAAGTTTGAGCTATTGACATTGCTAAATAATGCAACACCAATAGCTCAAACTTTAATAATGTGAGACCTAACATTAATTCAAGTATTTCATGTGTCACGTTATGTATACTTCCATAACAACTATCAGCATTGCCTTTACCAGTACGATCAATTTCTTTGATTACAAGGTCCAGTCATGTCATGAATGCTCTTTCTGAAGCTTTAACAGTTATGAAAAGGATACCTCACCTACATACATACATAAACACAAAGAATCTGGGGTTGTCCTGCAGACAAACATTATTTGGATTTATCTCAAGAAATTTACTACAATTAACTACATCAAGAGCAGTGCCAGACTAGTTTTTACCCTAACAATTCAAGTTTGACCTGGTCTGGTCAGGTCAAAGGAAACATCAGCACAAATGAGACCTTTAATGCACTAAGGTCTCAAGACAGCTTGATAACTTTGTTGGATAGTCCAGTTGACAATGTGTAAATGGTTTCTACTCAGTGCACACATGTTTTGTTTTTACAAATTAACTTTGTGTCGAGGAGAAATAACAAGAGAGGATCTACTGTTTAAAAACAATACCAATTAAAGTACACAAGCATTATTAATGATTTTCACATAAACGCAGGAATAATTTTCATTGTACTTTATTATATTTTAAAAAACAATCTCCTCCATACTAGAAGAAACCATTTACAACTGGTAAACTGGAATTTACACCAGAGTTAGTATTGTTAGTCTGTCTGAAACAGAGTAGACAACCCTATTTGGCAATGGCTTCAAGTTAATAAAATTATGTTTGGTGATTATTACTGTGCAGCATTTCAACATTACTGTGCAGCATTTCAACAGTGACTCAACTCGTCGGACTCGGGGGACAATGGCTATTTTCTGGTACTTTGAGTGGCATCGGGATATTGGGTTTGTGACTGGTTCAAGAGCAGTATTAACCCAGTTTTAGAAAAGCAGGGCACCTAGACAGTCGTTTTACACATCGGAAAAAACTTCGATTCACACACTCAGTTTACATGGAAAGCTTAACTGCAAAATGTTAGACGGCGGGAGACATACATGTCATGTGTTATTCATCTGATGTGGTGCAGTGCTCGCCCTGGCAGTCTGGGCATCGCCGCGAGCAAGGCAAAAAGAAACATGGAAGAAAATACTGCAATAAACCTTAATGGCCGTGACCACCCCCCAGTCAGAGGAAAAAACATAGCCGTAAGATCCTGAGAGTGTCTTGAAAACGTCTGTGGCGAGGCTGAGCGTCTCGCGGTTGAACAGCACAGACTGATAAAGATCTCAGTTTAAGTGTGGGTGTAACTGTTTTTTGTTTGCCAGAAAAGTATGCATGGGTTTCGTTTTTCAGACCAGAATCTTTTGCTGAAAATTAAATAGGAGATTTTGTGTTAAGTGTGCTTAATTATCTCCCTCATTAGGCAATAACAACAGCAATGCTTCTTTACCATTCCATCAATGATACAATATCTATCTCTTTATTTATTTATTTGCAGAGTTTTATATAGCGCGAACATGACCCTCCAGGGTATCAGAGAGCTGTACACATAGCAGTCAGGTCATACATACAGGAGTAAATGCAAGAAGGAATATGCAGGGAGCAATACAGATACAGTGTATGAAAAAGGTCTGGTAGAGCCATGGTCTGGAGGTGTCCTCGGGAAAATGGCCAATCTGAGTGATTTAGGATTACTAGTGCAATAGTAATGTAACAACATACTTGTTATACACTGTTGAAACACTTTATTAACGGTTACTATCATTACATGCATTGGTATTCAGCGAATCGACTTTGGAAGGATTAATAGCTGAGATGACCTGGTCAAGAATCAAAAACAAATAACTCACGGAATGATCGTAATGGCTATAGGAAGTTATTGTTATAGATTATGGTTCTTTGTTTGAAACATATTTTAGTAGGTATCACATTTTGTCCGCTTTCCCACTCTTCGACGAAAGAGATGTAATAAAGAGAGTGGCTTCTAAAGAGCTAGAATGTATCCTTTTTCTCTAAATGACCTTGTTATTGTGACCATTTAACCCCTGTTCATTTTGGAAATGATCTATCAGCCTTCTGTGGAATTATCTGCTAATGGAAACACCACAACCCTCTCCTCCTCAAATCCATTAATTGCTTTGCTTTATCGCCCATATCCCGGAGATTGCACAAACACCGCGAACATTTGTTTTGACCAAACTGTCTGTGATAACCGAGGGAGAGTCATTTGCACTTGTGTGAGAAGGGACTCTGTGGGGCTAATCTGACTCCTGTGTGATAACATTCTGACACCAACCCCCTCCGCGGGATTAGGCCCCGGGCCTAAAATGCTAATGCAGGTAAGCACCTTTCAAAGGACTCTGTGGGAAAGGTCCCTGCGGTGCAAAATAAAGATTCAGGTTCGAAAACATTGGGATGAGCCGCAATTTGCACAGGCCACCGCTGCTTCTGCCGTGATGCCAGGGTGAAGCCGCTTTCCAGATTCTTCAAAGGAGGTTCCTGGGGTCACCATGAGAAATGTTTCGGCTCTCCTACGGGCTTGCCGAAGGACACCCGGGAAATAAATTAGGAATACAGGATACTGGGTTATAAATATACACACGCACGCACGCACGATTCAAAAATAGGAAATTGTCCAAGCTTCTCCCCGAAATGCTGAAGCGGTTAACAGACAGGGCTATCCTTTTAGATAATTTAGCTCCAAAACCAAAAGTCTTTGAAATTACCCCAAGAGAGCTTTCAGTGCATTTAAAAGCAATTCAAAGGGAGGCAGGAGGAATGCGCATATTTTTGGCATTGTGTGTTTCACCCTGAACTGACAAACCGTGCAGCTTGGCCCGTATGGTTCTTATTTTCACTGCGTGCGCTGCTTGTTATTTCGGAGGCCCGCAGAACTCCGCGATAAAGCATGAACTTGCCGTTTCTCGAGACTCGAGGGCCACGGGACAAAGTAGAAACGGTTTGTGGCACGTGTGCCAGCGGACACCTCCCTGGCCAACGACTTGTACAGCGTGGCGCAGACTGATAGTACAGCACAGCCAGGAACTGAATGAGAGCTAAATAAGCAAGCTGTAACCAGTGGTGCGCGTGCACCACAGAGGAGCGGGGCTAAGGAGCGCGGCAGCGAGCGAACGCGCTGCTGCGCGTGCTGGCCACCGACGGGAATGGGAGGAGCAAAGGCGGGACATGCGCCCGCCTTTGCCCAATTGCGTGCTGGCTTTTTAAAAAAGCACGCGAAAGCCAATGGCAGCCGCGGAAAGCAAAACCACACGCACGAGCGTGTGAGCAGCTTTCAGAACCCCATACAAAAGGGCTCTCGCTGCACGTGCAGTGCTGCGCACTGCAACGCAGGCGCGAGCCCTAAAAAGCACTAACCACGTCATACCAATTTTGTTTGGGAGGGGGAACCTTTCAGTGTTTCTGTGCAATGAGGCTTAAAAACATCGATAAAGCCAATAGTTCACATAGTCAAAACCTATTGGCTTTGCATTCTCCTGAGGCTTGAGCCGGGAGTTTTCACGCTGCTTCATCTTGAATACTAGTTGCTGCTAATTGTTTTCTGCGTCCTGTTTTAAGACTTTTAAAATTTTATTAATACACTTTTAACATTTTGCTGCAATTGTTATTTAATTTGAATCTGCTGCTTCGCGGTGCTCTATTGTAATAATTTGCACTAACGGCACTTTTGACTTCCAATATCGGGGGACTGCTCGTGGTACAGCGGGCCGCCATATTGGCGAGCCCGTCTGCGCCTGTCCGCGCTCTGCCCGCGCTCAGTGCCAGCACCCCTGCCCGATTGAGCATAGGTAAGCCAGCTATTTTAAAATATACCAGAGAGGGGTTGCTGGAGGTGAATAACTCGGCCAGGAGAACAGAGTGTCTGTGTCTCACCTTTGACATAAGGCCGACATCAAGTATGGTGTTCTGTCCCAACTGTAAGAGTACCCTTCCAGACATTATGTTCAGGGAAATCACTGGTGGAACACCAGAAAGGGTATCTAAAGGCAAGGAAGCAAAAGTTGTGGTAAAGTGTTTACTGCTGAATGCACGCTCTCTGGTGAAACACAGTATTGACTGCGCATCTCTAATAGAGGGAGGACACGCAAAACTGGCATTCATCACCGAATCATGGACAGATGAGACTTCTGGTCCGGATTTAGTCAAAGCCACACCCCCGGGTTTCTCTGCCACCCAGTCAATAGGCATAATAGGAAAGGAGGGGGACTAGCTGTCATTTATCAGAGCTCAATTAAAGCAGTCTTCAAAACAGCCTCTAACGCTGAATGCGAGGCACTGTCCTTTTCCCTTTCACTCTCACATCATCACCCGTTTAACGGCATCCTAGAATATAGACCTCCAGGTCCTAGGAACCCTTTCGTTACTTCTATGGGTAATCTTATGGAAGAGGGCTTGAGCACTGACTCCTACACTATATTGGGTGATTTTTATTTTCACTTGGAGGCAGACACAGAACCAGATACAGCGAACTTTTTAGATCTGATGAATGGTGTGGAGCTAAGACAGCAAGTAATCGGGCCCACTCACGTGGCAGGGCACACGTTGGATGGGATCTTTTCAAACCACCCACATCTTTCATTTACAGGCCTGCTGCCCCTAGTGTGGTCAGATCATACGGCTGTTTTATTTGAGGTGGCCATCCCAGACTACCAGGATAC
Organism: Calotriton arnoldi; assembly: GCA_963921515.1. Taxonomy (NCBI): domain Eukaryota; kingdom Metazoa; phylum Chordata; class Amphibia; order Caudata; family Salamandridae; genus Calotriton; species Calotriton arnoldi. The sequence continues at coordinate 4,043,506 of CAWUFW010000359.1, forward strand.
GGCCAACCCCCCCCCCCCGAGGAAATTTAAGGAAATTTGACCCTGGAACAAAATTGGAGGGAAAGAGTTAACAGAGTTGCTAGGGTTAACCTTAGGTCAAATGCCACTAGATGTGGAGGAGGCCTCGTCCGCATACACCTCTTGGCTGGAAGATGCTTGTAATAAGTTAGCCCCTAAGAAATTACTCTATCCCAAAAGGTCACAACCATCGGCCCCTTGGTACTCTCCGGAACTTAAAGAGCAAAAATTGAAATGTAAACAGTTGGAACGCGCCTGGAGGAAGGAGTACAAAATAACAGAGAGAATCAGGTACAAACAAAGTCTGTTGATCTATAAACAGCTACTTTTTAAGACAAAACGAGATTTCTTTGTTGGGCAAATTAACCAGGCCATAAACTCGCCTAAAGAGCTCTTTAAAATAGTAACGAGATTGGCACACCCGCAACCAGCAAGTGTTCAAAGGAGCCAGGAATTATGCGATGAAATTGCAAATTTTTTCCTGGCAAAGGTGGAAGTGATCTTCGCCACTTTTAAATGTTCTATCAATGACGGGACAGCGGGCCTAACAGAGGGTCATAGGCTGGGCCCAGGACCACAGCCCATTATGGATAAGTTTGCACCAATATGCATTAACGAGTCATGTAAGCTCCTCATGTCAGTAAAATCAGGCTCCCCATATGACCCCTGTCCAGTAGCAGTGGCAAAACTGGCTCTACATCCGATCGCCACGTCACTTACCTTCCTATTTATTTCCATGTTTGAGGAAGGACATTTCCCCACATTGTGGAAAATCGCATCTGTCATGCCGCTTCTAAAAAAACCGAGTCTGGACCCAAAGGACCCAAATAGTTTCCGACCTATCTCACGTCTTCCCTTTCCATCTAAAATGATTGAGAGACGTATGAACACACAATTAAGTATCTATCTTTGTGATGCCAAAGTTCTGGACACCACGAAGTACGGGTTCAGAGAAGGGCATAGCACGGAAACTGCACTTCTTAAATCTACTGAAGAGATTAGGGTGGCCTTGGACCAGGGAGGAAAGGCTGTCATGATCATGCTCGACCTCTCTGTGGCCTTTGATACGGTCCATCATGGATTATTGTTGGACCGTTTACTGGCCTGCGGAGTTCAGGATAAAGCATGGACTCTTTTGAAATCCTTCCTCTCAGATAGACGACAGATAGTTGCATTAGGCGATTTCTACTCTAGACCGTTCTCGCTGCCCTGTGGAGTGCCGCAAGGGTCATCTTTGAGTCCCACACTTTTTAATGTGTACGTGTCGTCTCTAGCCCCTTGATCGAGTCCTTTGGCTTTCGCCTTACCTCTTATGCGGACGACACTCAAATTGTGGTGTCTTTTCGACCGGGGCAAGAACAGGTAACCGGTAAGAGGCTCCAGGATTGTATGGAAGCAGTTGGAAGTTGGATGTCCAGATATTGCCTAAAGCTCAACTCAAGCAAAACTGAGGTCATCCTGTTTGGGAATGACGCTAATTTTTGGACCCCAAGCTGGTGGCCAGACACTATGGGGTCCCTCCCGACTCCCTCTAGGAAAGTGAAAAACTTGGGAGTACTATTAGATGACCGGCTTGACCTGGGCAAGCAAGTTAATGCAGTAGTCTCTGCTACAACATACATTCTCAGAACAACGAAGACAATTTTGCCTTTCCTGCCGAAAGACAGCCAGCGCACACTAGTGACAGCATTAATTATGTCAAGATTAGACTACTGTAACAGTCTATACATGAATATGCAGGAGCCCTATCTGCACAAACTACAAATGTTGCAGAATGCGGCCACTAGATTGCTCACTGGGATTCCAAAATTCGCACCGATATCAAGTGAAATAAAAAGACTTCACTGGTTGCCCGTTAGGAAACGGTGCAGTTCAAGTTCCTGTGCTTAGTTTTTAGAGCCTTACAAGGTACCGGTCCCGACCATCTGCAACAACAATTTCAGTGGAATGTGCCCAAAAGACCACTTCGCTCCTGAGGATCAAAACTAGTGATAGTACCACCCGTAAACAAGCATTGGCATAGCCAATAGGTCTCGCTTTTGGGACCTTATAAGTATTTAGTTATGCAGCACAATATCCTTGGTGCAACAACATCAACTGTTGCATGGCTAAACACTTATAAGGTCCCAAAGCGAGACCTATTGGCTATGCCAATGCTTGTTTCCTATATGTACGTGTGCAAATAGCCTATGCTTCATCTTTAGTCCAAAACCTGTACTTTGTCAAACTAGTAATCACACACCTGCAATACAGCAAGTGTCTAAGCTTCCTCTACCCTATCTACTCACTCCCCATTCTTTCACACAAGCTTACATATGTCTGAATGACCCCCTTCCCATGTGCAAGAGCACTGACGTCTAACTCTCAAATGTTAGCTTCCACTTACAATACCTACGCACCTCACTAATTGCCACCAACCACACTACCTAAGATATCGAACGTCTCCCAATTTCACCACCAACTGGAGTAGTGCATGTACGGATTTCTTATAATGACAAAACTAAACTCACTAACGTTAGACTACAAAAGTAACCTTGGTTTCCGGAGTAGCGTGCTACTCAACACAAGGCACTTCATCGCCTTGTCAGCAACAGAAAGTACTAAATATAAACAATTACAATACAATCACTTCAAAAGCTGGTACCGTTCAGGTACACTTAAACCAGTACATTCTGTAACATGTTGTATCCAGGAATGACTGTACAAGAGCAGAAGCTGACCAATTATCATTATTGACAAGTATAAATTAGTTCTTGCTGCTACGCAAGACCCTTTTCACCTCTAGATCACTCTTGGGGGATATGTGTGCTTATAATAGGGTGACCAGATTTTGAGAAGCAAAAACCGGAACAGGCCAGACATAAAGGTAGGACTAAAGCTTTAGTCTTACTTATATCTATATCTAGCCTGTCCCTGTAAAAAAAAAATATATATATGCTATGGCAGGACCTCCACCATGAGCCCCATGCTCTCCTCCCCCACTCTCCTGTGCTGGGAGCATGCAGCGGTTTCTGTCAGGTAGCATAGTTGTGTGTTAATCATTTCAGACTTTAAAGGACCGAGTGAAAGGAGAGCATACCTTTTAATTCCGACCTGCCCCATGACCCAAAAACCGGGACAAGTATTCAAAACTAAGAAAAGTGTTGCGGCTCTGAGACAGTCAGGTGAAACCCTGGACTGTCCGGGGAAATCCTGGACGTCTGGTCACCCAAGCTTATAAACACACCGCCTCTGGGAGTAAATTTCAGACAGCAGTAGATGAGACCTTGAGCAGCGGACAAACTGCAGCCACTGACGCAAGACAGTGCGCACTAATGTGGTTTGTATCGTATGTCGTCTACTGACTACACACTGATGCCCATGGCTGCTTATAGGAGTGTTGAGCTATACACAGGACGGGGCATGTGCAGAAACAGAATAGCTGTTGATACTTACAGCGCCTGAGCCACTTCAGCCAGTAGTGCACGACCATACTGTGGTGCTTACGGTTCTCCAAGCACCAGGCGCTCAGACTCTGGATGGACTCCATGGTGTTTGTCACTGTCTACATTTTCCTGTCCAATGCGATCTCCAGGGCCCCGGCCCTTGCTGTGAGAGCTGCTCCCGGCCGCAATCTTCCCGCACTGGCGGGTGGCGCGCACGTTCAAGCACCGAGCGCGCCCCCTGCACGCGACAGATCAAGCTTAGCTACAACGTGCGACAGTTCAGGACAACACGGAGGAGACACGCATGCTCAGTCCTGAATTCGCACAGTGGAAGCACCGCCTCCTGACACGACACACCCCTTCGTGAGTGTCTAGTATCCGTTAGCTCCGCCCCGTGCAGCTATGTATTAGTGCACGCTCAATGCTGCTGTCCTCGCTTTCGTACCCGCCAGAGCCCGTAGGCTCTTTTTTTCGTGCCCCTCCTCCCCTTTGAGCTCCACTCCGAGCTTTGAAAGAGCGAAATAACGCCTTGGTTTGGGCGCCTCTGTGATCTATTGCATGACCTCACTATTCTGCGCTTTCATTCCCTACCGCGGGCGCATTCACTGACATCCTCTTCACACACATAGCTCGGCGAGTAATGCGCGTGCGTTGACGTATGGGTGATACCATTAGAAGAAACGAGGGGACTAAACGGTTGGAATTGTGCGCATGGGATTTGGGCTACCATCACGAAAAGTAGGGAGTTGCAGTTTCGAGATTCACTCCAAACGCAACTCTATGGTGATATACTATATACATGGCCCTTATATTGAACGTGATGGCAACAGTAGTCATGCACACAGGACAGTGTAAGCATTTTACGGACAATAGTCTGGGTGTAGAACGGTGGCAAAACGAATTGCTTGCTGTCAAGTGCTACCCGTTTAGGAAACCGAAACGAGCTGAGTAATTTGTTCTCAGGGCACAAGTCCTAAACAAGAGAGGAGCGGGGGCGAGCGAGCGCGGCAGCCTGCAGAGCTGACCAGACGCTCGTGCGTCATGGCCTTTTGCCTGCGATTACACGCGCGGCAGACATGTGTTTCCAATTATCGCGCCTGCGTCTGGGCACGATAATTGGAAACACATGTCTGCGGCACAGCGTAACCGCAGGTAAAGGCCACGACGCACGAGCGTGTGGTCAGCTTTTGAAACCCCTAACATAAAGTCTTCGCCTAGCAGCGCTTGCGCGCTACTCGAGGCTCGACCTAAAAAAGCTAGTTGGGGAGGCAGAAGCTTTGCCGCTGGTGCGGCAAAGGCTTGGAATCAGCTCCCTTTTCATCTGAGGAACGCTAATGATTTACTTGTCTTCAGGAAGGCCCTCAAAACATGGCTGTTTTGAACTACACTGGGCATAAAAGGTTTGGCTCTCGGAGGACTGCAGCTAGCGCCAGGACACCTTAGGGTAACCGTTGCGCTTTATAAGCATTCCTAACATAACATAACAATGCTTGTTTTTTCTGGTGGAACAGAAGGGTGGAAGGTGGCAAGCAACAATATGGGTTCGGGTGCGAGGGTACAAGCAACAACGGGGGATGGGGTGGGAGGGGTCAAGCAACAATGCTGGGTGGGGCTGGAAGTTGGAATGGGAAATTAGCAATGAAGGATGGGGCGAGAGGCAAGCAGCATTGAGGGATGGAGCGAGAGGGGGCAAACAGCAACACAGGATGAGGTAGGAGGGTGCAAACAGCAGTATGGGACAAGCAACAATGCTGGACGGGAGGGGCAAACAACAATAAGGGATGGGAGGGGGCAAGCAAAAATGCAGGATGCAGCAGCAGGATGTGAGGGGCAAACAACAACACAGATGACACGGGCAAACAAAGCAGGGTGGGGAGGGAGGGGCAAGCAACAACGCGGGATGTGGTGGAGGGGCAAACAACACAGGATGGGGCAACTAACAATGCGGAACAGGCTAGGAGGGGGCAAGCAAGAACGCAGAATGGGTTAGTAGGGGCCAAGCAGTGGGACGGGAGGGGGCAAACAACGGGATGAAGCGGGGTGAGAAGGGGCAAGCAACAACAATGAGAAGGGCGGATAGTGGGAGAGGGCAAACAACAAAATGGAAAGGGTGGTAAGGGGCAAACAACAATAGAAAGAGAGAGAGAGAGAGAGACGTAAAGTGGGTAAGCAAACAACTGGGAGGAACAGGATGGCGAGAGGGGGCAAGCAACAACACGGAGCAGTATGGGAGGGAGCAAGCAGCAACATGGAGAGAGACAGGAGAGTTGGAGGGGGGAAGCAACAACACAGTGACGGACAGGAGGTTGGGAGTGCAAACAAGCACATGGAGAGGGAAAGCAAAACACAGAGAAGGATTGGAAAGTGGGAGGGGCAAGCAACAGCACAGAAAGGGGCGAGAGGGGGCAACTAACAACACAGAGAGGGACAGGAGGTTCGAAGAGGCAAGCAACAACACGGAGCATGATGGAGGTAGAAACACATGAAAGAGACAGCCTGTAAAAACATACACTCCTATGGAGTACTTCAACTAAAAGAAACAAGCATTGGCATAGCCAATAGGTCTCACATTTGGGACCTTATAAGTGTTAAGTTATCCAGCACAATATCCTTGGTGCAACAACATCAAGTGTTGCATGGCTAAACACTTATAAGGTCCCAAAGGTGAGACCTATTGGCTATGCCAATGCTTGTTTTAATTTGATTTATGAACCATGACCCCCTTTCCAGTCACTGCTATGGCTGTATACATGGTTTATTCCGATCATACATGTGTAGGTGTGTGTACACCATAGGTTATGCAATCATTTTTTGTGAATTCAGAGTTTGGGGGAACACAAAATGTTCAAGCCCACATCAATCATAAATTCTTATTTTAAGGGCACTTTTCACAAGGGGTTTGCTGTAAGTAGGTGTGCCCTTTTCTAATGGTAGCCCTGGCTCACTGCTGGACTTCAGCAGCCAGGAGTAAATCACAGCAAATTCTTTGTGAATCAGGCCCTAGCTATTTGTTTGTGTATCGTGCATACATTCAAATATATTCTAGAAAATGAAAAGACCAAATGCGAATGAATTTTTCTAGTGCCTTTTTAACATAATATGTTGACATAGACTAAGAGTAGGGTTAGGCTTTCTATTGGAAGTAGTGACTAGGGCTTCCCGTCCCATTGGTTGCTTGGACTAGGGTTGGGACTACTGGTAGGGCTAGGGCCTCTATTGGACATAGAGATCAGGGTTTTTGAACTGATTGGATGCTTGGAGTAGGGCTAAGATTGGCTGTAGGTCCTGATCTCCTATTGGTTCTAGCTTTTAGGGCTAGTGTTGTGATTGGATAGTATTAGGGCTAGGGTTCCCATTGGCTGACGGGGTCACCTGATTACTAGGGGTATCAAAGGCCAGGGTTAGGGCGTCTCAGCCCGGGCGTCGAGGCTAAGGGCAGAGAGGACAAGGGTGAGTGCCTGTTTGAGCCTGTTAAGGGCTGAAGAGGACAAGGGTGAGTGCCTGTTTGAGCCTGTTAAGGGCGGAGAGGACAAGGGTGAGTGCCTGTTTGAGCCTGTTCGAGACGGGCCAGGGCCAGGAATGCTGCCCATCTTCCCATTAATTAATGTGTCTATTACTTTTCTCCTGAAAAAGCATATCTAATGCACTACCCTATTTCACATCCGCTACCTCTATCAATATTTTTAATCTGCATATACTTACCTCCTTTATGCATCTATATACTCTCAATGTACTTATGGATCTATATATTTATCACTTTCTTCTAATTTAGCATTTCCAATGCACTACCTATTCTCAGCCTATACTTCCCTCAATATATCTTCTAGCCCAACTTTTTGACTCATCTCAAACTTCTTTCTACTACTTTTTCCAATTCACTACCCTATCACACCCTATACATCTATCACTATATCCTCTACACCCACTCTCTCATTTATCGCAAACGCCATACCACTACTATGTTCCCCAAAATAACCCTTTCTTGACTCTCTCCTACTCTACCCCTCCTTGTATCTTCTGACACCTCCTTTACTGTACCAATGCCCGAGACAAACCTTTCTAAACTCTTCCCTCTGACTCTTCCCCTCCAAAAACCCTTTTTACTCATCAAAAAGCCTCCTCCTACTGCTATGACCTACAAAAATAAATCCTTCACTCTTCTATCCCACAACTATCCTTTTCAATCAAAATAACAGACTAGCATGTTCACTTCACTAATTCCATATTCCACTATACTAATTCACCACTAATCCTTTATGGGTTCCAGAGTAGCGTGCTACTCGCCAACAAAGCGCTTCAACACCCACCAGGGGTAACAGGCGCTATATGAATGCAAACCTTTCTTTCCCTTCTATCCCTCCACTATCCTTCTCACTCCAAATAACTGACTAATATCCACCACTCAAATTACTTTCATATTTCACCATACTAATTCACCACTAATCCTTTATGGGTTTCCGGAGTAGCGTGCTACTCGCCCAAAAAAAGCAATTCAACACCCCATCAGGGGTTAGAAGCGCTATATATGCAAACCTTTTTTCCCTCTTCTATCCCTCCGCTATCCTTCTGAATCCAAATAACTGACTAACATATCCACCACTTAAAATTTACTTGCATGTTTCACTATACTAATTCAACACTAATCCTCTATGGGTCCCGGAGTAGCGTGCTACTCGCCGAAAAAGCGCTTTGACGCCTCGTCAGGGGTAGTAAGCGCTATACAAATGCAATTACAATACAATACAATACAATAAACAATGGCAACACATGTTTCTGCTGGTTGAAAGATATGTGTAGTCATTACTAGAAATGTTTTCCTAATACAGTCATGACAGCTGCACAAAAGCAGCAGCGTTTTTTTTTATTATTATAACTTTAGTGTATTTTAACAGCTGTTCTCCGTTTCTTTACCATCACTTTGGATTAGCAAGCAAGTTTGCCATCAGTAGTTTGAAGGCCAGAGGATGGATTTTTTACCCAAGCTGCACTACAGCTGCTTTTTTTCACCAGACAGCTGGGTGACACAGTTTTGTTCACTCAAAAAGTGTGAACGGGACGGTAGAGAACTCTTTCCTCTGAGCACGCCCTGATGTGTCCTTGTGAGCCGGAAAAGTTTAGAGTGATGTGCAGTGATGACATCATCACCTGGGCCTTCTCAGTCGCTCTAGCTAGGATTACCGAGAGCAGGGGAAGGGAGCAGGAAGTCTAACAGTTCAGCCTGCAGTGGGACTGCTGGTGTTTTTCTTACTCCGTGTCCTGGCATGGTTCCTGTAAAATACAAACACACACAGAGCGCCTATTGTTTTCTAGCCCTCTTACCGACCCACTGATCCTAATATGGAATTCAGCAGGAAACTCATGATTTCCTGACACGCACAACGCGCCGGAGAAAGAGAAAAATCCCTACTGCCGACTAATGCTCCATGCCACCAGGGCCGGACTGGCCGTAGCGGGCACCAGGCTTTTCCCCGGTGGGCCGCCAGGGTGAGGGCCGGTTTCGTTACCGGGGGCCTGCAATATCGGCCCCCTGAAACAAAATCGGCCGAAACCGGCCCTAGCAAACAGCTCGGCCGCACCCGCCTGCCCCCCAGGGGGGCTGGCCGAGCAGTTTGCCAGGGCCGGTTTCAATTCCCAGTCCGGCCCTGCATGCCACGCGAGACCCCGAACCTCTGAGGCTAATTGGGTGGGGTTAGCAGCAAGAGTCTTCGGTTTCTGTAGCTGGGCTGGAGGAAAGTGGGAAAGTCAAAAAAGGCTCACACGGTTTTTAACTGTATTTCTGTGTTGCAACACATACCAAGATATCTCTGTCAGAATGAGGTAAGCTTCCGGACTCAAACCAGTAAGGGATCTGTATTTTAGAAATACGTGGACAAACGGCCAATTACCCCGTTTTTGCAAAATGTGGTGATTGTTAGAGGATATTGCAACAGCATGGGGGCATTGGCGTGATTTCTTGAGCTTTCAAGAAAGAAAAAAACAGCTAACGGAGCTCTCTGCTGCTTGTCTGCCTGTGGAGTTTGCCGGTCAGTGAAATGGGCACAAGAGAGGAAGATGCCGGCAACAGGACTGTGAAGATGCTCAAGTGTGTGGTGGTAGGGGATGGCGCGGTTGGCAAAACATGTAACATCAAACTAATTAAGAAACTTGTGATTGAGTGTAAACGGAACCCTGCAGTGCCAGGCTGAGGACTGTTAGCAGCCAAAACAAGCCCGGGAGTTTTGCATGCGTGCGCGCGCAGTCTGCTCATTTCCAAACACTGCACTCGTGTTTGTGGCGCGCCCCTGCTCGCTCCCGCAAGGTGGATGCCGCCACAAGCACAAGTATGTGCTTCCAAAAAGAGCAGAGCGACGGCTAAAGGTCCTCCTATGCAGCGCATGCGCGCTGCGTAGGCGAGACCTAAAAAGTAGCTATGAAAGCACAAGCAGTGGAAGGACACAAGTATTTGGGCCATGCTCCAGGGGATGGACCAACCAATGAAGAGGAGGTGAAACCAGAATGCCCTGAGCAAGTAGAAACAAGGAAATGAGAGTGATAATGAAGCCAACACATAAGTAAGCAATGTGTGGGCTCCAAGCCTACTGTAAGCTAACAGAATGTCTCACAAGCGACAGCACATGCACTGTCTCAGACGAGACCTAAGAACCACAAAGAACCACAGAAAGTTTTAAATAAATTAAAAGGAAAAACATGAATAGAAACGGGTAATAAAAAACACCACCTTTTTGGGCAATGTTACTGTAAAAACCTTGTTCACCTTCCACCTTAGGGTGAAAGGGGAGAGGAAGAGGAAAGATAGAAAAGGGAAAGGAGAGGGAGACAAAAGCAAATAAGAGACAGAGAGGGGGCGGAGAGATGAAGTGACAGGGAGAGGGGAGATGAAACAGACAATTGAGGGGGAGAACCGAGGAAAAGAGAAAAAGAGAAAAAAGAGGAGGGAAGAAAGTAATTTTGGATAAGCAGATAGAGGGCAATGGGAAGAAAGGAGAGAGGGAAGGGACTAGGAAGAAGGTAAAGTAAGAAAAAAAAGTGTTAGAATAAGATTGGTATAAAGTGAGAGCGATGGGTAGGAAGCAAATGTGGAGAGAAAGGAGATGACACAGGTAGAAAAGATTGAACAGTGAATGGACGGTTGGAGAAGAGAATGTCAGAAGTTTACTGATCTGTGAGAATTAGGACCGGATGGATTAGAGCCTTACACACACTGCTTAGTTCTCTTACAATCAGCAGTCTACGGCTTGATTGAGAGGCTGATGGGGTACCCGGAAGAAGGGCAGAATCTTTAGTGGAACCCACCAGTGTAATTTCCTTCAAGAAAAGACCCGTGTTAGGGCTACATCCAATCGGCTGAAACATGCTGACAAATATGCAGTTAGGAGGGGTGAGGGGCTACTAAAAATCCCCGACACCACCATCCTATTCTTAGTTTTAATCCTGGCCGGGAAATCCATGAATAAAGTATAAGGTGGATACTCCTGAGCCAGTTTTAGATTCCATTTTCTGCACTATTATTTCTATTTTGCATCCCTACAATTTATGTTTGTATTGTCTTGCCCCTCCCTTTTACTCCACCCCAGGCGTTGGTCTGCGCAGGGGTGTTGTTTAGCACGCCCTATGACGAAGCATGCCACAATTTGTGGGTGAGGGCAGTTTTAACATACAAAGCACGTGCCACCAAGTACAATAGTGCGAAACCGAACACTCCTACTTCTCTTTTGTGTGTGGTGATATCTGTAGGGGAGGTTGTTGTAGGAGTTTATCCTCTTCCCCCTTAGTTGTGTATTTTTTAGGGAATTCAGAGATCCGAAGGTAAGCGAGGGCTTGAGGATCTAAGAGTGAGCAACGGATTCAGGGACGTCAGAGCAAGAAGGTTCATGGACCCGAAGGTATGCGTCAGAAGACTAGTGGGTGAGTTATAATGGTGGTTCCAGCCTTGGATAGTCACTGGCCCTAGAACCTTTGAATAGCTTAATTTACCACAAATTTCTCCTCAAATTAACCCTGATACTAATTGCGCAATGTTTCATGAAAGGTTGCACATCGGCAAATGTGGGCCATTTGTTTTTGTGTGCCCGGGCCAATTTTTGGTCCCAATCCGACCCTTGTCCTGCACCACCCCAGTGAGGGACAGAGACAGGGAGGAGGACATTGGCGGCTGCTAGCACGGAAAAGTGGAGGGGGCAGGGCGGGGGACAAGAATAAAAAAGAAAAAAAGAAAACTTACCTGCAGCCTTACCGCCTCGGTGTTCTGCAGCTCCTGATGCAGAGACTTCCAGACTCCCCTGCGCCAATCCAGACGCTCCTTTCATGCTGGTATTACCCAGCATGACAGAATCACAGGGATTGGGCGGAGCGGGCTGGCTTTACGCCCGAACAAGGAGTGGGGGCCTGTGCCTGCTGCTTTCCATGCAACAGCATGGCGACAGCTAAGTGCGCATGATGGTTTAGCCGTACTAAGACAGTTCGGCAAACCGTCATGCGCACTTGCAGTGCCCTGTGTCCAGTACTCCTCCTGCTGCTGTCAGAGAATCGCCCGTCCTCAAGACTCGGCTCTGGCTCCTACTGTCAAATAAAATGATAATATAGCAGTTTTATTAATTGCTTTATTATCATTTTATTTTACATGATACATGTTTCCATCTGCAGGCAGTGGGGCGACGCTCCTCAGCCATAACGGAGGAGCCGCCACTGGAGGAGGAGTCATAATCTTTAGAGAGTGTTGGGGTTTTAAAATCTTGAGTATAGACAGGTTTCTGATTAAGAGGGCATGCCAGGAACTTCTTTTCTGGGATACTATGCCATCGCCCCCTGGCTCCTCGCCCCCCCTTTGTGCATGCATTTATGGATTTCACTTCCTCACTTGTCCTTTCACACTCATTTACTCATCTGAGGTGATTTTAATGTTTGGGCAGAGAGTGAGTCAGCCATGTGTCCCAAAGATATCTTGTGCTCATTGGAGACCTTAGGATTACAACAAATGGTCTTGGGCCCTTATCGTTACCCTGGAGTGACTTATTTCCTCAATCAGCCTCAACCTTCAATTGGACCGACCATGACCTGGTGTCCATCTCTACTGGTCGGCCGGATGCCATATTGATGGGCCCTGTGGCCCCAAGGTCAGCACCTAGTTGAGCCTGGTCTAAATGAGTCCATCTTAGTGAGACTGAGGCCTTTGAATCTTGAGATATTTACACCCTAAGCTCTCAGCTGACAATAATTATAACCTCTCTCAGTGGTGGCTGACTGATGCTTTAGATAAAATACTGCCCAAGAATACTGTGAAAACCCATAAGAGGTCTTTGGCGCCTTGGGGCTCTGAGTCCTTGAGACAAGCTAAACTGGTCTGCAAAACGTTAGAGAGGAAGCAGCCAAGGGAATATGAAACAGGGACAAGGTACAGCTAAAGGCGGCTTTAAACACCTACAAAAAACAGGCGCACGTTGCTAAAAAGGAATCCTATGCAAAAGAGAGGATGTGGCCTAAGGGCTAGAGCGGTCGAACTCGCAGCTGGGGAACCGGGTTCGAGTCTCGGCAGGGAGGCCCAACATCCTATTATTCTAGCAAAACTCACTGATTCACCCCAGGCATCGATGGCTGTGCACATCTAACCTCCCCCGGTCTAACCAAATGAGTGTGTGTCAGTGAGACAACGGGTGCTCATGTAAAGCGCTCTGATACCTTCAGGGCTAGTGCGCGCGGTATAAAGCTTCAAATAGCACAAAAAATACTTATTTTTATTATTATGGCACTGTCAGATCCAGAGTGATGTAAACAAGACTTTACACCTTCGCAGGCTCTTTGTGACCGTTGGGCGGATGTCTCTAATCATGAGGTTCATGCAGTCATTGCTGATAGACCAGCCTCCTCTGATTGCGTCTGGCCCACCACAGAATGATCCTCTTCCTCAATGAGGGGTTCTAGCTGCTGCTCGAACAATGTAGAATCCTTCTGGGTGTTGAATATGGGTTTCTGGCCTTTACAGGCTCTGAGTCCGCACTAGTGTCAGCCCCAAAGTTCAGCGCTTGGGCCAACGCTCTTCAATGTCAGTCTGCGCCCTTGGCCGGTGCTCATCAGGCCACACAGCATTCATTTTTATTAATTATGCTGATAATACTTTCCAGCCAGGTACTCTAGAGGCGTTTCATAATTGTCTGAGGGAGGTTTCAGTGTGGTTGAGCTGCAATTCCTTAAAATTAAATGGAGATAAATCATAGATTCTTTGTGGCACAGCGGAGACGCCAGCGTCCAGGTTACTTCCTACATTTTGGCCATGAAGGTTAGTGCAGGCCGCCATTTCTTGCCATCCCACTCCCCTGGAGCTTGGCCAAGTACATCAGGGCAGAGAGGAGAGCTATGGAACACTACCAGAATATTGAGTTTTAACTACCCCACCGCCAAGATATCATCCCCCGAAGACCCACTACCACAATATCGAGAAGGTAAATATGGATTTACGATACTTACGTCTAGATGTATGCAGTTTGATGATATACATATCTTTAAGGTTTGCAGATGTGGAGTTAGAATATTAAACCTATACTTACCTATATAAACACTCACCTTCAAACCTTTTGGTAGTTTATATTTTAGTTACAATGTTTTGATTGCAAAATAATGTTAGCATTTTTATGCGGATTATTTGTGTGTCTTGATTAAGATAGAACAGTAATTAAGAAACTGAGTGCGGATCATGGATCAGGAAAAGGACAACGAAGAGGGTGGGGGAGGGGTGTTACATCTGCGGTCTGGGTGGCATGGGAAGTAAGGGGGCGGGGCCCTGACAGAGACCTCGTTAAAGGGACAGTTTATGAGGGGGTGGGACTCGATGGGTGTGGAGGAGATCGAGCATGCACTGGATAGAAACACAAAGGGCTGGTGACTCTGGGAGAAGGATAGTCATTCCCGCGAGGGGGCTTCCACGCCATACCTGGATGGAGGGGTGAAGCAGGCGCTTTCCACACAGGAGTGAAGTCCATTTGGCCACTAGATCTGGAGAATCCTGTGAGCATCAAAGGAGGAGAGAAAGCAAAGATAAGACACAGGCAGAAAGAGACAAAGGAAAAATGGACTGGGGAGTAAGTCCCGGTCTGTCAGATGTGAGCCACAAGGGACAGCGCTGGTGGCGACTACGGTAAGGGAGGGCGGCGGGGATACCAGAACCAGAGAAGGGAGGCGACCTATGAAGTAGCAGGCGCTATCTTCCTTCCCCTTACCAACCCCCTTCCCCCCCCCAGGGTTAACACCCTGAAGGATAGAACAGGCAGCTCTACGGGGGGACACAGAGCCCCCCACATCACATACACACAAAAGAGCAAAAGGGGCCATGCGCTTCAACCATACAGAAACAGTCTTAGAAAGCAGTATAAACTACTGATTTTAGGCTGCTTATATCAGTTAAAATCAGCTGCTTGTTTATACAGTATAAAGTTGCAAAAGATTTTAAACTGTTTATGCTCTATGAAATTCTGTATTGATACTCATATCTGAATATATGTATTTGGGTCAATTAAAGCAAGAGTTACTATTCAACGGGCAATGAAGACTGTGAAGACCAGTTTGTGGTTCTTGAACCTGCAGACCTCCTTGACCCAGAAGCATAGAGTAGAGTCTGGAGTCCAGAATCTCTCTTTTCTCTCTTTGTGCGCCTCCTTTTCCCGCTTCTACCACTGGCTCTCATGCTCTGGTACACGTGGTCGTTGGCGGACGGCGAGAGACGGAAAACAACACGCCTACCATTGGAGTTTGTGCAGGAGGTTAAGGAATAACTGGCATGGGGACTCTTCAGTCTGGAATTATCCGGCGTCCAAAAGGGATCGGATGGCTGCAAGCTCCTTTCGACCCTCCCTACAGCAAAGAAGAGGTGGCTCCCTATTGGAGGACAGAAGGAAACATAAAAATGGCCGCCGGAAGAGGAGGGAACCCTGGGCTGCAATGATATTATATACAGGAGACACACTTTCATGGCCATTATAAACAGCAAACAATTAGACAAAGTGTTAAATAGGCCATAAAACGAAGAGTCAAGTTAAGACACTGTTTCCCAAACTATGGGTCATGACCCACTGGTAGCTCGCAAGACTCTTTTTTGGTGGGTTGGGAAAGTCCAAGCAATAAATAAGGATGCCTTTAAAATTCTGTGGGGCTCATTTACAAGACCCTTGCGCCACCAGTACGTCACTTCTTCCCATGTTAAAAGTGGCCTATCAGCGGCGCAGGGGGCTTGTAAATAAGCCCCTGTTTATCTTGCCACATTTGCAGTGCACAACGACAGAGATCAAATGTCAGGTTATGTCTTGTGATAAATTGCTGCTTATTCTTTTAACATGGGATTGGTGTTTACTGCAGGCGTGGCCGGTACAGGGAAGAGCGGTGGGGCGGGGCAGGGGTTGAGGGGGGAAGTCAACAGACGATGGGATAGGGAAAGTAAAAGAAAAAAAAAAAGAAAACCCCTTACCTTGCTCTTGCCGCACCACCGAGTCAGTGATGCGGTGAGTGCAAGGTAAGTGGTTTTGTTTATTTTATTTTCCCTATCCCGTTGTCTGTCAACTTCTCCCCCCCTGACTCGCCCCACCACTCTTACCTGTACCGGCCGCGCCTGGTTTACTGTCTTTCTCTAATTGCAAAGTGAGAGTAGTTTTTAAAGTGAATTATGTGACAATCTTAGGATGTTGTTTTTGGCAACACATAACAAAATGTAAATACCTGTAAATTAAGTGTATGAATTCAGCAGTTAGGAAAGCAAAAATGACATACATTTTTTTGGTAATTCTGAAGTGCGATGGAAACAGAGATTTTAATAGGATCACAACAACTAAAGCCACTTTAATTGGGGATGCACAAATGATGAATATTCACAAACACCCCATTCCCACACATTCTCATTTGAGTGCTGTATGCTATAAAGTTTTATAAGTAAATCTGAGCGCAAAGTTAGGGCCCTTTCAATTGAGAATGTGCTGTCTGTAAATGACAATGTGCGACCACATGATGCTTCAGCTACATTCAAAAACACCCCTCCTCGTGTCCCGTTATATTCCGTATAGGTACCCCAATATAGGCCAGGTTAACATCCCATCCTTTCACCTATATTCGTCCCTACACTAAATACATAACGGGCTGCTAGGACTGACCCTTTACCTAGTTACAGTACTGCTTACAGAACGTGGGGTTTTCCCTGAACAATAGCCTCATACATTATGCATGAGGGTCCTTGGAAACTCATCAGGACCACCATCTCCTGCATAATAACTATGTACAAGGTTCATTCTCGACGTCATCCTAAGTCCGACAGTGGCACAGCAAGGTAGAACCCCTGGGGATACCTTCGGGTATATAAACATCACATCTTGCTGAGATAGTCAGAGGAGATCATGACTTCCATGCCGACACGCTGAGGTTCCTGCCTGCAGATACTCCAGCTCGCAGTGGTCTGAACATCTCTGGCGGGGTGTGCAATTCGAGACCAAGACGGGGTCCCACAGCCTCTCACTTCAGGTAAATGGGGTTGACTATCCTAGAGGGATTATTGGCTTAACACCTACACACATGCTAGGTACACTTAGGTACATCTAGTTAGGGTAGCATCGTAGGAGTACGCATTTTATTGTCATGTATTTTATATACTTGCCTATGTTCATGATTATAGCAGAATGGTAGAAATCTACCATCCTTTCACCTTCTTAGTGCTTCTAATCGTTTATATCTGTTTCTGTCTAGTGGTTGTTTCAGCACACCTATTTTACACTAGAATGATGAGTGTTCAATAAATGCTTATTGAAAAACTTCCATATCGTTTATTCTGTGTATCTCTCTGAGACCAAGTGAGCACGAGTGACTGAGCGAAAAGTATTGCACTGTTTCCACGATTCTGAGGGATCAGGGTTGTCATGTTCGATAGTTGCCAAGAACTATTCTCTCCTTGGTAAGAGGGGTTGCTAGTGGCACTGTGAGCTAGCTGGTATACAGGCCAACATACTCGGTGGGAGTGTCTGGAATCAGTTTGGACACCAAGCCCGCAGTGTATGTTGTCTAAACGCGCAGATCCTGTATAGGTTTTATAGGAACTTCACGACATGGCGCCGCCAACGTTGGTTGGGTACTTATTCAACTGTCAAATCTGAGTAGTTCAGTCGTGCTATTCTCAGAGACCCCTACTCACATTTCCCCAGAGACGTCTGGAGTGGGAGGGAACAAAAATCTGCAGCAGCTGAGTAGGCAAAAATCCTATGTATTGGCTGTTGGTTTAATCAAGCTTGAAGGATACATTGTTCCTATTGTGCATAACACCTTATCTCAGTTCCCTTGAAAAGCTCTTCTTACTAAAAACAATGACTGAGCCGGGAGATGTTGTACATGAACTAAATCTCTCAGCCGAGGAAGAAGATGTAGACGCAATACACATTGCGGAAAATGTTAGAAACGCCATCACCTTAAAACTAGTAGCATACGGTGTTATTTCTAGGGGTGGGCCAGTAACCTTCGTGATTGAGGCACACAAATCATTTAGAACAGAGGTATTCTATTCATGGGTTAGATTCTGTTAGAAATGGGATCTCTAGTTGGCAAGGGCTTGCACCTTTGTCCAAGTAGGGACCCTTCTTCCTAGTCAGGGTAAGGGTTGTTACACTCGTGAAGTAACCCCTGCTCACCCTCATGGTAGCTTGGCACGAGCAGTCAGGCTTAATTCAGAGGCAGTGTGTAAAGCATTTGCACATAACCAACAGTAATACAGTGTAAGCACTACAAACGGACACCACACCAGTTTAGAAAAATAACCAATATTTTATATACTCAAGACAAGACCAATTACGACAAAAATCCACAATACTGTACTTTGAAACTGAATGCTTGATACGATAACTTCTTCTTTGCAAGAATAGCACAAAAGCAAAGTTCGTACGAGTCGGTAGCTCCGTCCGAGCCTACCGTGATGCTGAAAACCACAGAGTCTAACAGTTCCAGCCGACCGCGTCGATACGGGCCAGCAGAGTCATGAACAGACTCGGTCACAGTACCTTTTCTCGTTGTGGCTGGTACGGGGTGTACGAGCCGGTCGGCGTTCGTCGCGGTTGCGGTGCAAGACGGAGCGATGCAAGACGGAGCGATGCAAGGTGCGGTGTCCCTCGATGCGGTGCAGGCAGCGGCTCGATGAGCGTCGGGCAGACGGAGTCGGTGAGTCCAAGGCGTGCGATGCAGGGCGAGACGATGCTCGATGCGGTGCTGACAGGTTGCGATGCAGGCGACCTAGCCGGAGTGCGGGAGCTGGCGTCGGACAGCGGTGCGCGAGTCGGAGCGGTGCGTCGCAGACGTGCGAGCGGTGCCCCAAATGCGGTGCGGTCTCGACTCTTGAGCCAGTTGCAGCGACAGTGTCGGTCTGGTCCGGCTGGCCCAGTGAAGCGATGCGATGCGAACTGCGGTGCCCACAGGTCACGGTGCAAGCAGCGGCTCGATGTTGGCGGCGTCGGACGTCGCCACGGTGAGACCAGGGCTGCGATGCGAAGCGGGGCGATGCGGTCTGCGGTGCAAACAGGTCACCGGCCAGGGATGGATTCGGTTGACGGAGTCGGTTGCAGTTCCCTTCCTCTGTGGCAACTGAAACAGCGTTCCAGAAGCGGTACCCAGAGGCTTGTGAAGTCTTTGCAGTCCCTGAGACTTCTTAACACGAGGCCAGCTCGGTTTCTGGCCCTTGGAGATACTCAGCACAAGTTTGGAGAAAGTTCAGTCCAGTCCTTTCACTGCCCAAGGCAGAAGCAGCAGCTGCAGGCCAACCCAACAAAGCAACAACACAGCAAAGGGGCAGTACTCCTCCTGGCAGCTCTTCCAGCTCTTCGTCTTGGCAGGTTCCTCGATTCCAGCGAGATCTAAATTCATGGGGTCAGGGCCCCAATATTTATATCCCAAATTCTCTTTGTTCTCTGAAGGCAGAGAGGCCTTTGCCTAGTCCAAACCAGTTCTGGAGCACTTTGTTGACAAGTCTCCGTCCCTTCTTTCAGTGAGTAGGCCAGGGACATCAGACGCACCACAGGAGGTGGAGCCAGCATTGTGGAGGGAAGGCACTGTCCTATTCAGGGCCCAGGTGCGACCCCTCCCACCCATCTACAGGTCGATCTGGCTATTCAGCCCTGCGCTGACTCACCCTGTCTCCTGGCATCCCCCAGCCCCTGTCACTCACATTCCAGACACGGAATACACAATCTCGCAGAGGCAGGCTTGGATGGTTAGGCAAGAAAATACCCACTTTCTAAAAGTGGTATTTTCAAACCCAGAATGGTAAAACCAACCTTACTAAAAGCTGCATTTTATCATTCTGAGTCCAGGCATACTAAACTCGAATTTCTACCATGTTCCCGGGGTCAGTTAGGATTATAAACTGTAATAATCAAAACTGCCCGTTCTGGCCCTAGGGGAACAGGTAGCCTTGCAATAGTGAAAAACGAACTAGGCTGTAATTCACTATCAGGACATGCCGCACACACCAGGGCATGTCCTACCTTTCGCGTACAATGCACCCCTGCCCACAGGGGTACCTTGGGCCTACCTTAGGGGTGACTAACATGTAGCAAAGGGAAGGTTTAGGGACTTGCAAGTGTGTGCACTTGCTAGGTCGACATGGCAGCCTCAGGCTGCGCACAGGCTCTGCGATGGCAGGCCCGAGTTACACTTTACGGGCTGTTTGCGTGGGTGGCACAATCGAGAGCTGCAGCCCACCAACAGCATTCGGTCTATAGGCCCTGGCACTCGCAGTGCACTTTACAAGGGACTGACACATAAACCAAATAGGCCAATCATGGAAACACCAATCCATAACACATTTTATACAGGAGCACTTGCACTTTCCCACTGGACCGCAGTGAGGAAAGTGCGCAGAATCATCACACCAGCAAAAACAGAGTCAAAACCGGGAGGTCAGAAAGCAAAAAGTCAGGGGAAACACGCCAAAAGATGCCAAGTCTAACACATGTCCCTCCAGCTGAAAGTAGGAGAACTACCCAACCCCATGGGAGTTCTCTTCACTATAGGCGGAAGAACCTGGACAGACCATCTGCGTTGGCGTGTTCTGTACCAGGACGGTGTTCCACCAGTAAAGTCCATTCCCTGTAGGGAGATGGACCACCTCAGCAGTTTTGGATTCTCGCCCTCATTTGCATCAACCATCTGAGGGGCCTGTGGTCTGTCTGAACCCGGAAGTGAGTCCCAAACAGGTATGGTCTCAACTTCTTCAGCGCCCAGACCACAGCAAAAGCTTCCTTTCTATGGCACTCCACCTCTGTTCCCTGGGAAGTAGTCTCCTGCTAAGGAAGACTACAGGCTGATCCAGGCCCTCTTCGTTCAGTTGTGAGAGCACCGCTCCCACACCATGCTCTGAAGCGTCAGTCTGCACGACTAATTCCTTGGAGAAGTCAGGTGCCTTGAGCACGGGCGCCGTGCACATGGCTGCCTTCAGGGCATCAAAAGCTTTCTGGCAGGACTCAGTCCAGATCACTTTCCTGGGCTGCCTCTTAGGAGGTCAGCTCTGTTAAGGGGGCAACGATGGTGCCATAGCCCTTAACAAATCTCCTATAGTAACCGGTGAGACCTAAGAAGGCTCTCACCTCTGTCTGGGTCTTGGGGGCTCCTAAGCCAGAATGGTGTCAATCTTGGGTTGTAGGGGCGCCACCTGGCCGCCTCCTACCTGGTGTCCCAAGTACACCACAGAACCCTGCCCGATCTGGCACTTACTGGCCTTGATCGTGAGGCCTGCACCTTGCAGAGCCCTCAACACTTTCTCAAGGTGCTGTAAATGTTCTTCCCAGCTGGAACTGAACACAGCAATGTCATCCAGGTAGGCGGCACTGAAATCCTCCAGCCCAGCCAACACCTGATTGACCAACCTCTGAAAGGTGGCAGGGGCATTCTTCAACCCAAAGGGCATCACCCGGAATTGGTAATGACCTTCTGGGGTTGAGAATGCTGATCTCTCCTTGGCCCCATCGGTTAAGGCAATCTGCCAGTACCCAGACGTCAAATCAAACGTGCTGAGGAACCGGGCAGCTCCCAACCGATCAATGAGCTCATCAGCTCTGGGGATGGGGTGCGCGTCAGTCCTGGTGACGGCATTGAGCCCACGGTAGTCCACACAAAACCGGAGTTCTGGAGTGGCACCGGGCGCCGCAGCCTTTGGGACCAAGACCACTGGGCTGGCCCAAGGACTGTGGGAGGGCTCAATCACCCCTAACGCCAACATCTTAGAGACCTCCTCCTTGATGCTGGCTCTGACCCGGTCAGTCAACCTGTAAATCTTGTGCTTCACAGGATGGCTGTCACCGGTGTCCACGCTCATGGGTACACCAGTGAGTAACACCGGGGGTCAGAGAGAACAGTGGGGCGAACTGTCCCAACAACTGGCGACAGTCCCCTGCTGCTCCTGAGTCAGAGTAGGGGAGAGGATCACACCCTCTACTGACCCATCATGCTCCTTGGTAGACAGGAGGTCAGGGAGAGGCTCGCTCTCCTCTTCCACCCCATCATCTGTCGCCAAGAGCATACTCACTTCGGACCTCTCGAAGTGGGGCTTGAGGCGGTTCACGTGAAGGACCCTCAAAGGGTTCCTTGGAGCCTGCAAATCCACCAGGTAGGTGACGTCACTTTTGCGCTCCTTTACCTCATATGGCCCCAGTGAGCGTCGGGCAGACGGAGTCGGTGAGTCCAAGGCGTGCGATGCAGGGCGAGACGATGCTCAATGCGGTGCTGACAGGTTGCGATGCAGGCGACCTAGCCGGAGTGC
Source organism: Calotriton arnoldi (assembly GCA_963921515.1). Classification (NCBI taxonomy): domain Eukaryota; kingdom Metazoa; phylum Chordata; class Amphibia; order Caudata; family Salamandridae; genus Calotriton; species Calotriton arnoldi. The sequence continues at coordinate 4,065,709 of CAWUFW010000359.1, forward strand.
GGGAGCTGGCGTCGGACAGCGGTGCGAGTCGGAGCGGTGCGTCGCAGACGTGCGAGCGGTGCCCCAAATGCGGTGCGGTCTCGACTCTTGAGCCAGTTGCAGCGACAGTGTCGGTCTGGTCCGGCTGGCCCAGTGAAGCGATGCGATGCGAACTGCGGTGCCCACAGGTCACGGTGCAAGCAGCGGCTCGATGTTGGCGGCGCCGGACGTCGCCCACGGTGAGACCAGGGTTGCGATGCGAAGCGGGGCGATGCGGTCTGCGGTGCAAACAGGTCACCGGCCAGGGATGGATTCGGTTGACGGAGTCGGTTGCAGTTCCCTTCCTCTGTGGCAACTGAAACAGCGTTCCAGAAGCGGTACCCAGAGGCTTGTGAAGTCTTTGCAGTCCCTGAGACTTCTTAACAGGAGGCCAGCTCGGTTTCTGGCCCTTGGAGATACTCAGCACAAGTTTGGAGAAAGTTCAGTCCAGTCCTTTCACTGCCCAAGGCAGAAGCAGCAGCTGCAGGCCAACCCAACAAAGCAACAACACAGCAAAGGGGCAGTACTCCTCCTGGCAGCTCTTCCAGCTCTTCGTCTTGGCAGGTTCCTTGATTCCAGCGAGATCTAAATTCATGGGGTCAGGGCCCCAATATTTATATCCCAAATTCCTTTGTTCTCTGAAGGCAGAGAGGCCTTGCCTAGTCCAAACCAGTTCTGGAGCACTTTGTTGACAAGTCTCCGTCCCTTCTTTCAGTGAGTAGGCCAGGGACATCAGACGCACCACAGGAGGTGGAGCCAGCATTGTGGAGGGAAGGCACTGTCCTATTCAGGGCCCAGGTGCGACCCCTCCCACCCATCTACAGGTCGATCTGGCTATTCAGCCCTGCGCTGACTCACCCTGTCTCCTGGCATCCCCCAGCCCCTGTCACTCACATTCCAGACACGGAATACACAATCTCCGCAGAGGCAGGCTTGGATGGTTAGGCAAGAAAATACCCACTTTCTAAAAGTGGTATTTTCAAACCCAGAATGGTAAAACCAACCTTACTAAAAGCTGCATTTTATCATTCTGAGTCCAGGCATACTAAACTTCGAATTTCTACCATGTTCCCGGGGTCAGTTAGGATTATAAGCTGTAATAATCAAAACCGCCCGTTCTGGCCTAGGGGGAACAGGTAGCCTTGCAATAGTGAAAAACGAACTAGGCTGTAATTCACTATCAGGACATGCCGCACACACCCGGGCATGTCCTACCTTTCGCGTACAATGCACCCTGCCCACAGGGGTACCTTGGGCCTACCTTAGGGGTGACTAACATGTAGCAAAGGGAAGGTTTAGGGACTTGCAAGTGTGTGCACTTGCCAAGTCGACATGGCAGCCTCAGGCTGCGCACAGGCTCTGCGATGGCAGGCCTGAGTTACACTTTACGGGCTGTTTGCGTGGGTGGCACAATCGAGTGCTGCAGCCCACCAACAGCATTCGGTCTATAGGCCCTGGCACTCGCAGTGCACTTTACAAGGGACTGACACATAAACCAAATAGGCCAATCATGGAAACACCAATCCATAACACATTTTATACAGGAGCACTTGCACTTTCCCACTGGACCGCAGTGAGGAAAGTGCGCAGAATCATCACACCAGCAAAAACAGAGTCAAAACCGGGAGGTCAGAAAGCAAAAGTCAGGGGAAACACGCCAAAAGATGCCAAGTCTAACAGATTCCCACAGGCAAATGCACTAACAAAAACATTTCATTATTATGTCGAAGATGATATACCGAACGAATATTGTCCGTATGAGGACATTGAAATTCCACTCACGTACCAGGAACACTTATACTGGTTTAAAGGCGCCCTACCCCATACAAGAAATAGAGTAAGACTCGGTCCGCTCGGAAGAGACGGAACAACATGGCCGGTACTAGCGGCCTATACACCACACCCTGACATTGACACGATGCCAGCAGGATACTTACTTACACTTCATAAAGAACTAATAAAACTTTACAGAAACATGACACAGTTTGTGATGAGAACACTCACACTTCAGCCAACACCGGCTACACAACCAGGACCAGTCCAAACTTCTACAAGTAAAGTTACACCACAAACGTTACAAGCAGTGATGGGTAAAATGGCCACTAAACGTGAACAAATGCCTTTCTGGATAGCTCAAAAAATAACACAGTTAGAGGCAGTATTTCCTCACACTGGTCTACACGAAAAGCATAGAATGCTAACAATTTGTTTGCCGATGGGGCTAGCTCCCCCAATAGAGGATTGTACCTCTTGGGGTACAGTTTTCGCTGCAATCTATACCAGAACTCATGGTATCCCTTCATTAGCAGTAATACCAGACGTATTGAGACAAATACAGAACGAGTATGGAGCAGAACCTGCTCTGAACTTAGGGATGAAGTTATTAAATAACTATGCCCAGGTATCAGCTATAATATTAGCAAACATTAAAGGGGAAGCAGCATCAGTGGCAATACGCCAACGCCTGAGAGATTTCACTCCTTTACAACAGGAGACAGAATTACCTAAAATTATTGAAACTGCTTATGCAGAATTAGGTAGGGATAGTTTGGGAACTAGACCAGAAAAACCTCAACTAATGGGAGGTCCAGATAAAGAACAGGCAAAGCAAACACCGGTTTCTTCAAAAAAGAAATGGGATAATAACAAACAACAGAAGAATAGATCTCAATCCAGGGGCAGGTCTCCTCAACAGGAGCCCTCCGAAAGGAGGTATAACCTTAGGAATAGAGATAACATTAAACAAGCATTGGCATAGCCAATAGGTCTCGCCTTTTCTTTTGTTGCAGATTTATATAGCACAAACTCGACCCAAAGGTATTGGAGCGCTTTACATGAGCACCAGTTACACAAGGACACATTCACTTTTGGTAGGCACGGGGAGATTAAGTGATTTGCCCAGAATCACAGGATGTTGAGCTGATGCGGAGGCTCGAACCTGGTTCGCCAGCTCCAAAGTCGGCAGCTCTAGCCGTAAGGCTACATCCTCTTGCCTTTGTGACCATATAAGTGTTTAGCCATGCAGAACATTATCCTGGGTAGTTCAATTATAGCTTAATTCCTGAATATGTGTTAGGCTTTATCAAGCCCAAATTGTATCCACTTATTAAAAAAAACAACAACAAAAAAACTGTACACAAAATAGTAAGTGTTTGCCAAATCGCAGGCACATGACTTGTGAAGCAAAGTAAACAAGCCAGAGATTAAGGTGGCTTCAGCTCCCTGGGCACTGGATATGTGCAATTTGGCTCCACCTCACTATCACTCTCGTATCTGTACAAGTCTGCAAGGAAGGTATCGCAAACCTGCTGTCAATTCCGTCACTTATGGCACTTCTGAAGATCACGGATTTGTCTCTGGAAATGGCATAACTAATAACAGCAATGTCCTTGGTGTTGTCCCCTACTGTGTGTGTAGACCATTTCTAGACAGCAGAGGGGGCCAGTCGAAAAAGAGTCAGCCACAAGGGAGCCGGTGGGACATCTTCCATCAGGAAAACCACATTTTCCCAAATTCTAACTGAGGGGGAGGATCAGGGAAGATTGCAAAGGATAATTTGCCATTTTTAACAGATGTTCCGATTCCACCCTATTCTAAATGACCCCCATTACTCACAAGACAAACACTACTCTGGGCCCCAACCAGTAAAAGAAAACCATATTTGAGGGTTGTTTTTTAATCCTTCAATTCACCCTCACTAATAACCTTTAATAAAATAAAAAGCACAAGTATATTAAGGGTTGGCTTGCACATATCTTCATGTCAACCCCGTAGGACAGATGCAGATTGAGAATACAGTAAAATATTTGTATGAACACACCCTGGGAGTGCACAGGGGCTAAATATCTCTATTCAATTGATAAAACTATTCAGGCCATTAACGCTATTCAAAAGCACCAAATAATTGAGTCAGCCAAGCTGTGGAGAAACACGAGGAGGCCAGAGTATGAGAGGTAACAGTAACGGTCTTTTATTGTGAAATACAGATCAGTCCATAGTGGTCTCCTTTGCTCTTTAACTTCAGGGCTTGTCAGGAGTTGTAGACTGATATCCCTCTCGTCTGGCAGGTGAGGTCGTCGGTCTCCGTATGGGCAAAAGAAAGAGAAAGAAGTACGGGGTCAGGGTAGGCTATCGTGTTATGGCACAAGTAAGGGGGGGTTGTGTAGGAAGTCACCCGGACCGCCACCAAGGGGTTTTCAGTGATTGGGGTAGGACCCGTGAGGGACAGCAGAACTCCCTTTATACCCCGGGTGGTATCACCGAGTTAGGACCTCCAGCCCCTTTCGTAAACCACCCTCTGACCCGGGCACGTACCTCAGGGAGCCACGCACCTCCGGGAGCGTGGCTGGCGTTGTCGCGGTACCGGATTGGGTCCGGCTCCCTCTCTTGTCGGTATCCTTGGCTCCTTCCCTCGATCTCCGTCTCCTTCCCGCGGCGTCTTCTCCAGCTCCTCAAGTCCCCGTCAGCGTCCGATGGCCTGGTCTCGAATAGTCCGTGCGGCGGCAGGGCTGACTCCTCGTTTCTCTCCCGGACTCCTTCCTCGGTTTCGTCTTCAGCGCGGTTCACCGGAGTGCTACCTTCCTCTCCGTTCTCGGCACCCTTTTCAAACAGCAGCACATCCTCATACGTCACTCGAGGTGGACCATGTGATCCCGTCACATGGGTGGGCGTGTCCTCGCGGCAATGAGCCGAATTAAAGGGACCGCAGTGGTCCAAGGTTAGCGGTTCCCCGGCGACTGCAAAAACAGAACAGGAGAGAGGTAAGGGGGTAATTGCATGCCGTCATCCCCTCCAGCTGGTCACGGGGAGGCACCCCGCGACACACCCCTTCCCCCAGACAGTTCACGGTCGGGGAACTGCGGCACACGGGACAGAAAGTCAGCGTTCGCATTACAACTACCCTTCCTGTGACGGACCTCGAAAGAGAAGGGTTGGAGGAAAGGAACCACCGCAGGACCCGGGGATTGTTGCCCTTGTTGCGAGACAACCATTGGAGAGGAGCATGATCAGTATACAGCACAAAAGGGGCACCCTCCAGGTAGTACCGCATTTTCTCCACTGCCCACTTTACTGCTAGGCACTCCTTCTCTATGATCGCGTAATTCTTTTCGCGAGGGAAGAGCTTCCGACTAATAAAGGCCACGGGCCGCTCCACCCCATCCCCGGTCTCCTGGGACAACACCGCCCCCAACCCAGAGTCAGATGCGTCTGTCTGAAGGATGAATGGACGGGAAAAGTCGGGGGAGATTAGCACCGGATTGGATGTTATGACGTTCTTCAGTTCCTGAAAAGCCCCAAGTGTCTTTGGTGTATCTCCTGGCTTCCCCTTTTCCCTCCTAAAGCGTGATCTATAAACTTCAGCATCCAACCCTAGATGGTCCAATATTATGCCCTTTATTTCTACGTAGGAGGAAGTACCTAGGGGGTTGGCTGCCTGATAAGCTGCCTGGGCCTCTCCTGTCAATAACAGGGCTAGGAAGAAAGGCCATTTGGCCTCTGGCCAGCCAGAGGCACGGGCCGCGCGTCTCGAAGTTAAGGAGAAATGAGTCGGGGTCCTCTCCTTCATTGTATTTCTGTAGGGGTACAGTGGGGAACGCCGTTGAGACCCCTTGCCTCCCTGGCAATTGTTTCACAATCTCGTCCTGTCTGTCCGACACCTTATAGAGACTTTCTAATTGCTGGTTCATAGATGTGCTGAACAGTTCCCTGTCGGCCTGGGCCGACGTCATGTGCTTCTCCAGGGCCCACTCGAGTTTCTCCTGCCCTATAATGAGTTGTTGGATGAGGGTCTCCATTGTTGGCGGTTCAATGGACCTTTATCCCACTTCTGACACCACGTGTGGAGAAACACGAGGAGGCCAGAGTATGAGAGGTAACAGTAACGGTCTTTTATTGTGAAATACAGATCAGTCCATAGTGGTCTCCTTTGCTCTTTAACTTCAGGGCTTGTCAGGAGTTGTAGACTGATATCCCTCTCGTCTGGCAGGTGAGGTCGTCGGTCTCCGTATGGGCAAAAGAAAGAGAAAGAAGTACGGGGTCAGGGTAGGCTATCGTGTTATGGCACAAGTAAGGGGGGGTTGTGTAGGAAGTCACCCGGACCGCCACCAAGGGGTTTTCAGTGATTGGGGTAGGACCCGTGAGGGACAGCAGAACTCCCTTTATACCCCGGGTGGTATCACCGAGTTAGGACCTCCAGCCCCTTTCGTAAACCACCCTCTGACCCGGGCACGTACCTCAGGGAGCCACGCACCTCCGGGAGCGTGGCTGGCGTTGTCGCGGTACCGGATTGGGTCCTGCTCCCTCTCTCGTCGGTATCCTTGGCTCCTTCCCTCGATCTCCGTCTCCTTCCCGCGGCGTCTTCTCCAGCTCCTCAAGTCAGCGTCCGATGGCCTGGTCTCGAATAGTCCGTGCGACGGCAGGGCTGACTCCTCGTTTCTCTCCCGGACTCCTTCCTCGGTTTCGTCTTCAGCGCGGTTCACCGGAGTGCTACCTTCCTCTCCGTTCTCGGCACCCTTTTCAAACAGCAGCACATCCTCATACGTCACTCGAGGTGGACCATGTGATCCCGTCACATGGGTGGGCGTGTCCTCGCGGCAATGAGCCGAATTAAAGGGACCGCAGTGGTCCAAGGTTAGCGGTTCCCCCGGCGACTGCAAAAACAGAACAGGAGAGAGGTAAGGGGGTAATTGCATGCCGTCATCCCCCTCCAGCTGGTCACGGGGAGGCACCCCGCGACACAAGCGTTACAAATACATTGCAAATTCGCAGCTACTAAAAGGTGTACAAAAATCCCAAAGATTAAACCAAAGAGCATTTGCAATGCAATACAATTGGTCTTGCCTTTGGGACTTAAGTATTTAGCCATGCAGCAAACTGTCGCGCTTTCAGTTAAAGTGTAAGGCAGCAGCTGCAGCCTAGTGCTAGAATACACGACTTTTGTCTGTGAGAGCGGGTGACGCACTTTGGGCAAGGTTCAGCCCTATAAATGAGTGAAGTATACTTGAAGGAGGCTGCTGCCCAACTCCGGTAAGTACATGATTCCTACAACTCTGGAGTCTGTTGTGGGGGAATGGTACTTGGTACCTGCACAGCAAGGTCTCACCTACACATCGTAATTGATACCCTTTCTGCAGCTTCATACAGCGCGAACCCAACCCGCCAGCACCAAAGCGCTCCACACCAGAAGCACATCTCCCACATGAAATAATACCTTCATGCCTCCGCGGCACGGGAAGGTCAAATCCCAGCACCGGGTCAACTTCCTGTGATTCTGGGCAAATCACGTAATCCCCCCCCGTGCCACAAAAACAGAAAAATATTCTCTCAAGTGCAAACCTATGCCTAGCGCGCAAAGTGCCCCAATGCTCCCGGGCCAAATCCGCGCTATATAAAGCAGCAAAACACATACTAAGTACGTACGCGCTTTACATGGTAGAAGAAAATGCCGATTGAAATGTCTGTCTCACACCCACGCCATCAAAGCAAATGCTATATGTTATGAATAAAGTACAACGGTATATGTCGGAGTAAAACAAAGGATAGAGGGTCACCACATGCGTAAAGAGCTGTTCACAATTAAAAAAAACAAGGAAACAGAAAAAGAAGTCCAACGCCGTAAGGAAATTAAAATGAAGAGCAACACTACACGTAACCGGGCCAGTCGCCAGGGACGGGAACCACCCACCGAGAGGTGGGACAAACGATACAATAAGCCACTGAAGGGAAGGGAATTTTTAAAAGCATACAAAGGAACCAATGGGAAGCCAGAGGTGTGATCAATGCCGATAGATGAGATACTGCATGTCTCGCAGAGCAGCGCATGCGCGCTGTCTCAGGCTCAACCTAAAAACCTGATAGGTATCAGGACACTGATACAAGTTCCTCTCGTTCCTTACAGGGTTCATCAAAAATCTCGGAGAGGGAAGGATGGTCAGAACACAGACAAGAAGAGCGTACAAAGTCCAGAGACACGCAACGCACTTCAGACTACACTTCCAAAAAAGAAGAAAAGCCTAAAGCAAAACCTCAATTCAAAAAGAAGAAAGTAGCAGGTCTCAAAGTTAGACATGCCCAGAATTCTGTGTACTCAACTACTGAACGGGGAATGGTCTCTGACGATGCTAGACAGTACAGCAGAAGTAACAATATGTTATATCCTCTACATTGCATTTACATGTAAACCAGCCTAGGTCCTCCTAGCTGCTCAGCCAGAGTGTGAGTTGGTTATGGAATGTTGGTGTGCCTGTGATGCGTGGAATGCCTGGGTGCCTGAGTGGATGAGTGGTGTCAGTTAGAGATGGGCTGAGCAGCTAGGCAGGCTGCTCCTGGTGGGGCTGGTACTTGACCAGAGCTGGCTGGACTAAGAAATGATGTTAACTGTCTTGGAACCAATAAAGAAGACATGGAAATACTACTTGGCTACTTGTGTCATCTGGTGCAGGATACAACATTATTTTGGCGAGGAGCGGACTTACTCGTGCGTCTTTCATGGATCATTGGTAAAGCAACCAAGAGAAAAGACACAAAAAAAAAAGGAACTACAAGAAACTACAGCAACCAGCGAAAGTACGAGAAACTAAAGCAACTACATGAAGCAAAATGGAGTTCCAGGCAGGCCAGCCCCACCAGTGTCCTTGTCAACGGACAGCCCCACCCACCTGTGTCATTACCAATTGACACTACAGCCTGGAAATACTCCTCTGGATCTACAGAAAGGAACTGTGAGTTGGAGGTGTAGTTACACTACAGCCACATGTAGGTGTTCCAGCCACAGCGTTTGCTACAGAAAGGTTTGGTGAGTTGGAGGTGTAGTTACACTACAGCCACATCTGGTGTTCCAGCCACATCGGTCTACAAAGACCACATTGTTTTCAAGCAAAAGGCACCTCTTGGGATATTTTTTTTTCTTTTCGTGCTGCCTCCTTTGCGTGCTGTGTTGCACAAATGGACAATGCTTGGTGCCTGTCAGGAACTTGAAGTAATGTAAATACGTTCTAGGGGGCCACACAGAACTGTTTGTCTCATCAGTGAAGTGTTTTTGATGAGAAACTACCAGTATTCTGCGTTATTCCCACTTGCCAGCTGACGAGTCTGGTTTATTTTTGAAGTCGTCAAGTGTGTGCCAGCGGCTGGTGTGGACATCCTAACTACCTTAGTTTAATTACATTTGAACTGTTATCTTCAGCGTCATGTTTTACAACTGTCAAGTGCAGTCTGCTTCAGCACTCGTGTGCACCTCTGGGCTCAAATTTCCATGAGGGCATCACCGTCAAGCGCTTGTGTGGTGAGTCAATTTTTGTCCATTATTTGGGAGCGCAGCTGAGACTTTTTGACAGCGGGCGTTTTTCATCCATCGTGCGTCTATTTAAAAATAGTGGCACGAGCTCTACATAGCGCGCGCAGCCTTACCTACACTTTGTCTCCTTGGATCTTTGTGACGCTTCTTCTTGTTTTCTGCTGCCTTTGGACGCCGCATGCACAGATGTGCCGTGAACCACCCGGCACACGTAACAAAGCGTGCCGCCATCTTAGGTTTGTATGCTCTGCATTCTTGATTTGGTTAGTGGTTCCTGTTTCTCTGCCAACCACGTTGCTTCATGCTTGCCTCAATAAAGTTTTTAACAAAACTTGATGGAGTCCGGGTACATTGAACATCGCAGTGTTTCTTTGCCTGGATGTACTTGAAGTATCATCGTCGTCGTGGCATCCTTTTAGTGGGACACTCCGTTTCAAGTATGTCGGAGGTAATGTCACTTTTGGTTTTGCCTTTCGGAGCCGTTTCCTGCACGTTCATTATTGAGCATGACTTTGACCACGCACGTCATGGGTAACACTTAGTTCCACAAGCTTTGGCTCATTTTGCGGAAGACCCGTTTTTTTAGGTCTCGCCCTGAAAGCCAGCGCTTCAGCGCTGGCTCTGGGCGAGACATTTTGTAGTGGGCTTGCAGAAATGCGACCACAACTTTTGGCTGGCTTAGAGCATGCGAGTACGCGCACAGTAACGCGCATTAATCGCATGCTCCAGGCCATCTGCCTTTGATGTCACTTGCTCCTCCCTCTCCCCACCACAGAGCGCTTCTCGGGGCCGCGCGGCCGTGTCACTTTCACGGCCGCGCGTCACTTGCTCTCCCGCTCCTCCCCCCTCCCCTACCACAGAGCGCGTCTCGATGCTTGTTTTTTTTGCGGTGTATGCTTCCAAGAAAAATAGATAACCATCGCACTGGCTTGCAAGGCCATCCTATTGCCTTTGCCAATGCTGGTTTCAGTTGTCCGTTTTCCCTTTGGTGCCATCAGACATGCGAAGTGTTCAATCGAAAGAAGAACCTGGATCAATAATAGAGCAATCTGCCAATCAGTCTGTCGCACGTCACCATCGTTGTATAGGGTATGGGATAACTGAGAAGATGGCGGATAAAATAATGCTAATAACGCAATGTAGGGGTAGCAAGACACTACATATGCACAGCAGGATCTGCGGCTTTGTAAGCAGACCCCACCTCCTTGTACTCATCATAGGTGTTGTGTGTGTGTGGAATGCACGTGCCCCCAGGGCTGAAGCGTCACAGTCAGGAAAGTGTGGTTCTTATGTTTCTGGTTACCATGTGAAGGAACAGAGAGTATCCATTATTATCTTTTGAAGTCTGAGGATCGATGGCTGGTCATTGGGGGGGGGCAGGTGTTGTACTTCATTGCATGGGGGAGAGGCGAGTGAACAGGCCAGTGTGGAGCTCGGATCTAAGATGTGAGGGGTAAAGTCTCGCATTTGCTCTGCGAAATATTTAGATTGTCTCGGATGTGAGGGCAGTGCACTCTCTGTCTCTGGTGTATTGAGACGTCTCTGTTGTGCACGGACAGACCTCCGATGTGAGGGCAGTGCACTATCTCGGTCTCTCTGGTGTATTGAGCTGTCTCCGCGGCGCACAGACACACCTCAGATGTGAGGGCAGTGCACTATATTGTCTCCCTGGTGTATTGAGCTGTCTCCGCGGCGCACAGACACACCTCAGATGTGAGGGCAGTGCACTATATTGTCTCCCTGGTGTATTGAGCTGTCTCCGCGGCGCACAGACACACCTCAGATGTGAGGGCAGTGCACTATCTTGTCTCTCTGGTGTATGGAGACTGTCTCTGTGGCGCACAGACACACCTTAGATGTGAGGTCAGTGCACTATCTTGTCTCTTTGCTGTATTGAGACTGTCTCTGTGGTGCACAGACAGACCTCAGATGTGATGGCAGTGCACTATTTTTTTTATTTTTTTTAGTTTTATATAGCACGAACTAGACCGGGTATCAGAGCGCTTTACATGAGCACCAGTTTTGTTACAGATGAACACATTCACTTTTGGTAGGCACTATCTTGTCCCTCTTGTGTATTGAGACTCTCTCTGTGGTGCACAGACAGCCCTCAGATGTGAGACCAGTCTCTCTGGAGTATTTAGACTGCCCCAGTGGTGTGTAGCACAGATATCTGAGGTGAGGGTCTTTGAGACGTGCGGAAACAGCCCTGTTCAGCTGACACGTGAGTGTCAACTCCATTGACTTGCACGCGGAGTAGAACTTTTATGTTATGTATTGTTAATTGGATTTTTTTGTTGTTTTTAATCGGTTTCATCCACTCTTAATCAATAATGTTTCCTTTACCCTTATCCGGTGAAGGAAACACTTTTTAAAGCAGTGCCAGTGCTGTTCGTTTTGTGTGTGCTGTTCCCCTGATGTGCACCATTCTTAGCCTCAGATGAAGTGTGATGGTTTGTCATTAGCTCTGTTGAACTGTTAGTTCTGAAAGGCCGTTGTTTCTCACTAAGGGGTTATAGAAAGAGGAGTGAATATAAGCATCCACATCACCACTCCAGAATATGTTACTCACACAAAATAATGGGACGCTAGTTATTGCAACAAAAACTACAATTTATGTGTACGGGGAAAAGGGAAGTCATTATCTTAAAGACGAGAACCCTCACTCACCCAAGGGTGACATGCTTCATCATTGGGTCCCCTCTACACACTGCGACCGCAAGGTGCACAGTATGGGCTACAACTCTCCCTCTGGAGAGGAGCGTGAGGTGTTTTCTGGTATTCCCAATATAAGCGATTGGGGTGAGGGGCAGAGTGCAAAAGAAAAACTAACAGTGCGTTAAAACTAGCTCATGGGTGACTCAACTCAATTTATTCCATGTCCCCATAGACTAGGGTTAAAAAGGTCAGTGATATATAGGACTGAAAGAATGTCCTATTCGTCAAAGGTCAACATGTTTCTGCCAAATGACCAACAAGGTTCGCGGCATTCATCAGGACCTAAAGCAATGTCACTCTGCTGAACTTAGGGAAAAATTAAATGTTTAAAAACCATACTTAATTGTCATGGTTATTATGACATGGTACCAGCTGCAGTCCGGTCCAGTGTCTAGAAAAGACAAACAATCTTGTCAGTTTCATCAATGTTATATACCAATATGACACCCTTAACACCACACACGTGATTAAACCACACACGTGATCAAGAGCGTACCGTAGCACTTCTAAGTAAAAATACATAGACTCACCTAGGCGGTAATATAAATTTACCTCCACCTTATGGGAGTTTCTACCTTAGATCACAGATTTCTGAGGGAGTAAAAAACTGGAACTTAAACTCTGATTTCAACATTACATCATGCAAAGTTACTATCTGTCTCTTCACTGTTATACATAAGAAACAGGGATGTAATATGTTAAAACTAAAAGTCTCGTTTCAACAGTACATTATGCAAAACTGCTTTCTGCCTCTTAGCTGTTATACATATCAATCAGGGATATATTATATTAAATAATGTAATAGATAATTCTACCGCACCCAGTTTAAAGTGAAACACAGAATGTCCTCAATACCATGCAATGTAGTTAACTCAATTGTGGTATTTCCATGCACACTTAAAAATCACCACAAAGATATCCGCATATCTTTTGTATAAAAACAGTGGTTTTCTAGGGCACAATCTTGACCCCGAGTTCAAAATTGCAACCGTTACATGAAGACATATATTCTCCAAGAGTGGCAAAACTCGAGTCTACATCTACATTGGGATGACAACACGGAAGGTCCGACAGAGGATTGTTGAACACCGAAGTACCTTCCGGTGTAAAAAATCTAACACACGTATGACCAAACATTATTTGGAGATGGCACACACAGAGGACGACTTGCAATGGGTTATCATTGATAAACCCAAGTATGACATCAACATGGGTCCCCTAGATATTGTTCTCTTTCGGCGTGAGCAACGTTGGGTGTTCCGCACGAAGAGCCATATAAGGGGTTTAAATGACGACATTGCTTGGTGCTCAGTGTAGTCTGTCCATTCATTTTCTGCTTTATGTTGGGGGTATGGCAATAGATGTCGATGACTGATCTGGTCGTTTTTTGTGGTTTTGCATGTAGGAGTGGCTAGCATTAATACAGTGCATTCTCAAAATAAGGGGGAGTTTGGGCCACCCCAGTATGTAGTCTGCCCGTTTTTTTCCCCTTTTTTTCCCCTGCTTTTCAATATACCGATCTGAAAAGATCACATTTACTAAATTGCTTTGCGATATGTGTGCTGTTCATGTTATAGCGAGCCCTTTATGAGTGGAGACCGGTTGGTAGTATACACTATCTGTATGCCACTGTACACGCATTCATGTTGCTGATTAGTGACATGCATGAGCAATAGGTGCAAAAAGGTTTTGCGTTTTTTTACACGGACATCGGGATTAGTGCACACTACAACTCCCATGAGCCACTTGACCCGGAAGTTTGTATGGTTACTTCCGGGGTAGGATACTTTCATACCGACGCTCTCCGCCTTATAAACAGCGCGGTAAAACGCTCTTTCCCCTTGATTTCTACCGCATATATGACGACACAGAGGAACAAGAGGTAAAGGGTAGTTACGCTCTATGGAAGATTGGTAATCGTACTTTTGGCAATTGTAACCTTTTTAGATGTGAGGATTGAGTGTTTGTGTATTTAGTACTCGAGTTTTGCCACCCTCGGGAGACATATGCTCTTTTGCATATTTTGCTACTTGAACTCGGGGTCATGTTTGTGCCCTGTGTAACTACTGCTCGTGAAACATAAAAAATGTGGATACTTGTGTGGAGTGTTTTTGTAACGGACACTCGAGTTATGCCACTCTTGGAGAATATATGTCTTCATGTAACGGTTGCAATTTTGAACTCGGGGTCAAGATTGTGCCCTAGAAAACCACTGTTTTTATACAAAAGATATGCGGATATCTTTGTGGTGATTTTTAAGTGTGCATGGAAATACCACAATTGAGTTAACTACATTGCATGGTATTGAGGACATTCTGTGTTTCACTTTAAACTGGGTGCGGTAGAATTATCTATTACATTATTTAATATAATATATCCCTGATTGATATGTATAACAGCTAAGAGGCAGAAAGCAGTTTTGCATAATGTACTGTTGAAACAAGACTTTTAGTTTTAACATATTACATCCCTGTTTCTTATGTATAACAGTGAAGAGACAGATAGTAGCTTTGCATGATGTAATGTTGAAATCAGAGTTTAAGTTCCAGTTTTTACTCCCTCAGAAATCTGTGATCTAAGGTAGAAACTCCCATAAGGTGGAGGTAAATTTATATTACCGCCTAGGTGAGTCTATGTATTTTTACTTAGAAGTGCTACGGTACGCTCTTGATCACGTGTGTGGTTTAATCACGTGTGTGGTGTTAAGGGTGTCATATTGGTATATAACATTGATGAAACTGACAAGATTGTTTGTCTTTTCTAGACACTGGACCGGACTGCAGCTGGTACCATGTCATAATAACCATGACAATTAAGTATGGTTTTTAAACATTTAATTTTTCCCTAAGTTCAGCAGAGTGACATTGCTTTAGGTCCTGATGAATGCCGCGAACCTTGTTGGTCATTTGGCAGAAACATGTTGACCTTTGACGAATAGGACATTCTTTCAGTCCTATATATCACTGACCTTTTTAACCCTAGTCTATGGGGACATGGAATAAATTGAGTTGAGTCACCCATGAGCTAGTTTTAACGCACCGTTAGTTTTTCTTTTGCACTCTGCCCCTCACCCCAATCGCTTATATTGGGAATACCAGAAAACACCTCACGCTCCTCTCCAGAGGGAGAGTTGTAGCCCATACTGTGCACCTTGCGGTCGCAGTGTGTAAGAGGGGACCCAATGATGAAGCATGTCACCCTTGGGTGAGTGAGGGTTCTCGTCTTTAAGATAATGACTTCCCTTTTCCCCGTACACATAAATTGTAGTTTTTGTTGCAATAACTAGCGTCCCATTATTTTGTGTGAGTAACAAGTTCTGAAAGGCCGCCTGGGGCAGGTGCTGTCTTAGAGCATGTGCCCTCTGTATTTTGGGTGGCTGCTTGGCCTGCAGTGACCTTTGACCTGGACAAAAAATGCCCTTGATCCTAGCGGCTTGAAGCTTCTTGTTGCTGGCAAAGCTGGCTTTAGGGAGACGGCAGCTGCTGAGAGAGCTGTGTAAACTGTCCGCGTGGCATTCCGCACATCACAAACTACTGTGTCGTTGGGCTAAAGTCATACACAACTTGATGGTATTTATTTTATGGACCTCAGAGGGATGAAACGCTGAGTCGGGTCCGTCTCTCTCCTGGTGCTTGGCAGGCTTACAACTGGGGCGGCGAAGATGTTTTATCGCCCGTTTCTTTGTAAAGTTTTATGAAGTTCCTCAGTTTACCTTTGCACTACTTTTTCTATAGAAATAATTTTCAGTCTCTTAGAACAAGTCAAGTGGAAAAATGTATACAATTACCTTTCGCTGAGCTTTTCTTCTCGCAGCTGGCATTATGCGGCACAAGAACACTATTTTCTGCAAATTACATATTAAACTGATCCATTTGTTAGGATCTCTTTGACGTAAAGTATTGTGAAAGTTAAGATATTCAGGCCGAGCTGGCATGTGGAAAAACCTTGCATTTGCAAGACAAAAACAAGCATTGGCATAGCCAATAGGTCTCGCTTTTGGGACCTTATAAGTATTTAGTTATGCAGCACAATATCCTTGGGGCAACAACATTAACTGTTGCATGGTTAAACACTTATAAGGTCCCAAAGGCGAGACCTATTGGCTATGCCAATGCTTGTTTTTTTTTAGAACACTTAATGACATGCTTCCACCGATGTCTTGCTCGTCTATAGAGCCTATTTGTGTATAGTTTTTATACCAATTTATAGTCTTTATTTCGATCAATTGAGATCATAAAAGACAGTAACAATATACACACACAGCAATCAGTTAAAAATGAGACATTAAAAGATGAAAAGTTATAAAATTATGAAATTTGCCCAAGAAAAAAAAAAAATGACTACTATTCACAGATTTAGACAGAACAAATTTCATAACAGTTTAACGTGTCATAAAAATAAGTTTAAACTAGAATCGCATTATGGGACTAAAAGATTTTTAAAATATACAATCTGCTATATAATTCATACTACTGTACAATAAAATTCCACACTTTGATTCGTCCTTTACTTGCCCGGGGATTCACTGTGATCAGCGGTATTAACATTTTTTCCCCGAATAAGCCACGCCCAACTCAAGAATCGGGCAACAGCTATGACAGTCGGTATGGTTGTGTCGGTCAACAATATTCTCAGTGCGACGGCACTACTTCTAACACCCATGTTCCTACATAGGGGTTTGAACCATTTACGTCGCGGCATCTGATAAGCCTGACAAACAAATAAGATATAGGAATAGGTCTCCTCATGCTCCATACACGACTTACATTTATTGTCGTTAGAGTTACGCCATTTACGTGTAAATACGTTTGTGGGTAGCGTACCCACCCGAAATTGAAAATAGAGGCGTCTATCCCTGGATTTGGAGATAACGTCCCAATAACTCTCATAGTGGGGGCATGGCTTGTGCTCTAGAAATTTCCCCGTCAATGATGTTGATTCCGGGGACAGTGAGTTCCTCCTCCCAACCATGGACCAATAAAGCTCCCTCATTTCTTTTTTAAATGGAAACTGCTGACCCTCTGGGTCCTCCCATAAATGGCGCACACCCATATTTGTCAAAGTTACTTTGATGTTTTGTAACCATTTTATTTTGCAAGATGTATCGGATACCCATGCATCTTTCAGGGCAGTTGCATAATGCTGCAGCTCAGGAGTGGTCCACAGTCTACGCCAATACGCTATGGGGCGAAACCTGGCAACATCTTCCAGTCTGTTACACCCTAAGTCATAATAGACTGGCTTCAATGGGGTACTCTGTGGAACACCAATGATGTTTCTCAAGAATTTATTTTGAGCTAGGGTGAGTGACGTTAAATTATCGAATCCCCAGAGTTCCGCACCATAGGTTACTGAGGCAATTACCTTGGAATTGTAAATCTTAAGTAATGGGAGCATGGGTTGAGTCAATGAAGACTTATGTTCTTTCAGCAATGCTCCAGCCAAATGACAATGTTTAAGTACCAAAGTATCGATCTGTGGCTTCCAACTAAGCTTATTCCCAAGCGTTATCCCCCAATAATTGAAAACATGAGTTTGGTCGAGCATTACATCATTAAGAACCACCCTTCCCTTAATGGCCCGGTGCTTGTGAAGTATCATGAACTTTGTTTTGTCGGTGTTTATCACCAGGCCGCGATCATTACAAAATCCTTCAAATCTCTTTAGTGCCCTCTGCAGACCACTCAACGTTTTTGAAATTAAGAGAGTGTCGTCTGCAAACATGAGTATAGGTATTTTTGCTCCCGCAAGTGATGGTGCATCTGTTGGAAATGAGGAAAAATAATCAACAACCCCGTTAATAAACAACGAAAACAAAGTTGGGGCCAAAACACACCCTTGTTGTACCCCTTTCTCTACCGGGAATTTACTGGTTAAATTGCCCGGAGTACTCCAGCGGACTTGGGCGTAATTCTCTGCATGAAAGCGCTCCACTAAAGATAGTAACTCAGCGGGCATACCCAGGTCCGCAAGAACCTTCCAGAGTTTCGTACAAGACACTAGGTCGAAGGCGGATTTTAGATCTACAAAGCCGGCATAGATAGCTCCTCCCGCCAGCACAACAACCCGCCAGTATATCATGATAAACCAAAAAACCTGATCTATCGTACTCACGTTTGGTGCGAAACCCTGCCTGAAGTGGAGTCAATATGTCCATTTCAACAATCCAGTCTTGAATCCTATTTAGTGCCATTCTTGCTATTGTTTTCTGGATGGCATCTATAAGACTGATTGGTCTATAGTTACCTGGGAGTGAGCGATCTCCTTTCTTATAAATTGGCAAAATCTCAGCACCCTTCCAGGTGGTAGGGATGGGTGCTCCACTTGCGATAGCATTTGCTAGCAAGAGTATATAATCCTGCCATATAGCCCTATCGCTGAGAAACAGATCAGCCGGGATACCCTCGGGACCGGGCGCCCAACCACTAACAACTGTGCCCAGCGCGATTTCGACATCCCCTATGTCAAAACTCAGCACAACATCACTTCGCGGAATTATATAGGGTTCCTCACTGGAGCCCTCTTCCTCCATCGCAAATTGATTTGCAACGTGAGAAACCCACATTTCCTGAGAAACGTGATTGTGGGGCGCTGAAGCTTGCCCCCTCCCTCCCCCATTTGACCTGTTTCCAAAAGGACTGTTGGTTCCTCCCCTGGCTGGCCTGATAAAGGTCCAGCCATCTCTGCTCGTCCCAGTCCTTTTTGCTTTATATAGTGTGGATTTATAATTCTGACGGGCCTGCTTAACATTGTCACGAACATTCTGCTTTATAGCAAATGCCAGGGCTTTATAGGCTTTCCAACAGTCCTTGTTATACCAATTAGCCTCTTTGCCCCTCTGCTGGTTCAAGGGATTAACTGCTTTTAAGAAGAAGGTTCGTAGTTTATCAAACAGGTCCTCATGTACCATTGTAATTTTTTCGTTCAGCTCAGACTGTGATACTAAAGTTTGTAAAACGTTCAGGGTGTTATGAATTACAGCCCTAATTTCTATCAATGAGTGGTCTCTATTCATTATCCTATCCCATTTAACCCTCTTAGTGTTATTACTGAGCAGGACTTCATTTGTGGAACATATCACAGAAGGAGATGGTAACTGGGTTGGACCTGCAATAACCATCTTTAATGACAGGGGATTATGATCACTTTCGGGCCTCTCCCTAACCTCCATGTCGCTAACCGAAGACCAGTATTCTAAATTAATGAATTTATAGTCTATTCGACTAGAGCTTATACCATTGTTGTAAGTGTTGACCCCCTGCTTATCTGAAAGTGTGCAGCCATTTACTGCCCTAAGCCCCCTTTCCATACTCAGTGCTTTTAGCTGTAGAGCTGCCTCGGTCCAACGCTTGATGGGGGGCAGCTCTAGAGGGGGAACATTCCATAACACATCTTCCTCCTCAGTCAGTTTGAAATCATCGCTATCAAGGGGCTCAAAAGTAGTATTGAAGTCCCCTGCGATTATTAAGCCAGAATTACCCTTCAATCTACCCAAAAAATCCTCTAGAGTGCCAACTGTGCCAGACTGTCTTCCACCTGATAAACCCCGAGCATAAACATTGGCGACTATTGTCGGGGCGTTATAGTTGGATTGTAAACGAATGGCCATGATGTCTAGGCTTTCTATTAGGGGTGGGCAATGAACTCCACTCCGCTCCGCTAGCGGAGTTTGCGGAGAATTGTTAACTACGCATTCCATTAAAAACACGTAATTCAAGCAAAAACTCCGTCCCTCCACGTAGTGGAATCAGCTATTAAACTGCACCCACAAATGCTTTGATAAAGCAACTTTACATGCTACAAAGCATATAAACAATTCACAAAAGTGAACTTATAATTAAAATATCAGCCAATAAGAGAGGTGATGATTTTGGGATCCCCCCTAACCTAGGGGGAGGACCAAGCAGATGCCTTGAACACAAAGAGCACATCATGCTGAACGATTCAGTGGTGGTCCCATCCTGTTAGGACCACCCCAAGCACAGTTATGGGCAAAAATACAATCCCAACCAAAGGCTCTGCAAAGCATTATGGGATGAGATTAGCAGTGGGCAGTAAATATTATAGTATCCAATATCAAAATAATTCTACAAAGAGCTGCAGTTCAACTCGTCGTTACTAGGTGTCCCTCACGAGTCAAATGCAAAAGCATTGAAACCCTTTCATGAAGCTGCAGTTCCACTAGTCGTTACTAGGTGTCCCTCACGAGTCAAATGCAAAAGCATTGAAATTACTACATCAAGCTGCAGTTCCACTAGTCGTTACTAGATGTCCCTCACGAGTCAAATGCAAAAGCATTGAAACCCTTTCATGAAGCTGCAGTTCCACTAGTCGTTACTAGGTGTCCCTCACGAGTCAAATGCAAAAGCATTGAAACCCTGAGCTGAGAGCTAATACTATAAATTCTACAAAGACCTGAACTGCAGCTTGATGTAATAATTTCAATGCTTTTGCATTTGACTCGTGAGGGACACCTAGTAACGACCAGTTGAACTGCAGTTCTTTGTAGAATTATTTTGATATTGGATACTATAATATTCACTGCCCACTGCTAATTTCGTCCCATAATGCTTTGCAGGGCCTTTGGTTGGGATTGTATTTTTGCCCATAACTGTGCTTGGGGTGGTCCTAAGAGGATGGGACCACCACCGAATCGTTCAGCAAGATGTGCTCTTTGTTTTCAAGGCATCTGCTTGGTTTTCTCCCTAGGTTAGGGAGGATCTCAAAATCATCACCTCTCTCACTGCTTGCTAAATTTTCATTTTCACCTTTGTGAAATGACTATATGCATTTTAGCATGTAAAAACAGAGATACTTGTTATTTTACCAAAAGTATATGAGGTTTCTGTTTTATTAAGTGAGAAGCGGATCCACGTAGTTTTAGTTCAACTTCGTGGAATTCCGCGTAGTAGTACTCCTCCGCCAACTACGCCCACCCTTACTTTCTATGGGGATTACCTGTGAGCTGAGATTTAGGTTCTGCCTTACCCAGATTACTAGGCCCCCTGATGGTCTTCCCCTCTGCCCTTGGATTGCTGGCTTAAAGAAATTTAGATACCCCAATCGGAATAATGGATTGATTGACCACGTCTCTTGAAATATACATACATCATACTGGTCAATCAATTCAAACCAATCCCTGGATTCCATGTTAGCTTGAAGTCCCGCTATATTCCAGGAAATTATAGATAACATTGCAGAAGTGCCTGGATTTAACACATCTGGGCCCCTTATTTGTTCAGGTGATAAGTTATTTGCTCTATCTAGGTGGACCTTTGGTGTTTGATTCGTACCTAGCCCATTAGTGGCCGATGGAGTTTGATGCTCAATGGGCATTAGTCAATCACATTGATCTAGTCCACTTAGGGGGGCGAATCTGTTCTCAAGAGTTAGTCCCCTACTTCCTGAGGAATAATGTGCGCTATGTGGTGGATTCTCCCTCCTCCCAAGTTTGTTGGTTCTAATGTCCAGCATAGAATGTTGACTAAAAAAGTGCTCATAGGGTAATACTCTAATTTGGGTATGACTACATGGATTCCAGCTTAATTGTTCCACAAGAAAACTTGGCGTGTAGTGATTATTAAAATTTAAAATCACACAATCACCCTCCCAGGTTTTGTGAGTTGATCCTAACCACCCTACTCTTCTGGCCATTATTATTTGGTTTGCAAAAGGAGGCCCTCTTTTCCCTCTATGGTTTTTACAATGTAGAAACAGTTTGCATTATTTAGAGCCTATCTCAACAACAGAGCATATTTACTCTTACCGTAATTGCATTGCAGTTTGCTTCATCTTTAAGCTTAAATTAGGGATTTTACATTTACTGCATATTTGTTTTAGTGATGCAACAGTTTAGGCTCCCTTGTGTGAGGGACGCCCTTGTCTCCTGGTGGGTGGTCATCACAGTTTATCCCTTACTTGAGGGATGGGTTTGGGACACAGTCCCACATTTTCATTTTACAGTTTTACATTACATTTTGTTACCTCTACGTGGGGGGTAGGCTTATGGGTTAGTTCCCATATATACGTCTTATTGAGGTTAACCTTTACACAGGGTTGGGTTGTGGGTGTCAACCCCACTTACATGTACTATGGTACAACCCTACAGAGGGTGTGTGTTATGGGTGCTAGCCCCATACACAGTTTCCATGGGTCACTGTCCCATATACTTGTTAGTTCCCTTGTAGTTGGGATCGGTGTCGCGGGGTGTGTTGCCCTCTGCGTTACTCTACATGATATTAGTTGGGATTGGTGTCGCGGGGTGTGTTACCTTTTGCGTCACTCTACTTGATGTTACAATTTGTTACGCTGCAAAATTTTACAATTGGTTTTCGCTACAAATTGTTACAATGTGTTTACGCTTTGAAATGTTTTAATAATTTTTCAAGGGGGAGGATGGTGGATATTGATACTTATGTATGTTGTATTTTATCCATCCTTTCTTGTTTTATTGTTCACTCTCTTGTGATGTTTTGCTATATGTTGCATCCCTGAGTTTGGAACACTACTGCTTTCTTGTGCATAGTTCTTCCCTTGTAGTTTTGTTATTTTTTGTTTTTATTTAAAGGAAAGGGATAATGTTATATCCTCTACATTGCATTTACATGTAAACCAGCCTAGGTTCTCCTAGCTGCTCAGCCAGAGTGTGAGTTGGTTACGGAATGTTGGTGTGTCTGTGATGCGTGGAATGCCTGGGTGCCTGAGTGGATGAGTGGTGTCAGTTAGAGATGGGCTGAGCAGCTAGGCAGGCTGCTCCTGGTGGGGCTGGTACTTGACCAGAGCTGGCTGGACTAAGAAATGATGTTAACTGTCTTGGAATCAATAAAGAAGACATGGAAATACTACTTGGCTACTTGTGTCATCTGGTGCAGGATACAACTCAATAGTTCGCCAGAACCTGATGGAATTTCTGGTGACAGCGGAGTTGAGCCAGTATATCACTAGGGTAGGATAAGTGTCCCACATAGTTTACATGAGATAACACTCCGGATGGAGGGGGACAAGCCCAGAAAAATTAAAGGTCTCTTTTGGGAGAACCTGACTTTTGGCTATGACATCCTTTTAGCTGAGAGAGATTGGCAGCCGACTATTGTTATGGAATGCCCAAAGGGAGAAACGGTAATTATGCCAGCTTTTTCCGACCTGGTTCCCCAATACTTAAAACATACATACGCACAGGAGTGGGCAGTGAATACCAAGGTGTGATTGAAACTTGCACCTCTTCAATGAATAATCCTTTGTTTCCTGTAATGAAACCAGACAATTCATATCGTCTAGTTTTAGATTATAGACATCTGAACTCATGTACAAAAACATTTGCAGTACAAAATGCACATGGTGCTGCATTAATGAATATAAATGTGCGGAAAAAATACAAAACAACACTAGATATCTCGAATGGATTTTTCTGCCAAAATATAGCGCCTGAGAGCAGATATTTGACAGCATTCTCAGCGCTGGGGTCCCAGCGGCAATTTTGTCGACTCCCCCAGGGGTATAAGAACAGCCCGGGGTTGTTTTCAGCAAGGGTAACTGAGTTACTTCAGAATATGGACGAGGAGGCATTGTCCTATGCAGATGATATTTATCTAATGGATGATGACCTGGAGGAACACTTGACCAGGGTGAGCACCATAGTTTTGGGATTTGCCTCGGAGAGCTACAAGTTTAACTTTAAAAAATCAAAAATAGCCCATCTCAATGTCCTATTTTTGGGATATGAGCTTTCAAGTGAAGGGAAAAGCTTGGCAGCCAACTTTTTAGAAAAATGCGCGCTGCTCCAACCTCTGAAATCATTGAAAAATTTACAGTCCATACTGGGATTCCTAAATTTCAGCAGAACATACATTTTGGATTACGCAGAAAGGGTTAAACCTTTCTACGACCTCATAAGACCTGATTTTTCAGTTAGGCAATGGACACTGGAACACACAGATATCCTTCGGTCCCTACAAGCTGATATGATAGCATCAAAACACTTACAGACACCTGTAAATGTCTGCAATCTAGTGATCTGTATAGTTGCAGGCCAATCTGGGTACACCTACTTAACATACAATGAAGGTGAAACTGTCCCAATAGCATACAAATCACATTTGTACACGAACACTGAGATGCGTTTTGCATCTACAGAAAAAATTCTGACAGCGGTACAGATTGCTGTAGTGAGAGAAGGAGTACTGGCTCAGAGGAAACAAATTATTAGCGTTACTCCAGTACCAGCCTTAGAGGCTGCCACAAAGGCAAGCGTTCCAAATGCTAAGGCTTTACATCCACGATGGATACAATGGGCTAATTCTCTCACTGCATCAGATGTAGAATACAGATACGACCCAAGTCTGAAAACACAGGCATTCCTGTAATACGAACAAGAATATCCTCTCCCAAATGAAATTATGCCTCTAGATCAGTATGAATTCATAATTTACACAGATGGATCTGCTCAACCGGCCATAGGAAGTAAACAACAGTACAGCGCCGCGTGTGCGATTGTTAAAGGTCGTATGCAGGACGGCAAGTTCCATCCAAGCTGTACAAAGACTTAGTCTCTAGGAGACTGCACGGCTCAGTTGGCAGAACTAAAAGCTCTTTTACTGGCACTGATTAATACGGATCGAGAACACCCCACACTAATTGTGAGCGATTCCTTTTATTGTGTCCAGTCATATAATGAATACCTACACTATTGGGAACAAAATGGGTTTAAGGACTCAAAAGGTAGCACAATAAAGCACAAACGCTATGGGAACAGGTAGCGGAATTGAAAAATGAGCTACCAAGAGCTCACGTGATACACACGCTGAGTCATCAACGTGATGGCGTTCACGTTGAAGGGAATTAATTGGCTGATGAATATGTAAACTGTTTTAGGGAGAAATAAGATCAAAGAATTCGGATACAACACAACCAAGGATTATGAAATAAGACATTTCATTAATTGCAAAACGAAATATGTAGTTTACATATTGGGTTGTGATTGTGAGAAAATATATGTGGGCAGTACGGTTAGACCACTCAAACAGCGTATACAAGAGCACAGACGAGCAATTAAGAATAACGATCTAAAATATCCTATGACCTATCATATGGGGGAACAGCATGGTGGGGAATGCAAAGTATGGTTTCATGGTATCGACCATATTCCAATACATCCACGTGGAGGGAACCGTGAATTAGCGTTACGCCGCAGGGAGGCTGCCTGGATATGTCGTTTAAGATGTATCCAAATGGGACATAACACGGAGGATGAGATGCATTATCATTTATAAATGGATTTGGTTTTACCTTCTGTCATCTGTGTGAGCGAATTGCATCCATCTTTGTGATTGCTGTGTTTAGAAAGACATCATGTACCTTTGCATACTAAATGAACCTGTATGCCTTCAAGTATACTTTGATCATCTATGCATATCTTTTCTTCTCAATCATCTGTCTCTTATTTTCTTCACTCTTGCAAGTTTTGGTCTGACTGGATACGTTTATATATTCATTTTGCCATGTTACATGTGGTGCTATGTAGCTGTATACACAGGTCATCTTTGGATTAATATTACCATTAGTCTTGTATTCTTTTCTAAACTAGGGACATATTTACTTCTTGACTCTATTGGAATTTCCTGATCTGGGCGGTTTATCTTTTTATCTCTTTCTAGAAATGATAGTAGAGATATTTGTCTATTCGGAATGGAGCCAGGAATTGCTTTTTGTGTTTTGCTGGTTGTGTGGCTACATATTGCCATGCTTATATATACATTTTTTGAAGTTTGGCCACTTATATTTATCTGTCTACATATATAGGTGTATATCATAATTATATATTGCTCATTGAATACGAACCGCTATCTGGTACATGTTTTTGTTTGAATCTTTGAGATCACTGTGTTAATTATCGCGTGGTCAGGATGATCGGTCTAAATAGCGACTCTCTCCTAGGATGGCGTTTACGCAGATTCGACATACCAGGTCGATTTCTCTTCACACTGGCGTTTTGCTCATATACAATTCATACTGTTAAATTAAGACTTTTATTGAACCTCATATTTGTACCTTTGGGGTCTAATATAAATTCCTTTCCAAAATGGAGATCACCTTTTTCAGTCTAATTGGGTCCACTGCAGCCGATGGAGGTGTTATCATATGTGTGTGATGACCTGATTTAAATGGATTTTCTTTGTAAATTTTGTGTCCGTTTTTAACCATGTCATATAAGTTTTTTTGGATTATTAGGTTTATTAGGATTTGGCTAGAAAGACCCTTTGTTATTGAGCCTATTCGCTCTTGTCTGTTTTTTAAAGCTTTCTTTATAAGTTTTAATCTGCAATAAGTATAATTGGTGGCATTTCGATTTTTCTTCGCTTATATACGATATGGTTAGCAGACATATTATGTAGTCTGCATTTCAAGGGGAAGTGCTCCATTCCAAGATGGTGGCATTGGTATTTTAATACTTGACCACCTTCCAACCCGGCCCGTGACTCGCGTTACGCAATGACGTCACTCCGCCTATCAAGAGAAAGCCGCAATTACAACGCGGTTGGGATTACTGGCGGGAGATGAGTGTCGATCAACTATGCTGGTCCAAACTTCGTACATAAAGTAAGTACTCCATGTGCCCCCCCCCCTTTTTTATACATTAGGAGGGTCGATCGGCTTGTATGTACGCCCCGTATTCTGGAAGCTCTTGTCCACATTAGTAATTGAACGAGGGGTTCACGTAAAGGGAGGAATGGGGTTTTCATGCCTACACACGCCCCCAGGCTGTCAGACTTAATGGCATGCATGGGTTTCGTTGGCCCGTTTTCATGCCTTGGCTGAGCGTCTAAACCCATTTGTTATCTGACCTTAGAGACTCTCCTTCTTGTCATATATTGCCCCTGTTATTTGTGCCTTGGAGCCAGCGGTGGGCTCTTTGCGATCCGGTTTGATTCAAGCATACTATCGCTATTGAGCCCTTCCCATGTGCACTATTCTTAGCACATGTGTTTAGGTATTTGGAATTTTGGGTTTAATTATCGTTTTTCTATTACAGGTCTGGCTGGTAGTATAAGGTACATATAAATTGGCATGTTTGGTTTTATTACACCAAAATAGCCTCAACCAACGGGTGGCTATCAAACCACATCAGTGACCCATCTGCCTAGGATTATTGGATACCAGTGATTCATCAACTTCCGCTTATTGGCTTTTGGATTACCTTTAATACGTTTTGGACTTCTATATGGATCGTGTATTTGATTTATAAATCAGGTATGCACATTTTTCTTTTATAACTGTACTTGATTTGGCCTGACCATTCCAATCGGCCACTAATGGGCTAGGGACGAATCAAACACCAAAGGTCCACCTTTTCCTATATATTTCATATAGATACTTGACTACTACCTCTGCTTGGAATATTCGTAATATATGGTGTTAACCGATCTACTTATCTCTAAGTTGCTCCACGATTGTTTAATGGTAGGTGTTTATTTCAGTTGGTGATTTGGTTCACTGGGCATATGTTTGTGACTGTTTTAAATTCATTTATGAAGTCCTGGGGTCTCACGGTTTCACCTTGTCTTTGATTAGGGGGTTTTCACCATGGTGGCATATATATTCCTTGATAGAATGGAACTCATATTCTATTTTATATGATATCATGAGTTGGCTTTTATGTATATATGTCTGGAACATATTGTCTGGATTTGATTGTTTTTAGAAGTGAAAGGGTTAGTCTCTTTTTTGTTATTGTCCTAGTTCGCATTTCTGTCTTAAAATTACTTGCTTAGTTCTCTTTCTTTCTCTCCTATCCGTTTCCTTTGTACTTTATCTGTTGTGAACATATTAATGGATCCAGAATGGATTTGACACATCCTTTTTCAGTGCTTTAGGATTGTGTGTCTTTTCTCTTTATGGTTTTGTATGTGTAGGACTTTGGGTATGGTCCTGGTTTAGATTATCTTTGCTATATTTTATGTCCATGTACACTGTCTTTATATGCATGTGAATTTGTTTGTTCAATGTAATTTAAACATATGTGTGTATATATATATATGTACATATGAAAGTTGTATGTTTTATGTATTGTAAATGTCCCCTTTTGTAATATGTTTTTAACTTACAGCCTTGAAGAAGTCCTATGTCATAGGACGAAACGCGTTGGCTGTTGTCTTGAAAAGAAAAAATAAAGAAGAGAGAAATAAATCTTTCATCCTACGCTTTATTGAAGCTGTGATTATCGATATGGACATGTGTGTTTTAGAGTGGTGCAGCTCTGATCTTGTGTTGGTTTACATTGCGGTACTCCTCTTCGTACCATCCTGAGGGAAATTCGGTAGTGGAGAGGAAAAACCAGGACTTAAAGCCATCATTAACAGCTAGAGCAGTGGTTCCCAAACTTTTTTGACCCGCGGCTCCTTTGACCAATTGGCCGTAGGCCGCGGCTCCCCATTACATTACTATTTTTTGGTGGGAGAGAATGTAAGGTCGACCTCGGTAGGACTTCCATTTTAATCCCTGAAAATAATAGGAATGAAGGTATGGAGAGCTTCTCATATAATTTTCCTATAATCGTTCTCTTTTGAGGTCGAGGGTAAGGGGTTGAGGTAGCGGTAAAAACCATAAAAAGTACCTGGAGTCTGTTGTGATAGGATGATGAAGGGGCTGGTGATACAGCAACTAGTACCGATTTCAAAGGCTGCCTGGTTCCAGATAAGGTAAGGTGAATGTAGGTAAAACGGACCACCTTTGTACTGCACTTTTAAAGTTAATTTCCTTTGAGGCCGTTAATACTAGGTGCTATTTTAATGAATAATGTTATTTGTTTTATTACATTGAAATGATGAAAAACTGAATGAGCCTTTAGTTTTTGAAGGTATAAACCTGCAGGTTAAGCTGATTACTGCAGAAAAAGTGCAAATTCTTTGACCAATCTCACCAGAAAGGGGATTTGTTTTCATTCCCTCGAACGCTTCATGGGGCTAAAAGGCACAAGTGCGCCACCTAGTGGGCGCCAGGAGCAGTGCAGCCGGCCTACATACAAACGGCCAATGTAATTCCTAATGGATTCTTCTCTGCAATTGCGACCGTGGCGCCCCTGGCTGGTTTTAGTGGCGCACCGGGGTGCCACGGCGCACAGTTTGGGAACCACTGAGCTAGAGTACTAGACGCGGGTGGTAGTTGGGTCAATCACTTATATGGGTTCAAGAGGGCCTTAAACAACATGCCAAGAAGCTCCCTGGGGGTGGTCACTCCTTATGAGGTCCTATTTGGGACGAGAATGTGGGTACCTGACCTAGATGGGGAAGGCACAGTGGCGGATGAAAAACCTTTTGACATCAATAAAAGTTTGGCTGTTTTACAGGAACTGAATGAATCACAGGCTCTACAGAGCAATGTCCAAGTGAAAAGGTTCGCCAGTGGGGAAGTCAAGTCAGTCACGGCAAGACCTGTCTGGATTCCAAAAGTTGGGGATCTGGTCAGAGAAAAGATTACGGACAAAAGAGAATTTGGACCATCATACAGAAAGCCTGTACCTGTCCTGGCGGTTGAAGGAACAAGAACTGTACTTCTGCCACCTCTTGCCGGAAAAAAGGAGAAAAGATTGGTCTCCATTGATCTGATAAAACCACACTATGTGGCCGATACTGAATAGTAGGCCTCATGGGCTCCTGGGTAGCCGATGCCCTCTTCTGGCTACCATTCAGGAAGTTCAGACGGAAAGGCTCATCACGTTTGAAGAGTCTCCCATACGGAATGATGGACTATGCAATAATGCCATGGAACTTGTTCCACTTGATACAGAAAATCAAAATCAAAATGAAAGACAAATTTCAATTCGACCTAACACTGATGTCTACATAAACATGCCTCAACAAGAGTAATCTACAAGTTCAACAAAACCTGCTGAGCTACCTAAAATAGATCGAACTGCATCTGGCTATTTCATTGACTTTGATACCTTTTCGTTGGATCCAAGTGAACCTGAAATAATGCCAGCCCCAATATCTCATAAACAACAAATCAAAGACTTCTTCACCTTTCTTAGAAAGACTTACCTGGTGTCACCTTGGATAGAACTTTGGATAAGCACCGGGATACTTTTCTTCCTTTCTGGATAGGCTTAGTAACTGTTGTTTGCTTACTTGTTAATAGAACTTATCTTCGCCAAAGCTCTGCAGCATCAGAAGTGAAGTTGATCCTGAAACCTCATGTCTCATCACATCTTGAACAAAGAAACTTGTCATCCGTGAACATTACAGCAGTTCCTATACCTGATGGTATAGTATGGGACAAGGTTGATTATGATATATTCGGACCGACATAACTTTTAAAAATACTGCATTTGTTTAAAATTTCCTTAAATGATATCATTACCTCCAGTACATTTTCCGATGATTGGGATTTTGAAACTGTGAACAATATGTTGTCTGATTTAGAACAATCTGCCGCATTTTCTAGCAATGATATGTTAGAAGACACATCAGACTTTAACACAATGTATTGTTATCAACATTATAGTCATTATTTTCAACACAAATCTAGTAACCCTAGAAATGTTTTCACATATCACCCATGAGAACATTGCCCAACACCGACGAAAAGTAGTTCGAAAACTTTTGCACAGAAATGTTCATATTTTTCAGGGTTTAATATTTCAGACCCAACCTCATATTATTATAAGGTTACACCTGCACAGAAAAATATGTTGACTAACAACAAACAGATTTACTCTGCTTCCTTTATTACCCAGCTGTCTGAACAGGGTTTCAACTTATGGAAAGACACTATAGACTTAAAATCAGTCTGGGTTTCTAGATATTGGCAAGTCCAGGGAACAGAAGCGCTATTCAGAGCATGCCTCATTCCTCAGCAGATGATATTTCTAAATGAAATTGTGCAACAGACTTCCTATCTTGGGATAGCCAAGAACAAGGATTTGAACACACCTCGGATTCCAATACCATCACAGGCCGAGGGTAATTCTACACCACTGAAAGGGGATACATTAGATGACATCTTACAATACAATAGCTCAGACCCCAATTGGAAGGGATGGTTGGTTTGGCCCACAGACACAAACAGATGTCAGGAAAGATTCAGGGGTACCACTGAAGGGTTTAGTGTCCATAGGCCAGACCCACGCTATGTACAACGAGAACATCCGGGGGTAGTGACATCATACAGTGTTGGGAAGTTGTGCCTTGATTGGCTAAAGACCTCAACACTCACAGAGGTGAAACATCACTTATCCTTACTTACAGAGGATGTGGACCTACAGGATTTTTTATTAGGTCCCAGAAAGTCACGTCAAAAACGTTTCTATTATGCTGTTTATAATGACATTTGGAAAATCTCCCAACAGGAAGCAGAGGAGAGACTTCGAGAAATAGATAGGATTAACTTGGAAAAGGCGTTAGCTGTTGTTGACAATGGTATGACTATGTTAACATCCAGGATTTATTCACTGGGCAACATTGTATCTTCTGCTATTTATGTACTAGAACAAGACTTGTCCATACTACAGCATGGGCAATCACAATTACATTCTATTATGTTACTTAGCTGGACGCTGCAATTATTGCACGCAGGTTATGTGCCTTGGCGTTTTATCAACAGTACGTCACTGTTTTCTGCATACAATCTAACGGAAAACAGATGAAAATGGCACAGAGGGGAGCAAAATTTACAATGCTACGTATTGAAAAACTGGACAGATTACCCTTTACTGTGGCAGAATCACCGTCCACAGAGTGGTTAATCCATGGCCATATAACTTTACCGGTCACAACTTTCCAGTTTCAGTATTGCCTAGAACAACAGGCAGGCAGATATGAGGAAATGGGTAAGGAATTCATCAAGGAATCTTGGGAATCACCGTATAGATTTCGATGCAGGAGTGGGGATCTATAAGTGTTTCTAAGCGGTACAAACTGTGAGAACACTTTGAGTGGATCGCTCATATGCCAGGATATTATGCTGCACGGGCCTGTAATGGTTCAGTAGCAAACCTATCCTGTCACTTGAGGGGTACCCCGGCAGCCATGATTACTACAGTATTCAGGCTACTTTCAAATGGGAGTTACTTGATGCTGAACGATCAAGGTTGTTGTGGGATGCTTCCGGGCATCGCATATCTAGTCAACGTGAGCTCCAGGGTTACTTGCTGTATGCAAGTATTGTTTCCACCGACACACAGAGTCAGGGAGGCGCCGCTATGGCCTTCACTAAATTTTTCTCTTATACGGTTTGATACTCTGAGCAGAATGAAAGCCATGCTTTTACAGAAAACCGTGCCCTTAACCTCCGCCCGGGAGACTTTTGATCTCCAAGTAGCAAGGTCCTCGGCAGAGATACAGGCACTCATACGTACGAACTGCCCCTTCCATTTCACAGAAATGGTAAATCGTATCTTTAACATGTCTGATACGATGGGTATAGTACACCTATTTAAGACCATAGAGTCAGGACTGTTAAGCACCTTTCAGACGGCCCTCGGAGTTATACCAAATTTTATACACTCCGTCTTCAGAAGCATTTTTGGAGGACTTCCGCTGATCCTGTTTCTAATAACGGGTATCCTGATTGTAATTTTTCTGCTACGTCCCAGTCACCAAGGAGATGGAAAAAGCACTACAAGAGCGCAAATACCGTGATCGCATGGTCCAACATCTGGGCACACCTCGCCTACGAGACCTGAGTGCAGCTTGGTTCTTGTCATTTAGACCAGTCTGGATGGACTGCATCTTACCTATTCTCCGATGCCTGTTCTGCAGAAAAGAATGCGTGTTGGATCTCTGTCTAACAGTTCCATCAGTTGCGCAACCGGACGTTCATGCATTGCTGGACCCGATAACGGCCCATGTTCTGCAGTGTCCCCATCGTATTCCTATGTTGATGGCGACATTCTTAGAGCCTCCGCAGGAACTTTCTGCTCCTGTTGGAATGGACACCGGCTCCTCCACTAACACCCATACTTTGAATGGCACACAAGCTACCCCAGCATCGACTGCAGTCAGTACGGAAGATCATCTGTGCTCAATTGACGTAATCTGCGAGGTGTTACAGGGATCGTCATCTGCGAAGGCAGGCAAAAGCAATGTTGCATCTACCAACCAGGACACAAACATTTGGCTTGTCGTGTGCTGGGAATTTTTTTTTTTTTTCCCAAACAAACTCCAAATTGGAACTCCAAAGCTAATTGACACTTTTTATGACCTGCATGGCTTTCCGATGCTTGTAGTTGTTCGACTACATATACGGACACATCAGAACTATTGCTTGAGTAACAATGTTTCTGTTTAGCACTTTTTAGAGGTTTTAAACTTTTTAAAACATTTTTTAGCAGAAGTATGGTTTTTACTACATATGTTTGCGTACCAGTACCTAGACAGGTAGTACATTGGAATTAGATTATGTCGTCCAGTCGGATGAGGAGTGGGTGTTATATTCCATATAGGTACCCCAATATAGGCCAGGTTAACATCCCAACCTTTCACCTATATTGGTCCCTACATTACATACATAACGGGCTGCTAGGACTGACCCTTTACCTAGTTACAGTACTGCCTACAGAACGTGGGGTTTTCCCTGAACAATAGCCTCATACATTATGCATGAGGATCCTTGGATTCTTGGAAACTCAGCAGGACTACCATCTCCTGCATAATAACTATGTACAAGGTTCATTCCTGACGTCATCCAAAATCTGACAGTGGCACAGCAAGGTAGAACCCCTGGGGATACCTTCGGGTATATAAACATCGCATCTTGCTGAGATAGTCAGAGGAGATCACGACTTCCATGCCGTCACACTGACGCAAGACGTTGAGGTTCCTGCCTGCAGATACTCCAGCTCGCAGTGGTCTGAACATCCCTTGCGGGGTGTCCAAGTCGAGAACAAGATGGGGTCACACAGTCTCTCACTTCAGGTAAATGGGGTTGACTCCATCCTAGAGGGATTCTTGGCTTAACACCTACATACATGCTAGGTACACTTAGGTACATCTAGTTAGGGTAGCATTGTAGGAGTACGCATTTTATTGTCATGTATTTTATATACTTGCCTATGTTCATGATTATAGCAGAATGGTAGAGATCTACCATCCTTTCACCTTCTTAGTGCTTCTAATCGTTTATATCTGTTACTGTCTAGTGGTTGTTTCAGCACACCTATTTTACACTAGAATGACGAGGGTTCAATAAATGCTTATTGAAAAACGTCCATATCGTTTATTCTGTGTATCTTTCTGAGACCAAGTGAGCACGAGTGACTGAGCGAAAAGTATTGCACTGTTTCCACGATTCTGAGGGATCAGGGTTATCATGTTCGATAGTTGCCAAGAACTATTCTCTCCTTGGTAAGAGGGGTTTCTAGTGGCACTGTGAGCTAGCTGGTATACAGGCCAACATATTCGGTGGGGGTGTCTGGAATCAGTTTGGACACCAAGCCTGCAGTGTATGTTGTCTAAACATGCAGATCCTGTATGGGTTTTATAGGAACTACACGACAGTCCTTTAAAGGTAGATGGGTAGCAAAAGTTTGTTGTTTCAAAAAGTGGGCGGTGGTTTGGTTCTAAAAAGTTTGGGAACCACTGAGTTAAGATATACATTTTTTGCACCTGTGGCAAAGCCTGAATGAAACTCATGAGAACAGATGAGGACTGTCATAAGATCTGATGGACTCATAAGTGATCCCTCGGATCACTAGATCACTGTGAGATGCCCAATAGATGCCATTTGGACTTCATGGTATGACACACACCAGTGAGGGGAGACGTCCTTGACTGACTGCAGAGTGGGGGAGGGGTGCACAGAGTTCAACAATGTTACGGACATGGGGAGAGATACTGAAACAAGGCAGAAATATCAGGGTGATGGAAGGATCTGCGACAGGCCAGAAAACAAAAGAAGAAATTGGAATGGGGAGGAACATGAGGTTTGGAGCATGATGCTCCCTCACAGCCACAAAGATGTCAAACTTTAACATGTATCCGATTCTCCAAACTGTACTGTATATGGGGACCAAGGTGCACAGCTAAGAGAACTCTGAACGGCTTCCAGTGCATGGATGAATTACATTTAAACTTGGCAGCCGAACAATTTAACATCTGAACAGACTTGCACTGGGGTATCTGGTAACAGAATCAAAGTTTACTTACAATGTAAGCAGAGTTCTCTGGCCTCTAGATCTTCAGCACCCAATGGTGCCTCACTACAAACTACCCAAGCGGAGGTACCCAAGGTCCTCAGTTCCAGAATTCTCTGTCGTTTGAACTCTGCCAAATCCAGTCTTTGATGGTCTTCATAATCACTGAAAACTCAATTATTTCAGGGTATAGCAAGAGCAACACTATAGACCTCAGTGGGAGTAGTGACTGTGTTATACGTGTAAAGAGTCAGTCAGTTGCGAGTTCTAACCATCTCCCATGATCAAGCTACCACCACCACCTAATAGCAGGACCAGGCAGATGTGACAGAGCTTTACACACCAATGCAGGCACACATAATATGATGGTGAAACCCTCTTGCCCTTGCAGATGTGCAGGCTCAGCAGTTACAGTCATAAACAAGCATTGGCAAAACCAACAGGTCTCGGCTTTACTACTGAGTGCTGACCTATTGGCTTTGCCAATGTCCCCCCCCCAGATATCCACTGAGTATACACGTGCATTCACAGCAGCCATGTTGTAATGACTGCATGTGGAGACATGCATGGTGGCCACCATGTAATAATTTTTAAAAAGACTTTAGAAAATCCATTACAAGATTGCTACTGTGTATGAGGGCACATGCACAGTGACCATCTTGGAAAGCTTTAGCTTTTTCATTGCTTGTGAAGCAATTCAACAAGCATAGTCAAGGTCCAAGACATGTGTGTGCCAGTGTCAGATAGCTGGCACTGGCAGTGGCAGCGGATGAACGTGGGGCCATATCCTTCAGTGGAGCGTCAGTCAGAGATTCAGCGAAGGAGGTATCAGCACAGAGACAGCGAGGGGATGCATCACCACAAGGGACTACTTAAAACACCATGTAACCTTCCACAAAATGCCACAACTTTAAAGGCAGCCCACCCAGCCAATAGCAACTAGTAAATTAATGGGGAGAGGAGTTGGCCTAAGGGCTAGGGCGGTCGACCTCGAATCTGGGGAACCTGGTTCGAGTCTCGGCAATGACGCTGAACATCCTGTGATTCTGGGAAAATCACTTAATCTCCCCTTGCCTAACAAAAATGAATGTGTCCCTCATGTAATGCAACTGGTGCTCGTGTAAAGCGCTCTGATACCCAATACCTTCGGGTCAAGTTTGCGCTATATAAAACTCAATAAAAAAAAAAAAATGCCAATGGCTGAAGAGGGCTGACCACAAACCCAATCGTCTATATTGTATGTGTGCTTGTTTGTGTTGTTAACATGAGGTCTCCCACAGGAAGCTGCAGCTCTCCTAGGTGAGGCCTAAAAAGTGTTTTTCTTTTGTATGCTGGCAGGAGAGTGCTGATAATGAGAAAGAGGGGTTGGATTTGGAGTAATAGACTCATCTTAAAGGTGACTTTCCTATCTAAAACTCTTGGTGGGTTCCATATGAATCATCACCTCTCAGGACCTGACCATCGAAAGGAAGGTATTTCCACTTTAGAATCTCCATATTTACAGGGGTGGATGAATCTGTTTCATGAGGTACTGATCGATCTGTGCAGTGATCCCCTCACCCGATCTGAGCCAGGTCTGACCATCAGTTCACGGCTGTCTCAGGCAGAAGGGGCCGCACACTGAAGGCTGGGAGTGTGGGTCACCACTTCAAGTACTGCAGATAGATGGGTGGATGGGATAGGCTTGGACTGACTGTCCAGCTACTCATCCCTGAACTCTGGTAGGTGAAGCTTCTGGGAGCACATCTGGAGCTTCCAATAGGAGGCCACCAAAGCGTACCCAGACCTGGGCCAGGGATGCTGGGCTTCAGATGTTCTGGTTTTCTGTGCCGCTGCCCCTACCTTGATATTGTCATTGTGGATTCCGGCGTTGGAGATGGATTGGAAACGGGAATCTTTTACGCTGATCTCCTCAGTGAGCTGCTGGATAATCTTCTGCACCTCCTCCACCATCTTGGAAACCACTCGGTGTCGTAAATCAACCTGCGGACAGAAGAAGCAGATGTCAGTGACGTACGATGAAGCAACTGGAGTCACTGGATGACAGGGAAGAGTAAAGATTGACGCGCTGGGAGCGGTGAGAGGAGTGAGAGTGACTTCACTGCCCACATGTGTAAAAGTGAGTGGTTAACCACAGAAGACATGATAGTCATTGTCCAAATATGAGGCAACATACAGGGAGGGCACTGCCCAGATATGTAATGAGAGACACTGCCAAGCATGCCAGGAGGAGAGAAGAGAAGCATGTCTGAACTATGGAGAAAGAGAAGGGAGAGCCTTTGTATAGCTGTGAGATGCAATAATCTGTGGGAAGAGGAGGGCCCCTGTGCCCTGTGTGCAGACTCCCCGGATCTAGTGCTGAACAAAACACAGAGCACAAGAGGCTACTAGACTTGAAATTTACTCCTGGTTCCTGAATGTCATTATCAAACGTAAGGTCTCATGGGCAACTAACACGAGGACAATAATCTCAACCCTCACAGCTACCCAGAGCTGGTCCCTCACTCCCTTCAATCGTTCAAAGACTCAACCACCATCCATTGCCTTGCAAGGAGGGGGGGGAAGAGGGCCACAGGCTGAGGTCCAGGTAGCTGCAGCTAAGGGCTCAGATGTAATAACAGAGACACAGTGCTGCAATTCCAGGATCCCTGAGGCACCAGTGACAAGGTTTGTCAGGGAGCATCACAACTTTTAAGAACTACAGGTGACCTCATCGCTGCCCACAGAGGCTGGAGTGTTCATGCCTGCTTACAATGAGCATATCAAATATAAGAGTAAGGTAGGCAGACTGGAACACAAAACCAGGGACAGCCACTGTTCTCCCCAACATGCTCTCATTGACCAATTTAGAGAAAAGGGTTTAGTGAAGAGTCTAGACCCTAACTATGTAAAATCAAGGGGCTGGTGTCTGCTTTATTATTTTTCAGTTCATGGGAACAGCCCAGGCCCATTTCAAGGCCCCAAGAAGCTGTAATGGTACGACTCCTTGAGACAGCCCAGAAAAGTATCAATGATGCGGACAGACAAGCCCTTCTCAATGGCAGAGTCAGGTGCAAGCTAGACCAAAGGATGATAGAATCACTAGAAATGAATAGCAAAAGTGTGATTACACAGCACCTACAGGCCCAAAGGGGCTCTAAGGAGCTTGAGACTGGAAGCAGAGAAGTGAGCGCCCAAAAGATTTTAAAAGTGATCGGAACTGAAAAGAAGATAGAAACGCAGACTATAGGAATGTCAGAAGTAGCAAGCTCAGCATCCAAAGGAACCACACACCAGTGACTAAACACAGGATCTGAGGCAGCCTAATCAGTAAAACGCCCATGAACCTGGTCCCTGCTGTAGATTGTTGTCAACTCTTTGCTAGCCTGAGACTGTGTTGATGGTGTGTTATGTTATATTGATTTGTATAGCACACTAATCACCCAAGAGGGTATCCAGGCGCTTGGGCAGGTGTGTAGGTATGTAGTCCCCAAGGTGCTTATACAAAGACCCAGGTCATCAGCTTCTTGTGGAACCCAAGAATTGAGGAGGAGGCTCTGATGTGTTGAGAGAGGTTGTTCCATGTCTTGGGTGCGATGTAGAAGAAAGAGCGACCTCTAGTTTTGCTTTTGCAGATGTGGGGAATGTGTGCACGTGAGAGTGAGGCAGAGCGTAGGTGTCTTATAAGTTGGTAAAAGTGTTCGGATATTTTGGTCCTGTGTTGTGTAGGGTTTTGTATGTGTGTGTGAGGAGTTTGAATTGGCTCTGCTTGTGAATGGGGAGCCAGTGAAACTTTGTGAGGTGCGGTATGATGTGGGTGCAGCGTGAGAGGTCGAGTATGGGTCTTGCAGTGGTGTTCTTGTTGGTCTGGAGTTTGTGTAGGAGTTGTTTGGAGATTCTGGCCTAGAGAGTGTTGCCATAGTCCAGCCTGCTTGTGATGAGTGCTTGCGTGACGGTCCATCTGGTGTTCCAAGGCAACCATTTGAAGATTTTTCACAGCATGCATAGGATGTGGAAGCAGGAGTGCACACTGCACTGACTTGAGTCGTCTTGTTCAGCTTGGCGTCTAGGATGATCCCTAGATTTCTTGCGTG
Source organism: Calotriton arnoldi (assembly GCA_963921515.1). Taxonomy (NCBI): domain Eukaryota; kingdom Metazoa; phylum Chordata; class Amphibia; order Caudata; family Salamandridae; genus Calotriton; species Calotriton arnoldi. The sequence goes on from CAWUFW010000359.1 coordinate 4,104,938, forward strand.
GTCTGTGGGTGTGGGTGTTGGTCCTAGCTCTGACTGCCACCAGGTGGAGTCCCATGGGGAGGTCTTGTTGCCGAAGACCAGCACTTCCGTCTTGGCGAAGTAGAGCTGCAGGCAGTACGTACGCATCCAGTCTGCTACCATGGTCATGCAGTTGGTGAAGTTGTCCTGGTGGTGGTTGTCTTGTCCATCAGGGAGAGGACGAGATGGGTGTCATCGGCGTAGGAGATGATGGGGATGTCTTATGATCGAATGATGTTGACGAGCGGCGTCATGTATATGTTGAAAAGGATGGGGCTGAGGGACGATCTCTGGTGGACTCCCATATCAATCTCTTGGTTCCTGATGTGAAGGGTGGCAGCCTGACCTTTGGGTTTGATGGAGCAGGGTTTTGAGAAAATAAAACCTGCTCTGACTAATTCCTAGGTAACATTTACTAACAGTGTGCGGTGAAAATAACATGCAGAACATGAAAAAACACCAGGAAATGCTTTCCGCATGCGTGCACTAATACGTGGACTAATGCATGAAGAACTAGGCCGCATCTGCATTCTGCTATAAGATAAAATAATATTAATGCTGCTTTTCACACGATAATGCTTTAATTAGATATAGAACGTGGGATAGTGCAAATGGTGGGTGGTAAAACAGTGCAAAATATATTTCATGAAACTAATAATGTCTGTGTTTTATTCATCGTAGTGATGCTTGCATGGGCCTACATCGTTGCATGACGAGTTGAGGGTTAAAAGAGGAAAATATTAAATAAACCGAAAATTCAGCTTCTGAGAGAAAGAATGGAGAAGGCTAAAGTTGAGAACCTTCAAAAACTCCTGTGTGTCTGCCAAGTAACGGAAGGATGGCCGTGGGACCAAGTGCAAATGCACAAACATCTTCCGCGGAAGCTGCAGAAGTGGACAAAGAAAATGTAGAGTTTTGAAACATGTTACAAGTCGAAGGAAGCGTGTATTCATAAGATGTGAATTACGTATTATTTAGAAATTAAAAACAAAGGAAGCTGTGAAAACATGAATGTGAGTGACTATGGTGGTGTGATAGAACACCCCCTGAACTGACCAATGAGAGACTAAGATTCTGAAAAAGTTGCCACAATGGTGGGTTGGACATGTAGGTTTTTAGAGTATAACTGGGGTGCCTGGGGGGGGGGGGTTCGGCGCGCGTCTTCAGAGAAGCTAGAGAGAGGGAGATCGTCGCTGTCCGTCGGTTTGCTGTATCCAGATTGAGGCCTATCTATATCCTGTTACTGTCCTACTCTTTGTTCCCTGATCCTTTTTGGGGAACCACCATCTATTCCCATGGCCAGGGGGTAGATTTTCTACTGAATTATTAGGTTAGTATAGCAAAATGATCCGTACTTTGCATGTCTCATTTACAAATGAATTATGTCTCTGAATCTTATGTCTCTTCACCTATCCACTCCTTCATTGCATTCTGTTCATTAATGATTTGAGTTTGACGCTTATTCGCCTGCATAAATGTTCCCTCTCAGTGATTTATACATTGTTTGCCTTGTAAAACTGTACATGATGAGCATTTACCTTCACATTATTTGCGATAAATATTATAATCTAACACCGAGTTTGTGATTTATTTAGTAGGTAAGATAGAAAGTTAGTACTAATTATTTCCATCAACTTCTCAACTTTTGGTCCATCGACCAGAGGAAAGAGAGTTGATACAGGTTCAGATATGTATCTAGAGTGATAGGAATGAGCCTGTATTTGTGGAACACTGATTTAACACAAACTAGAAACAGCGCAATGGGGATTCATGTGTTAGGTGTATGAGTATGGGCCAGTGCTTGTGTTTATTGGTTATCGATCCCTGATTGGCGCTGGATCAGTTTCTTGGTAGCAGAGGATGGTTAATTATTGATTAGTTTGGTAATGATTATTGATTATTTTTTTCTTAACATGAAAAGTTAGTATTTTGTTCTGTGCTGTCTAGAAGTGCGGGTACGGAGTTACCTGAGATCCCGGGAAAATGTTATTAGCCTGAAGTAGGCAGAAGAAGAGTGTGGATAAAGTATCACACTGGAGAAGTACTTTGTCTGTTGTCGTAATACTCTACGGCGAGAGGCTGTTGGTGTTATATTAGGGACTATTTCGTTTGAGAGTAGACTTTAGCGTGAAATAGCGAAGGGTCCACTTCCGAAACTCTGGCCTTACATCCCCAAAGGAGTACCAAGACCTCTTTCCATGTGAAAGTCCTCTTCCAAAACTTTGGCTAGTATCCCTAGAGGAGTAGCTTGTTTGGGTGTAGAATAGCGCTGGTTGTTGTTTTACTCGAAGTGAAAGAATCTTTCTTTTTTGAAGTAAAAACTATCTCTTTATTTAGTGGAACACACAAGGTAGCATTGTTTAATGTTGTTTTCTAACAAGTTTTGTTGAGAAAAGTATAGAAAAACATTGCCGTATTATTTTGTAAAGGGAGGGTCAGTAGTTGGAGTAATACTGACGTCACAAAAAGCAGCGCTGGCATTGGTCAGACAGCTGGCGTTTAGAGTGCTGTGATTGGTTGATTGCTGTGAGCCGCGCTGGTATTGGTGAAGGTACTGATTATGTAGGGGTGTTCTCATTGGTTGGTTGGTGTGAGTCGCGCTGGTATTGGACGGTTGTTAGCAAATAGAATAAACAGAAGTACGAAGAGTTTGTTGTTTGTTTATTGAATTAGCGTGAATAATTAGGAAAAATGAAGCTGATTAATAAGATAAAGGGTTTCTTTAAAAAGGATAAACCAATAGTTACAAGAGAGGGAATTCTTATTCCACCTCCAAGAACGCCTGCTTCTTTTATGATGTTGGAATGTGGTTACCATACGTGTACTTGGTTAGAGAATTGGATGAAATACACGGAAGATGATGGTGTCTTAGCATTTCCAGAGTATGGTACATTTAATGTAAGGATTCTACAGAATCTGAGAGAACGAATGAATTCTCTAGAACCTAGACCTAGACCTACTCAATATGAAGCGCTTGAGGAATGGGAATATGAGGCGTACGAGCGAGAGAAGCATAGGGGTGGAAGAAGATACAGAAATATTATGACTAGATATCCTTTTGAAAGTCGGGGAGAAAGAATGAAAAGATGGAGGAGAGCTGTTGTGACAGAGGGTTTGTATTCAGTTTTAGTTGCTGAAGAAGCAACTGGAGGCAAATGTAAAGAGAAGAAGAAAAATGTAGAGACCTCAAGGATAGATTTTGACCCGAGTGATTCTGATAATGAGTTGTTGGATGATATTTTGACAAAAAGACCTCCACCCTATCAAGAAAATTCAAGTGAATCAGTTCCAAATGCACCATTAATGGGAACCCCACAAATTCTGCAGGTTCCACAAGTCCCGGTAGTTACTAGAGTAGTACAAGAGAGTGAAATGGACATGCTGAATAGGGCAAGAGGAGTTGACTCCGAAAATTAATCAGATGAATCTGAATGCGGAAGCATTAACAGTGCCAGTAACAATTGGTCCTATAGTTCCATTGTATGGAGAGAAACAGAATATATCAAGAGCACATGCGTTGACAGTTCCAATGAATAGAGACAGGAATAAAGTGGTAACAATAGTTAATCAGGCTGAACAAGCTGAAACAAGTACTTCATTAATTGATCTGCCAGTTTGTGGGATGATAACTGAAACCTCTAAGAGAAATGCGCAAGTGGATCCGAGGAGATTAGTGCAGAATGTTACTCCAGTATCAGGGAGTTCAATGGGACCTTCACCAGATGAGTTAGATGACTGGATAAGGAGAATGGAAAAGCGAAAACCTCAACCATAGAGTATAGATGTGAGTAAATTGAGAGTGGATTTGGAGGAAATGATTATTGGTACAATAAGTCCAGAAAGATTAAGTAATTATCGAGATGAAGAATTGTTATTTTTGTGCAAAAATATTACTTGGAAAGCGAGAAATCTTCATGAAAAGTTGACAGAGGCTGCTTGTGAATATGGAGTAGACATAGAGAAGCCGAAAGTGTTACAGAAAACATATAGACTGGATTTTACTGAAAAGGATTTAGAGAGTTTGAATGCATCTGGTAAAAGGTTGCAAATAAAAGAATTGATGAATATTTTGAAGAAATGGGGTGATGTAGAACGGTGCAAAGGAAGATGGGCGAAAAAGAAAGAAGAAATGGCTGCCAATAAAAATGCGTCTTTATTTCCATTAAGAGAGTCAGGACAGGCTGAAAGGGTGTGTCCGATGAGAGAAGTTCCAGGTGGTGGATATGTTCATGTTCCTTGGACGAGACAGGATATATTATCCTTTACTAATGATTTCCCTAGGTTGAGAGAAAAACCAGTTGAATGGTACAAACATGTAGAGAGGTTTGTTAAGGTTTCAAAGGTTCTGTTGAAAGATCTAGATGGTTTATTTGAAATTGTTGTTCCAGCAGATTTGTGGACAGAGTGTAAGATTGCTGTTAATTGGCCTAAAGAAGAATATCCTAGAGATGCGAAAACAGGTGCACCTTCAGATGAGGTGATGAAGAAGTACCATCAGGTAATTACTTACCTGAAGGGAAAAATTTCCCCAAAAGAAATAGATTGGGTTAAAATCGACAGAACGACCCAAGAACCAAAGGAATGGGTACATGCTTATTATGAAAGGTTGTTGCAGGTGTTCAAACAGTACAGTGGGTTTGAGAATATTGGAGATAAAGATATGGGACATTTTGTGTATTGTTTTGTATTTGGATTAAAACCAGAAATTAGTAATATGATTCAGCAACATTTGATTTGTTGGCAGAGTAAAACGGTTGATGAGATATTGAGGTATGCAAAATATTGTAGTGATGATATTGAATCGAGGCATAAAAAGCTAAAGGAGAAAATGATGTGGGCACTGGTGAAAGTGGCAGAACAGCAAGAAGGAAATAGTGGTTCTCAGACAAATTTTCAGATGAAAGGTCAAAATCAGAATGGTCAAGTACCTAGCAGTGGTAGAGGTAAAATGAATATCGATGAGATGAAAAAGAAATTTCCTTGTCATGCGTGCGGAAAGTTCGGACATTGGAAGAACGAGTGTAGATCTGTTCAAAAGAATAATGGGATGAATCAAAATTTAAATCCACAGATGCAGAATGAGGTGGTTGTGAATCAACAACAGCAGCAGCAGCAGGTAGTTACTCCACAGTTACAGGTACCACAAGCTCCTATGCCAAATAATGTGAATGCTCAAGTGCAGAGATACAGTGCGAACACTGGGTTTCACGCAGGAGAACAAATTGGTAAGAATCAAAATGTACAAATGGTTTCGCAATACTTGTTGCAGTGCAATGAGAGTTATTCAGACTCATCTCAATGACTGTGCCTGAGGGGGCAGGAAGAGTGCGTGCTTGGCGCAACTCTAGAGGTAGATCAGTCAGGTCCATTTGTTGATGGAAAAGTGGAAGGTAATGATATTACATTTCTAGTGGACACTGGTGCTACCCGTTCTACTGTGAGAGCAGCAGAAATTCCAAACCTACCCCTCTCGGGAGAAACTATCCAAGTCGTAGGAGTCTCCAATAAGCATATCAAAACCCCAATAACAAAGCCACTAGAAGTTCATATTGGAAGATTCAGAGACATGCATCGGTTCGTGGTATGTGATACGAGTCCGGTGAATCTGTTAGGGAGAGATTTACTGTGCAAAATAAATTGCACTATCTATTGTACACCAGATGGTATTGCTTTCCAAACACCAGATGAGGATGTTGCATTTAAAATGATGTTAGCGAAACAAAGGACAGAAGTGGATGAATTGTTTTCACTTCTTACAGAAGAAGATTTGCCAGCAGAACTGAGAAATACAGTGAGGTCTGATGTATGGGACTTCTCAGGAAAAGAGATTGGTTTGATGAAAGGTGTGGATCCTATTCAGGTTGCGGTGAAACCAGGTGCAACATTCCAAAACACACCGCAATACAAAATGAGTCCCGAGATAACAGCAGGAGTTATTCCTGTGATTGATCAAATGATTAAACAAGGTATTTTGAGAGAAATATTAAGCAGTCCCTGTAATTCGCCTATTATGGGAATTAAAAAGCCAAGCGGAAATTATAGGATAGTACAAGATTTACGTAAAATAAATAAGATTGTAGTACCCTGTTGTCCAATAGTGCCAAATCCAGCAGGGATTCTTTATCAAATTCCCTGTGATGCAGAATGGTACACAGTAATTGACCTGTGTCAAGCATTTTTCTCAGTTCCTTTACATCCGGATAGCCAAGTATTTGTTCGCTTTCCGGTTCGGGGACCGTGTTTTGGCATGGTGCCGAGTTCCTTAAGGGTACACGGAGAGTCCATCAATTTTTAATCAGATTTTGAAAAAGTGTTTGGAGACATTGATTATGCCAGAAAAATCAGTTTTGGTTCAGTACATTGATGACCTATTGGTGGCGTCAAAAACACGAGAGGCATGTGTGACAGATACAATTGCCTTACTGAATCATCTGGCAGAGGGTGGACATAAAGTGTCACCAGCAAAATTACAATTTTGTAAACAGGAGGTCCAATATTTGGGACACAAAATAGAGAAAGGAGTTAGGAAGGTGACACCAGAACGGATCATTGTGATTCAACAAATGAGTCCTCCTAAAACTCAGAAGGAAGTGCGAATGTTCTTGGGAATGGTTGGATATTGCAGACAGTGGATCAGTGGCTTTTCACTGATTGCAAAGCCTTTACAGAGGTTAACACACAAGGATGTGACTGATCCGCTTGAACTGGATGATGAAAGCATGAAAGCTTTTATTGAGCTACGAGACAGTCTTTGTCGAGCACCCGCATTGGGAATGCCAGATTATACAAAAGACTTTGCATTATACTGTTGTGAGAGAGATGGGTGTGCGCTTTCAGTTTTGACTCAGAGACATGGAAATGCACGACGTCCAGTGGCATATTTTTCTGCTACTTTGGATTCAGTGGCTGCAGCGTTACCAGGTTGTTTAAAAGCAGTAGCTGCTACTTGTGTGAGTTTGGAACAGAGTGAAGCAATTGTGATGGGACATACAGTTAAAGTATATGTGACACATTCAGTTGAGATTCTTTTGACAAGAACACGTACACAGCACATGACCTATAGTCGGCTGACTAGATATGAAAGAGTAATTTTGGGTGCTGAAAATGTGACTGTGGTGAGATGTACAACCATAAATCCGGCAACCTTGTTGCCTAGTCCATTTTGTGAGGAAGTGAGAGAGGAAGCAGATCACGATTGTTTGGATGTGACGGCATTGTGCTCAAAACCAAGGCCAGATAAAAGGATACTCCGTTAGAGGAATCAAATAGTGTAATGTTTGTTGATGGATCTGGTCTGAGAAATGAAAAAGGTGTATTGAGTTCTGCCTATGCAGTATGTACAGAGGCTGCGGTTCTAGAAGCATCCTGTCTAAAAGGGGTAAACTACACACAAATTGCTGAGCTAATAGCTCTGATTAGAGCATGCAAAATTGGCAAAAATTTGAGAGTAACTATATTTACTGATAGTCAATATGGTTTTGGGGTGGTTCACGATTTCGGACAGTTATGGATGCAAAGGGGATTTCTGACTTCTTCAGGTTCTCCGATTAGAAATAGTAAAAATGTGAAAGATTTATTGGATGCTTTGCAATTGCCTAAAAAGATTGTGGTGGTCAAATGTTCTGCACATAAGTCAGGAAATGATTATGTGATGAACGGCAACAGATACGCTGATCAAGTAGCGCATTTCTGTGCACAAAATTCAATTGCAATAAACAGAGGGGTGGAAAAGAAAAATACTGATTGCCACCTGATGTTTTCTTCATGGGAAACTTGGGACGAGATTAGAGAGTTACAAGAGGAAGTAAGTGATGAGGAAAAGGAAATATGGAAAAAATCAGGCTGCAAGAAGAGAGCAGAAGATGAAGTTTGGGTGTACATAGACGAGAGACCAGTTATGCCAGATTCTTTACTATCCCAGATGGCAAGGGCGTACCATGGTATTGCACATGTCGGAAGAGACGCAATGATCAGGCTCTTCAAGCAGTCATGGTACAAGCCAAAGTTCAGGGTCATTGCAGAGAGTCTATGCCAGAGGTGTATTACCTGTCAGCAGCAAAATCCAGGCAGAAAAACAGTTGTGAGTTGGGGGCGAATAGGAAAGGCAGCAGGACCATTTACGAGACTCCAGCTCGATTTCATCGAGCTTCCCCATGTAACGGACTAAAATATGTGTTAGTTGTTGTTTGTTTGTTTTCTCGTTGGGCAGAGGCCTATCCAATAAGAAGGAATGATAGCCTTACAGTTGCGAAGTTGCTTTAAGAGAATTAATTCCAAGGTTTGGTTTTCCAGTCACTTTAGAGACAGATAGGAGATCTCATTTTAATAATGAGATAATTCGGATGATTTGTGCAGCATTACAAATTGAACAAAAGCATCTGGAGTGGTCGAGCAAATTAATGGCACTATAAAATATAGACTGGGAAAAGTGTGTGCATCCACAACACTGAAATGGCCTGACACTTTACCCCTGGTATTGATGAGTCTTAGAAGCATTCCTGATATAAAGACTGGATTGAGTCCTCACGAAGTACTAATGGGAAGAGCAATGAGACAAGCGATTGTACCAGCAAACAAACTGATAAATTTTTCTGATGATCTGGTGCTTGATTATTGCAAAGGATTGGCTGATCTGGTGCGTTCTGTGTCTCATCAGGTTGGAGAAATTGCAACCACAACACAGCTGGATCAAGCACATGATCTGAGTCCAGGAGAGTGGGTTCTTGTCAAGAAACACATGAGGAAGTCATGTTTAGAACCCAGGTGGCATGGACCGTATCAGATTATTTTGGTGACAACAACAGCAGTGAAGTGTGGTGGCTTGCCAAACTGGATCCACGCAAGTCATACCAGAAGAGTTCCAAGTCCACTTGAAAGAGAAGGTGAGCAGCAACTGGTGAAAGAAAATAAGAAACCAGAAGCTGGAGGTTGTGAAGCTAAAGAATCTAGAGTGACAGATTCTGACAAACCTGTTGATGATGAACAACTAAGCACAAGTCAAGTAGAGTGGGCACTAGCTACTGGGTCTCGTAAGACTGCTGTGGAGCAAGAAAAAGAGGAAGTTACTGAAAATCAAGAGCAAGTTCATCAAAGAAAAGGACTAAAGAAAAGAACTTGTGAACGAGAAAGAAAAGGTGAAGAAGTGGTTCAAGCAAAGAGAACGAAAAAGGGTGACAATTGGCCAAGTGGAGTGAAAAGACTGAAATACACTCTTGAAAAGAGAAGACCAGAGCAAATAAATGAAGTAACAAGTCAAACTGAACAAGAGGAATCAGAAGAAGAGTTAATCCGAAGGACAAAGAGAATAAAAATACCAAGCAAGAAATACACAGCTCCTGAATGGACATATGTAATATTGGAAGAAATTGAAGGTCCAGACCAAATAAGAGGAGAAGTTGGTACTGGTACTGAGCAAATTGATGAAAGCAAACTGAGACCGCCTTAAAAGAGAACAGTGAAAAATTAAGGTGCAGCAAAAATCAGTAAAAATAATTGGGAAGATCCAGAAGATTTAAAGAAGACTCTTCTTAAAAAAAAGAAAAAGAGGGGGTAAAGAAGAACGCTTTGAAGTAGTGTGGGATACACTATTTTCCGGTGGTTTTTGGATGAGTTGTCAAAATTTTTAGAGAATTGTTAGGTTTTTCTTAGTTTTTCTTAGATTTTTATTTTTTTTATAGTATACAAGATGGCAGAAGATATAGTGATTGGGCATCGAAAACCTAGTTTTAAACGTAGATGTATTAAAGCTTGCTTATGTAGTGTCTCGCTATTAATGTTGATGTGGTTAATGCTAACTGTCCTTGTACCTGTTCTAATGGTAACTAATAATAAGAATAATACTAATAATGTGATAAGTGAAAGAATAGATCCTGTTACTAAAGAAACTCCTAAAACTAACAATGATCAGGCTGATGATAGCATGTATCATCATGAAAAATCAATTAGTGAGTTCTCGTTAAACGTCTTTACGAAATTACTCTATGAATATGTGGACATAATGGACGTGAGAGATTGTTACGTGTGCATGCAATTACCTTCATCTGTCTCAGAGGGGGTGACTTACCATCACCTTCCTTTAACATATGGCGTATCATGTAGTGTACTAACTAGCCTTTTTTATGTGATGGGAAAGTTGGAGTACTATTACTCAAACATGGATTTAGTGTTTTCAGAAATTCCTATTAGAAAAGATATGAATAAGGTGTATAGTAGCAGGAATGCGGGATATATTGGAGAATTTTTGTCATATCACAAAAACAATAGATACCGTATATGCTCATAGAAATAATCTTACTTGTAGTCTGCGGGCTGAAGAAAAAGAATTCATTAACATGGTAGAGGATAGAAGACAGGATTTCCAAAGAAAAGCTGCTGAACAGAAGTCACATGTACCACCATGGGCTTTTAGAGAGGGAAATTATAAGAAAGGCAAGACTTACGCTGCAATGTCTCTGGATTGGTATCATAAAGGGAAACTTTGCTTACTTAGACTAAAAACTGATTATAATAATTATTTTATTGGTACTAGTGAATGTGAACACACTTTTTTGATAACTGGTGGATGGGGATTGAAAGGTGGAACTGATCCTGTATTTCCGGGAATTTATTATGTGTGCGGTAAGATTGCCTATTATAGGTTGCCTGCACAATGGTATGGTAGTTGTTATTTTGGGATCGTATTTCCCAAAGTTTACCACGTAGATAGAAATAATAAAATCAATGAAATAAAGCATGGACTAACACGTGAAATGAGAGCAAGTTTTTCAGAAATAATTGGTGATATCTTTGGTGCACTGATACCCTCAGTTGGAATCGTTCTAAATTCGCATAAAATTGGGAAATTATCCACAGTGGTTGATCGTTTATCAACAGACACTGCTGGTGGGTTCTTAATGATTGATACGGAAATGGTTGCAATTAGATCAATGGTTTTGCAAAATCGACTTGCCCTTGATATTTTGTTGCAAAAGAGGGCGGAGTCTGTGGCATGTTAAAAATTCAACACTGCTGTACTTATATCCCTGATAAGAGTAAAAGTCTTGAGGGGTATATAAAGAATATTATGAAATTAAATGAAGATTTGACCCAACTGGAGGTTGAAGGTGTTTGGGAGAAACTTGGTAAGAGTTTTTCCTGTGTAGGTAAATGGTTTTCCACATTTGGAAGTACTTTATTAGGAAAAATACTAATACCAATTATTTCAATAGCTGTAGTGACTTTATCAATAATGATGGCATATAAATGTTGCAAGTGTAGATGTGGAAAGAAGGAGATGACAGAATCAGATAGAAAACAGAGCTAGGAAAAGAAAAAGAGAAGAGATAGAATTAGAGGATATGAGAGGAAATTATTATGTAATGATGAGAGATTTAGATGAGAGAATGGCAAAACGGGAAAGACTTACAATCCTTTAGATAAAATAAAGGTGGGAATTAGTATGATGGGAATTTTTCTGATGGCTCAAAAATGCCATCAAAGCGGGGAATTGATGGAGCAGGGTTTTGAGAAAATAAAACCTGCTTGGATTCATTCCTTGGTAACATTTACTAACAGTGTGCGGTGAAAATAACATGCAGAACATAAAAAACACGAGGAAATGCTTTGCGCAAGCGTGCACTAATACGTGGACTAATGCATGAAGAACTAGGCCGCATCTGCATTCTGCTATAAGATAAAATAATAATAATGCTGCTTTTCGCACGATAATGCTTTAATTAGATATATAACGTGGGATAGTGCAAATGGTGGGTGGTAAAACAGTGCGAAATATATTTCATGAAACTAATAATGTCTGTGTTTTATTCATCGTAGTGATACTTGCATGGGCCTACATCGAAGGCTAAAGTTGATAACCTTCAAAAACTCCTGTGTGTCTGCCAAGTAATGGAAGGATGGCCGTGGGACCAAGTGCAAATGTACAAACTTCTTCCGCAGAAGCGGACAAAGAAAATGTAGAGTTTTGAAACATGTTACAAGTCGAAGGAAGCGTGTATTCATAAGATGTGAATTACGTATTATTTAGAAATGAAAAACAAAGGAAGCTGTGAAAACATGAATGTGACTATGGTGGTGTGATAGAACACCCCCTGAACTGACCAATGAGAGACTAAGATTCTGAAAAAGTTGCCACAATGGTGGGTTGGACATGTAGGTTTTTAGAGTACAACTGGGGTGCCTGGGGGGGGGGTGGTTCGGCGCACGTCTTCAGAGAAGCTAGAGAGAGGGAGATCGTCGCTGTCCGTCGGTTTGCTGTATCCAGATTGAGGCCTACCTATATCCTGTTCCTGTCCTACTCTTTGTTCCCTGATCCTTTTTGGGGAACCACCATCTATTCCCATGGCCAGGGGGTAGATTTTCTACTGAATTATTAGGTTAGTATAGCAAAATGATCCGTACTTTGCATTTCTCATTTACAAATGAATTATGTCTCTGAATCTTATGTCTCTTCATCTATCCACTCCTTCATTGCATTCTGTTCATTAATAATTTGAGTTTGACGCTTATTCGCCTGCGTAAATGTTCCCTCTCTGTGATTTATACATTGTTTGCTTTGTAAAACTGTACATGATGAGCATTTACCTTCACATTATTTGCGATAAATATTATTAATTTAACACCGAGTTTGTGATTTATTTAGTAGGTAAGATAGATAGTTAGTACTAATTATTACCATCAACTTCTCAACTTTTGGTCTAATCGACCAGAGGAAAGAGAGTTGATACAGGTTCAGATATGTATCTAGAGTGATAGGAATGAGCCTGTATTTGTGAAACACTGATTAAACACAAACTAGAAACAGCGCAACAGGGATTCATGTGTTGGGTGTATGAGTATGGGCCAGTGTTTGTGTTTATTGGTTATTTGATCCCTGATTGGCGCTGGATCAGGTTCTTCCCGTGAGGAAGGAACAGATCCATTTCAGAGCGGATCCTTGTATTCCAATCACGTGGAGTCTTCTGATGAGGGTGTTATGGGTGACAGTGTCGAAGGCCGCGGAGAGGTCGAGCAGGATGAGGGCTGCTGTTTTTCCTCGGTTCACAGTGATTTGAATGTCTTTCTGAATCCTGATTGTGTGTTGTCTAGAAGATGGTGAAGTTCGAGGTGGGTTGTGAGTTGCTTGTCGATGGCCTTCTCAATAACTTTGGCTGGATAGGGGAGCAGGGAAATGGGTCAGAAGTTGCTCAGTTGATGCGGGTCGGCTGTGGGCTTCTTGAGGAGGGCGTTGATTTCGGCAAGTTTCCATTCATCCGGGAAAGTGGCAGATGTGATGGAGGGGTTGTTGATGTGGGTCAGGGTGGTGCTAATTGGTAATGTTCCAAAATTGTAGATGTGGTAGGAGCACAGGTCTATTGGGGCCCTGTGTGGATGGTCTGCATGATTGCCGCTGTGTCGTTTCTGATGAGGGTTGTCCATTCGGTCAGGTGGCCGTCTTGGATGGTGGTGGGTAGGCTAGCAATGAGTTCTCTGGGTTGGGTTGGATTGGTGTGCAAAGTTGCTGTAGATGTTTGCAATTTTTATGTGAAAGAAGTTGGATAGGTTGTTGCAGAGTTGTTGGGAGGCAGCGATGTTGTTGACAGTGGCTAAAGGCAAGGTGAAATCCTTAACGATAGAGAAAATCTCTTTGCAGCTGCTGGAGCTTTCTTCGATGTGGTCCGCTAGTGCTTTTCTCTTGGTGTCTCTTATTTGCTGGTGATCGTGTCTGACTGCAGCCTTGTAGGTAGTTCTGTTGGTCGTGTTGTGGCTGACTCTCCATTTCTTTTCTGATTGTTTACAGTGTTGTTTGGTGTCTCAGAGGTCTTCTGTGTATCAGCTGGCCTGTTTGTTTGATCTACTATACTTGTTGGGTTTGATGGGTGTGAGGGGGTCAGTGCAGTTCTTGATCCTGTTTTTGAAGTTGATTATGTCCTTGTCGAGGTTATCTGTGGGAATAGGTTGATCCGTGCAGAGGGCGCTGCACCAGTCTGCTTCCGTGATTTTGCCCCAGCTGCAGCTTGGAAGGCTGAACCTGGTAGGGGTGATGATATGAGGTGTGTTCATTTGGAAGTGGATGATGGAGTGGTAAGTCCATGTGAGTGGTGTAGTGGAGTTGTAGTTAATGCTTCTGATTGCTGTGAAGATGGGGTCCAGAGTGTGTCCTGCGGTGAATGTTGGTTCTGGGATGAGCTGGGTGTGTCCGATGTTGCTCAAGCTTTTGAGGAGTGCTGTAAAACAGGTGTTGTTTTGGCCTTTCAGGTAAAAGTTGAGTTCACCAAGGAGAATGTAGGCTCTGAAGTCGATGGTGAGCAGAGCAACGAAGTCGGTGATGAGGCTGGTAAAGGTGGCTCAGGGTACAGGTGGTCAGTAGGTGAGGGTTCAGTTCAGGGTGAAGTTTTCAGATGTGCATCTCGAAGTGCACGTGTTTCATGAATGGGGTAGCATTCTTTATGGATGTTGTGCATTTGATAGATTCCTTGTAGATGATAGCGAGTCCTCCTCCTGGCTTTTGAAGGCTGTCCTGTTGAGCAATCTTGTAGCCTGCTGGGATTGCTGTGGAGATGTCGGGAGAAGACGAGGTGTTAAGCCAGGTCTCGGTGATGAAGAGTACGTTGGGTGCATCATTACTCAGCAGGTCCCATATTTCGGTTGTGTGCTTACTGAGTGATCATGTGTTGAAAAGCATGCATGCAAGTGGGTTTTGACAAGCGGGTTTGCTGTGGCTTGTGGTGTAGCGTGGGAGTGTAGGGTAATTTTCTTTGTAAATGTACATGCAGTATCGCTTTTTAAATATTCTGCTCATGGGTGGAGTTTGATGCTGTAGAGCCCAACACTGGGAACTTTCATACATAGAGAGCTGCTTCACCACAGAAAATTATGAGCCCCTGTCATCACTTAGAAGTCCTGCTAGGATATCTAGAACATCAAGCATGGTTTGGTGGTCAGTTACCCCATGTAAATCAAAACATTGTAATGGGTCCCTCAAGTAATGACGGGGATGCCTGGTCCGTATTGGCTGGATATAGACCATATGCTGACACAGCAAGTCTGCCAATTGCAGAAGTAAGACAATTATTAAATCAGGTACTGCCTATTTATAGGCAACTTTGACAGTATGTCTCACAATCAACTGCTACTGGAGTTTGTGCTCCTGGTCACAACATGCGCATCCCGCAGTGCAAGCATTAAGCCTACAAGCAATAGATGCCATTATCAACAAAGCCCCCACAAAGGGAGATGAAATTCCATTCTGGATTGCTCGTAAAACTAATCAGAAGCGGTCTATCCTCACATGATAATAACCCAGGATAGGCACAAGATTGTAACTGTGTGTGTTTCACTTGGGATGGTTCCACGTGTAGAAGAACGTATCACTTGGGGAACAATCTTTGTAAGTGCATATACTACTACGATGTATGGCACATCCTCATCAGCAGTATTAGCAGAGGTGTTGAAGCAGATACAGTATGAGCATGAGCGGAACCTGCTCTAGACTTCGGGATGAATTTTAGTGGGTAATTTTGAGGCAGCCTCCTTGATAGCTCTGAGTAGCTTTCATGGAGAAGCTGCAGTTCTGGCAGTATTCTGGCGTTTGGTGTCCGTTCCCCTTCAAGATCGTGAATGGGAACTTCCAAAATCCCAAAATTATTTCGGAAATCCTCATCTCTGTGGGCCAATATACCTTAGGTTCATGGGCCATAAAACTGCATCTCAAAACAAATGATGAGGAATCCGGAAAGGAAAAAGCTGTGCTGGAGACTAAAAAAAAACAGAAGTAAAACAAAAAAGAAGGTATTGATCTCCTTCAATACAGGAATCCAGTAGGGATGGATATAATTTGAGAGACGGTGATAAAACAAAAAAGCCAGATCGTATAAGTATCCTGATAGCGCTCTTCCATTCTTCAAAGGAATCTGGGCAAATTAAAAAAGGCAGAAAGAACTGGACGGAATGAATAGAGCCGGAAAGATGAGTGCATCAAGCAAAAACTTGAATCAGGACATGAAGCTAAAGATAGTGCAAAGAAGGAAGAGTACGGTTTGGACTCAAAGACTCACTTTAAGAAAAATACATTGGCCATTTTAGCAAAAAAGCATGCACTGCAATGTACGGATACTTCCTCGGAACACAACTTGGGCAGTAGCATTTCTAGACAGCGCAGCAGAAGTGACAATAGTAACCCTGGGCGTAGTTCGCGGAGTTGCACTACGCGGCACTACGCGAAGTGCAAAGACAACTCCGCCGCACTACGCGGAGCTACGCGAGCGGTGGAGTACGATTGAAAAATGCCGTTCGCGGTGATTGCACAGTGCCGGATGCTTGTCCGCACTGCAATCATTGCGAACGGCACCATGCAAGCGGTCCCTGCTTTCCTTTTCTGCCGCTCGAGTAGATTTTTACTCGAGCGCCAGCTTTCTCAACGCGAACGGGCAGTTTCTCACTGCGAGCTGTCGCGAGCATACGCGACCACTCGCAATGAGAAACTTGACCCCCCCCGCGTTGAGAAATCTCGCCGGAATGTTGATTTTCCGCGCTCGCCAACTTGATGTTGACGATTGCAAACGAGAAAAAATCTCGCCGGGAGGTTGATTTTCCTCGCTCGCGGTCGCCAACTTGACGTTGACGAGCGCGAGCGAGGAAAAAAACTACGCTACACAACGCGAAGCAGAGTTTTTCGGAACTCCGCGATCTCCGCGTAACGCGGAGTGCAGGAAACTCCGCAAACTCCGCGAACGGAGCAGAGTTCACCGCCCAGGGTTAGACAACAGTTCAAAACCAAAGGGGATGATGGACGGAGTGTTGAACATTGCAAGCACTCACCCCCAGTCAACTGATCTGGGTTTAATCCATCATCATTCTTTAGCTCACTCCGCCACCCCAGTTCAGACATGGCCATATGCAAATCACTCTGACCCTGTGCCTCATGGGAACAGTCCAGCCCGAACTGCCAAGCCATGTCTTTCCTGGACCGGAAACAAGCATCCTGGGACCGGTTTCTGGCTTACAGCCGTCATCAGCCAGGCTATCTTGAATCCAGTGGCAAAGTGAGCAAGGGACCCACGTCTGGGCATACCTTGCCAACTTAGGGCGAACATAGCAAAACCAAACTGGGGGTGAGTGCTTGCAATGTTCAACACTCCTTCCATCATCCCCTTTGGTTTTGCTTAGACAACAGTTCACCAGACTTTCAAGCAGCATGTGGTGGTGACTCCAACTAAAGAATACATTCAGGTTGAGACGTTGCATGGACATGTAAACCCTCCAGACAGGGTTCTTGATGTATGAATATAATTGAAGGGGACATACTGTTCAAAACAAAAGCAATATTCTGGCTGAATTTATCAAATGTTTATGACATCACTCCTGCAGAGCATTATTGGCCTCTGGTTTTTGTAAGGGATGCTCCTCGAGAAGAGGAGGTGATGATGCAAGCGTTCTCCTTAGTGACTGAAGAAGTCAGGGAAAACATATGTGCGTGAATAGGCTCTGAAACAGGATCTTGCACTGCATAGAAACCAAACAGGGTGGGCCAAAGAATTTGTTCCACCTATGATCACCTTAAAGAGTGAGTCCCAGGTACAAGCTCAGTCTCCTTTGAAGCCGGAAGCCAAGCAATATAAAAGCTATTCGAGATCAGCTACACTATCAAGGTATAAAAGTATAATTGTCATTCCACTATGAACATTCCTCTTTTTCTGGTATAAAAACCTGAGAATTCATACAGAATAGTTGTAGATTATAGAAATTTAAATGCACATACATGCACAAATGCTGTACAAAATGCTCACACTACTAGATTAATGACAACTTTAGTGAGGAAAAAATATAAAACGACCATAGACATCGCTTATGGTTTCTTTAGCCAAAATGTTGCACCTGAATACAATGAAGATATATTAATTACAGATGACAACTTGACTGAACACATGACTAGCGTTGACAGTAGAGTGACACTTTTGGCCCAACATGGGAACAAATCAATTTAACAAAATCCATACTTGCATATAATGCTATATTTCTATGATGTGAGGGAGGGTTATGGCTTAACACCTGACATACTATAGTGTGCTACTTTACAACTCCTGGACACATTACTACAAGCCCTAATGGGGTTTCTGAACTTCAACACACTTTATGCCAAATTATGCTGAGCGAGTGAAGTCCTTGTATGAATTAATGACTCGTATGTTTTTGGAAAAAATAGGAAAAAGCACATAGAGCTATCTCACATGGACTGCAAACAAACATGTTAGAGATTAAATATCTATAGACACAGGACAACAAAACTAACCTAGTGATTAGGGTTGGGGCCAGCACTTAAAGCTACACATACCCAGTGTACAATGCAGCACAAGAAACCCCAATAGCTTTCATATCACATTTGTATTCTTCTGCCGAGGAACGCTTTACTCCTACTGAAAATATTCTCACCTCAGTGCAGACAGCTATACTGAAAGAGTGTCAGGTGAAGGGAAAACAAATTATCAAAGTTTCTCCCATACCTGCACTAGAATCTGCAACAAAGCTAATATTTCTAATGCTCGCACTCTACACCAGCACGGAGTACAGCGGTCTGTTTCTTTAAATGCTGTTGATATAAAGTTTGAATATGACCCTACATTTCTCATGCAAGAATTTTTGCAATGCACACAAAATGTTCCATAAACCCTGAATGTTCTACCCATAAATGAGTATGTGAGCGTGTGTTTTACATGGATGGTACTGTACAATCAGTGTTTGGCACTAAACAAAAATACTCTGCCACTTGGGCTGCAGTGCAGAGAATATTTGAGGACGGTGACTTCTAGACACTACAGAAACACATTAAAGTTTTCTGGTGATTCTTCTGCACAGCTCACAGAAAGGCATGCACTGTTACCTGTCCAATAGAAGGCCGATCTGCTGTTCCTGCTCTTACTGTGTCAGATTCAGCATTCTGTGTCCAAGGATACAATGTAGATTTACCACATTAGTGTCTGAATGGATTCAGAGATTCAAAGGGAAGTACAAAAAAGTAAGCAACTTTGGGGAAAAGGTAACTGTTCTTCAGAACAAACCACCTTTGGTCCATGTACAGCACACCATTGTGCAATAAAAGTGAAGAAATGCATGTTAAAGAAAACTCTGCAGCAGACTTTGCTGCAAAAACAGTGGCATAAACCTTTAAAGTGGCTCCTGTAACTCAGTCTCAAACTAAGGTTGGCACGGATATTTTAGTAGCAATACAAGCAATGTTGATAAGGGAAAAACATTGTGAGGGTTTCCCCTTTAAATATTTCTACACCCTCACTAAATGTTCCTATGACTTTTAAACCAAGAGTATGAGATAGACATATTCCTAATAAGCAAGCAAAATTAGATGTGATTAGGCCAGCTCATGAGGGTGTAACCTCGGCATATGCTAGTGTTAGTGCTACTGTATCAATGCTACAGGAATTGTACTGGTCGCCATATTTAGCAAAGCGTACAAAAATATGTGCAGCAATACAATATTTGTCAACAATTGCAAGACCAGCACAGACTACCTTTACTATCTTCAATAAAACCTTTGGGGTAATATTTCTCAACCATATCAAGCCAATCCCATGAGTTAACCAATCTAGAAATTTGTTGGTTACAGTTGACTCATGCTCCAGATTCCTTTGGGTTTGGCCACAATAGACTGCCACTGCTGTAGCAGTCATAAAAGACTTGCCATGCCTAGTAGCAAATGGGAGCAGCTCATACTTTTCATTCAGACAACGGACCAGCAATTGCCACTACAGGGTTTATGGATGCTATGTTCGCTTTGAGAGTAAGAGTGCATCCCTTCCCCCTGGAATTAAAAGGGGGTCATAGAACACACCCATAGTATGCTTAAACAAACCTTGATTGCTAGTTTATTGAATACAGGATTAAGCTGGCTGCACAACCTGTTCAGAGAGCGCTAAATAACTTGCATTAAATAAATTGCCCAGAGGAGTGTTAGGTAGTCACACTCCATATGAATTACTCTTTAGAGTAGCCGTATATGTGCCCAATCTTGATGTCCAACACCTGACTCTTTAACAGGATTCGCTCCATTGCAAGTTGTTCACTAAACTAGAACTTTATTGTCTAACATGAAGAACTCCGACACTGCCACCAGCAAAGATAAGATTCCCAAAGCTGCTGACGGGTGGCTCTCCAAACTTGGAAAGCTAATTCAGGAAAGAATCCTTGATAAACAAGTATTTAGACTGTCCTACAGACCACTTGTTCCAGTTCTTGAGGCAGAAGGCACTCAAACAGTAATTTTGCCACCATTGCCTGATGCAAACAAAAACAGGAAGGTGTTGATCGACCACACAAAAAATTATTATGTGGCCAGTTAGATTTTGCAGACTCCCATTGATACCAAGGTACCTCTTGAGTAGATCAGCCCATCCTCTCTCTGTTCTGGGGATACTACACTAAGAAGAGTGCAGCCACACTGAAATCCTGAGCCCCATTCTGGGGACAGAGGAGTGCGCTTTGCCTCTAGCTTTACATCAAGTGCTAAGTTCAACAAGTGAACCTGATGTAATTTTCAAATATTGCAACCTCTGCTTTGTCGGTAAAAAGTTAACTGTAATTAGCTCGCAAAACATTAATACATACTACTGGGAATCGGTATTTGGAAGGGACACCCTAAACACATCCCTTCCAAATATCGATTCACAAACCCAAACTGTGATTCTGGTTTGGTGTGTGTACATACTAAAAAGCATTTTTGCTGTTCAAAACAGCTTAATTCTACGATCTGAGGCATTTGCACCTTGAAAATGCTTTGCACAGCTGACCCAAGATACTTATGTGAATGTAGAAAATCACAGTATGTGTTTTGTTTTCATCATTATGGACATCATTACAGTCGCAGCCCCCGAGAAATATAAGATTACACACAGTGGTAGCATTGTATGGCCCCACACAGAAATGGTCCCAGAGATTTCCAGAAAAGGGTTCCTTATTTCAATAGTAATAACAGGTCTGATCCATCTGCCTTTTAATTATTCCCAAGAATCAGAAAGGCTTAAAAATCCTGATCACTAATCACAGGTTTATTTATTCATTGCAATTTATTGATTCCCTTGCAGTCAAAAGGTATGCATATTAGAAAGAAAATATAAATGAAAAATGTATTTGGGGTACTACATTTTGGCAAGTTAAATGTACAGAATCCTAGTTTAGAGCATGCATTATTACCAGGGAAATAATGTTCTTGAACATAAAAATTAAGTAAATCGCATGCATGGATTTTGCGTCTACTAGAGACCTAAAGACCCCATCCATTGCAAAAATAGATTTAACACAATTGTCGGAATGTCAATGGAAGAAAAACATTACTGATGCTGAACTGAATGAAATGGTGCAGAATGAAAACTTATAATTTTAATGCATTTCATTCAGGGGGAATTGCTTTGGGGCTAATAGATAATGATGGGTGTATGAACAGGTTTCTTGCTAAAGCTACTTGTCCACTAGCAAACAGACCAGATCCCCGGTATAACATATAGTGCCCTATGAACGTTGCCACAGATAGTGTTGGTAAGTCATGCCAAAGGCGGCTGTTACATTCCAGTTTAAAGGCATGAAACCACATGTATTTATCAAAGATCAGTGAGGACATGGATTTGAGTGATTTTCTCCGAGGACTGCGCCATGTAAAAAATAAAAGATTTATTTACAATGGTTTTCAAACACTCTCAAAATCGGTATACACCATTTTGACTATAATGTCTTCGGCCCTTAATCTCCTAAAAGAAGACCTAAGTCTTCTGCAACACATACAAGCTCAGATGCAAACTATAACACAATAAAATAAGTATTACTAACTTTAAAGTGCTTTGACAACTCATAAACAAAAGTGATGTTTTTGACCGTTGACCTCAAGACACATAACAATGGCTAAAAAAAGACACAGGATACACACATTCTTAGGCTGGTATGGAAATATATATGATGCCTTTCTTTTTTATGCCTGGAAGTTTCCATCAGAGTTTCATTGCTGGATAAAACACAATCTTGCATTCATACGCACATCTGCATGCACCAAATCCGTGGAACATTAACTCTTCTGCAACCCTCCCTCTGCACTGGACGAGTAACCCATTGAATCCCAGCCATGCTGTAAATTACTTGCAGCCCCTGCTCCACGTATTCCCTCTTATAACGCACCACTAAGGAATGGGGCTAATCTAATTAAAACAAATGAAAGCTACTGTGGGATGACTCCCATTTCATCTTTATGTAACCATTGAGAAAACAGTCAAATGTTTTGGTATTACATTGTATACTTATCAGGGAACTTGCTTGAAAGTGATCCATGGCCCAAAATAGGCGTGGTAAATCTGTGTTTTGATAAGCTGAATAAGTTTGTTGCAATTCTTTAAACTCTTCTGTAGAAACTTTTGCCTTGAAAACTGCCTGGTATGCATCTGAAAACGGACGACTACTGCAGATGAAATTTCCAACTGTTAGGAACTCTGGCAAGGACTGTAGACAATGTAAACAGAATCCCCAATATCACATAGAGAGTTGGAGATGAAAAGGGATGCAAATGGAAGCTCTGCACAAGGGAACAAACAGTCAAAGCTCAGAAAGAACATGCACTTAAGAGGCAACTCTGCATTCAGACTAACGCCCAAGATGTGTAAGACATGCATATAACAACATGAACAATAGAGATAATGTAGGTAAAGCATACAGGAGCTTCATATGGTAAGAGTGAAGCTCAGTAAGTTCCTCACCTACAATTAGTGTTACAGATACTGACTGCAAACACACACATATAGGATATACAAGCAAAGGCAGGCTATGTGCAGCTGATACCTGTGGTGATGTTATATAAGTGACATAAAGACAATACTCACAGAGGACAAGAAACACCACCTAGCTTGTCAGCTGTGCCCAAGGCTCCTGGCGATTAAACAGGAACAAACAAGGCAGTAACCGCAAGGGTGGAGAATTAAAATAAACAGCCACAATTGACAAGGAGCTAGCAAGGAGGAGTGCTTAACAGGAAAGAATGGGAAACAAAGGGCACACTTGGCAGAAAGCAGGTAACAAACTACACAAGGAAATGGAAGTTACGACATCAGGAATAGAAAGGTAGCAAACTAGAAACTAGAACTAAGTTAAATGGACAGAAAGGCAGGGACTGGAAAAAAGATAACTATAAAAACAGAAAATGTAATGGTCAAGGTTCAAGGATGCACGTAATAGTGCTGGTTCGGAATCAGGAAACAACAAAGTATTACAGGCAGCGCTAGTTCAAAGCACAAGGATGCACTAAAATAGTGCTAGCTCAGAACTCAGGAATCAGGGAAACACTGAAGGCAGCGCTAGTTCAAAGCACAAGGATGCACGTAATAGTGCTAGCTCAGAACTCGGGAATCAGGGAAACACTGCAGACAGCGCTAATAGTGCTAGCTCAGAACTCGGGAATCAAGGAAACACTGCCGGCAATGCTAGTTCAAAGTACAAGGATGCACTAAAATAGTGCTAGCTCAGAACTCGGGAATCAAGGAAACACTGCCGGCAATGCTAGTTCAAAGCACAAGGATGCACGTAATAGTGCTAGCTCAGAACTCAGGAAACAAGGAAACACTGCAGGCAGCGCTAGTTCAAAGCACAAGGATGCACTAAAATAGTGCCAGCTCAGAACTCAGGAATCAAGGAAACACTGCAGGCAATGCTAGTTCACAGCACAAGGATGCACTAAAATAGTGCTAGCTCAGAACTCGGGAATCAAGGAAACACTGCCGGCAATGCTAGTTCAAAGCACAAGGATGCACGTAATAGTGCTAGCTCAGAACTCAGGAATCAAGGAAACACTGCAGGCAGCGCTAGTTCACAGCACAAGGATGCACGTAATAGTGCTAGCTCAGAACTCAGGAATCAAGGAAACACTGCCGGCAATGCTAGTTCAAAGCACAAGGATGCACGTAATAGTGATAGCTCAGAACTCAGGAATCAAGGAAACACTGCCGGCAATGCTAGTTCAAAGCACAAGGATGCACGTAATAGTGCTAGCTCAGAACTCAGGAATCAAGGAAACACTGCAGGCAATGCTAGTTCAAAGCACAAGGATGCACTAAAATAGTGCCAGCTCAGAACTCAGGAATCAAGGAAACACTGCAGGCAATGCTAGTTCAAAGCACAAGGATGCACTAAAATAGTGCCAGCTCAGAACTCAGGAATCAAGGAAACACTACAGACAGCGCTAGTTCACAGCACAAGGATGCACTAAAATAGTGCTAGCTCAGAACTCAGGAATCAAGGAAACACTGCAGGCAATGCTAGTTCAAAGCACAAGGATGCACTAAAATAGTGCTAGCTCAGAACTCAGGAATCAAGGAAACACTGCCGGCAATACTAGTTCAAAGCACAAGGATGCACGTAATAGTGCTAGCTCAGAACTCAGGAATCAAGGAAACACTGCAGGCAGCGCTAGTTCAAAGCACAAGGATGCACTAAAATAGTGCCAGCTCAGAACTCGGGAATCACGGAAACACTGCAGGCAATGCTAGTTCAAAGCACAAGGATGCACTAACATAGTGCCAGCTCAGAACTCAGGAATCAAGGAAACACTGCAGGCAGCGCTAGTTCACAGCACAAGGATGCACTAAAATAGTGCTAGCTCAGAACTCAGGAATCAAGGAAACACTGCAGGCAATGCTAGTTCAAAGCACAAGGATGCACTAAAATAGTGCTAGCTCAGAACTCAGGAATCAGGGAAACACTGCAGGCAATGCTAGTTCAAAGCACAAGGATGCACTAAAATAGTGCCAGCTCAGAACTCAGGAATCAAGGAAACACTGCAGGCAGCGCTAGTTCACAGCACAAGGATGCACTAAAATAGTGCTAGCTCAGAACTCAGGAATCAAGGAAACACTGCAGGCAATGCTAGTTCAAAGCACAAGGATGCACTAAAATAGTGCTAGCTCAGAACTCAGGAATCAGGGAAACACTGCAGGCAGCGCTAGTTCACAGCACAAGGATGCACTAAAATAGTGCTAGCTCAGAACTCAGGAATCAAGGAAACACTGCAGGCAGCGCTAGTTCACAGCACAAGGATGCACTAAAATAGTGCTAGCTCAGAACTCAGGAATCAAGGAAACACTGCCGGCAATGCTAGTTCAAAGCACAAGGATGCACGTAATAGTGCTAGCTCAGAACTCAGGAATCAAGGAAACACTGCAGGCAGCGCTAGTTCAAAGCACAAGGATGCACTAAAATAGTGCCAGCTCAGAACTCGGGAATCACGGAAACACTGCAGGCAATGCTAGTTCAAAGCACAAGGATGCACTAAAATAGTGCCAGCTCAGAACTCAGGAATCAAGGAAACACTGCAGGCAGCGCTAGTTCACAGCACAAGGATGCACTAAAATAGTGCTAGCTCAGAACTCAGGAATCAAGGAAACACTGCAGGCAATGCTAGTTCAAAGCACAAGGATGCACTAAAATAGTGCTAGCTCAGAACTCAGGAATCAGGGAAACACTGCAGGCAATGCTAGTTCAAAGCACAAGGATGCACTAAAATAGTGCCAGCTCAGAACTCAGGAATCAAGGAAACACTGCAGGCAGCGCTAGTTCACAGCACAAGGATGCACTAAAATAGTGCTAGCTCAGAACTCAGGAATCAAGGAAACACTGCAGGCAAAGCTAGTTCAAAGCACAAGGATGCACTAAAATAGTGCTAGCTCAGAACTCAGGAATCAGGGAAACACTGCAGGCAGCGCTAGTTCACAGCACAAGGATGCACTAAAATACTGCCAGCTCAGAACTCAGGAATCAAGGAAACACTGCAGGCAGCGCTAGTTCACAGCACAAGGATGCACTAAAATAGTGCTAGCTCAGAACTCAGGAATCAGGGAAACACTGAAGGCAGCGCTAGTTCAAAGCACAAGGATGCACTAAAATAGTGCCAGCTCAGAACTCGGGAATCAGGGAAACACTGCAGGCAATGCTAGTTCAAAGCACAAGGATGCACTAAAATAGTGCCAGCTCAGAACTCGGGAATCAGGGAAACACTGCAGGCAATGCTAGTTCAAAGCACAAGGATGCACTAAAATAGTGCTAGCTCAGAACTCAGGAATCAAGGAAACGCTGCAGGCAGCGCTAGTTCAAAGCACAAGGATGCACTAAAATAGTGCTAGCTCAGAACTCAGGAATCAGGGAAACACTGCAGGCAATGCGAGTTCAAAGCACAAGGATGCACTAAAATAGTGCTAGCTCAGAACTCAGGAATCAGGGAAACACTGCAGGCAATGCGAGTTCAAAGCACAAGGATGCACTAAAATAGTGCTAGCTCAGAACTCAGGAATCAGGGAAACACTGCAGGCAATGCGAGTTCAAAGCACAAGGATGCACTAAAATAGTGCTAGCTCAGAACTCAGGAATCAAGGAAACACTGCAGGCAATGTTAGTTCAAAGCACAAGGATGCACTAAAATAGTGCCAGCTCAGAACTCAGGAATCAGGGAAACACTGCAGGCAATGCTAGTTCAAAGCACAAGGATGCACTAAAATAGTGCTAGCTCAGAACTCGGGAATCAGGGAAACACTGCCGGCAATGCTAGTTCAAAGCACAAGGATGCACTAAAATAGTGCCAGCTCAGAACTCGGGAATCAAGGAAACACTGCCGGCAATGCTAGTTCAAAGCACAAGGATGCACTAAAATAGTGCCAGCTCAGAACTTGGGAATCAGGGAAACACTGCAGGCAATGCTAGTTCAAAGCACAAGGATGCACTAAAATAGTGCTAGCTCAGAACTCAGGAATCAAGGAAACACTGCAGGCAGCGCTAGTTCAAAGCACAAGGATGCACTAAAATAGAGCTAGCTCAGAACTCAGGAATCAAGGAAACACTGCCGGCAATGCGAGTTCAAAGCACAAGGATGCACTAAAATAGTGCTAGCTCAGAACTCAGGAATCAAGGAAACACTGCAGGCAGCGCTAGTTCAAAGCACAAGGATGCACTAAAATAGTGCTAGCTCAGAACTCGGGAATCACGGAAACACTGCAGGCAATGCTAGTTCAAAGCACAAGGATGCACTAAAATAGTGCTAGCTCAGAACTCGGGAATCAGGGAAACACTGCCGGCAATGCTAGTTCAAAGCACAAGGATGCACTAAAATAGTGCCAGCTCAGAACTCGGGAATCAGGGAAACACTGCAGGCAATGCTAGTTCAAAGCACAAGGATGCACTAAAATAGTGCCAGCTCAGAACTCGGGAATCAAGGAAACACTGCCGGCAATGCTAGTTCAAAGCACAAGGATGCACTAAAATAGTGCTAGCTCAGAACTCGGGAATCAGGGAAACACTGCAGGCAATGCTAGTTCAAAGCACAAGGATGTACTAAAATAGTGCTAGCTCAGAACTCGGGAATCAAGGAAACACTGCAGGCAGCGCTAGTTCAAAGCACAAGGATGCACTAAAATAGAGCTAGCTCAGAACTCAGGAATCAAGGAAACACTGCCGGCAATGCGAGTTCAAAGCACAAGGATGCACTAAAATAGTGCTAGCTCAGGAATCAAGGAAACACTGCAGGCAATGCTAGTTCAAAGCACAAGGATGCACTAAAATAGTGCTAGCTCAGAACTCAGGAATCAAGGAAACACTGCCGGCAATGCTAGTTCAAAGCACAAGGATGCACTAAAATAGTGCCAGCTCAGAACTCGGGAATCAAGAAAACACTGCAGGCAATGCTAGTTCAAAGCACAAGGATGCACTAAAATAGTGCCAGCTCAGAACTCGGGAATCAGGGAAACACTGCAGGCAATGCTAGTTCAAAGCACAAGGATGCACTAAAATAGTGCCAGCTCAGAACTCGGGAATCAGGGAAACACTGCAGGCAATGCTAGTTCAAAGCACAAGGATGCACTAAAATAGTGCTAGCTCAGAACTCAGGAATCAAGGAAACACTGCAGGCAGCGCTAGTTCAAAGCACAAGGATGCACTAAAATAGTGCTAGCTCAGAACTCAGGAATCAGGGAAACACTGCAGGCAGCGCTAGTTCAAAGCACAAGGATGCACAAAAATAGTGCTAGCTCAGAACTCAGGAATCAAGGAAACACTGCAGGCAATGCTAGTTCAAAGCACAAGGATGCACTAAAATAGTGCTAGCTCAGAACTCAGGAATCAGGGAAACACTGCAGGCAATGCGAGTTCAAAGCACAAGGATGCACTAAAATAGTGCTAGCTCAGAACTCAGGAATCAGGGAAACACTGCAGGCAATGCGAGTTCAAAGCACAAGGATGCACTAAAATAGTGCTAGCTCAGAACTCAGGAATCAGGGAAACACTGCAGGCAATGCTAGTTCAAAGCACAAGGATGCACGAAAACAGTGCTAGCTCAGAACTCAGGAATCAAGGAAACACTGCAGGCAATGCTAGTTCAAAGCACAAGGATGCACTAAAATAGTGCCAGCTCAGAACTCGAGAATCAGGGAAACACTGCAGGCAATGCTAGTTCAAAGCACAAGGATGCACTAAAATAGTGCTAGCTCAGAACTCAGGAATCAGGGAAACACTGCAGGCAATGCGAGTTCAAAGCACAAGGATGCACTAAAATAGTGCTAGCTCAGAACTCAGGAATCAAGGAAACACTGCAGGCAGCGCTAGTTCAAAGCACAAGGATGCACTAAAATAGTGCCAGCTCAGAACTCGGGAATCAGGGAAACACTGCAGGCAATGCTAGTTCAAAGCACAAGGATGCACTAAAATAGTGCCAGCTCAGAACTCGGGAATCAGGGAAACACTGCAGGCAATGCTAGTTCAAAGCACAAGGATGCACTAAAATAGTGCTAGCTCAGAACTCAGGAATCAAGGAAACACTGCAGGCAGCGCTAGTTCAAAGCACAAGGATGCACTAAAATAGTGCTAGCTCAGAACTCAGGAATCAGGGAAACACTGCAGGCAATGCGAGTTCAAAGCACAAGGATGCACTAAAATAGTGCTAGCTCAGAACTCAGGAATCAGGGAAACACTGCAGGCAATGCGAGTTCAAAGCACAAGGATGCACTAAAATAGTGCTAGCTCAGAACTCAGGAATCAGGGAAACACTGCAGGCAATGCGAGTTCAAAGCACAAGGATGCACTAAAATAGTGCTAGCTCAGAACTCAGGAATCAAGGAAACACTGCAGCCAATGCTAGTTCAAAGCACAAGGATGCACTAAAATAGTGCCAGCTCAGGAATCAGGGAAACACTGCAGGCAATGCTAGTTCAAAGCACAAGGATGCACTAAAATAGTGCTAGCTCAGAACTCGGGAATCAGGGAAACACTGCCGGCAATGCTAGTTCAAAGCACAAGGATGCACTAAAATAGTGCCAGCTCAGAACTCGGGAATCAGGGAAACACTGCAGGCAATGCTAGTTCAAAGCACAAGGATGCACTAAAATAGTGCCAGCTCAGAACTCGGGAATCAAGGAAACACTGCCGGCAATGCTAGTTCAAAGCACAAGGATGCACTAAAATAGTGCTAGCTCAGAACTCGGGAATCAGGGAAACACTGCAGGCAATGCTAGTTCAAAGCACAAGGATGTACTAAAATAGTGCTAGCTCAGAACTCGGGAATCAAGGAAACACTGCAGGCAGCGCTAGTTCAAAGCACAA
Source organism: Calotriton arnoldi (assembly GCA_963921515.1). Taxonomy (NCBI): domain Eukaryota; kingdom Metazoa; phylum Chordata; class Amphibia; order Caudata; family Salamandridae; genus Calotriton; species Calotriton arnoldi. The sequence goes on from CAWUFW010000359.1 coordinate 4,134,548, forward strand.
GGATGCACTAAAATAGAGCTAGCTCAGAACTCAGGAATCAAGGAAACACTGCCGGCAATGCGAGTTCAAAGCACAAGGATGCACTAAAATAGTGCTAGCTCAGGAATCAAGGAAACACTGCAGGCAATGCTAGTTCAAAGCACAAGGATGCACTAAAATAGTGCTAGCTCAGAACTCAGGAATCAAGGAAACACTGCCGGCAATGCTAGTTCAAAGCACAAGGATGCACTAAAATAGTGCCAGCTCAGAACTCGGGAATCAAGAAAACACTGCAGGCAATGCTAGTTCAAAGCACAAGGATGCACTAAAATAGTGCCAGCTCAGAACTCGGGAATCAGGGAAACACTGCAGGCAATGCTAGTTCAAAGCACAAGGATGCACTAAAATAGTGCCAGCTCAGAACTCGGGAATCAGGGAAACACTGCAGGCAATGCTAGTTCAAAGCACAAGGATGCACTAAAATAGTGCTAGCTCAGAACTCAGGAATCAAGGAAACACTGCAGGCAGCGCTAGTTCAAAGCACAAGGATGCACTAAAATAGTGCTAGCTCAGAACTCAGGAATCAGGGAATCACTGCAGGCAGCGCTAGTTCAAAGCACAAGGATGCACAAAAATAGTGCTAGCTCAGAACTCAGGAATCAAGGAAACACTGCAGGCAATGCTAGTTCAAAGCACAAGGATGCACTAAAATAGTGCTAGCTCAGAACTCAGGAATCAGGGAAACACTGCAGGCAATGCGAGTTCAAAGCACAAGGATGCACTAAAATAGTGCTAGCTCAGAACTCAGGAATCAGGGAAACACTGCAGGCAATGCGAGTTCAAAGCACAAGGATGCACTAAAATAGTGCTAGCTCAGAACTCAGGAATCAGGGAAACACTGCAGGCAATGCTAGTTCAAAGCACAAGGATGCACGAAAACAGTGCTAGCTCAGAACTCAGGAATCAAGGAAACACTGCCGGCAATGCTAGTTCAAAGCACAAGAATGCACTAAAATAGTGCTAGCTCAGAACTCAGGAATCAAGGAAACACTGCCGGCAATGCTAGTTCAAAGCACAAGGATGCACTAAAATAGTGCCAGCTCAGAACTCAGGAATCAGGGAAACACTGCAGGCAATGCTAGTTCAAAGCACAAGGATGCAATAAAATAGTGCCAGCTCAGAACTCGGGAATCAAGGAAACACTGCCGGCAATGCGAGTTCAAAGCACAAGGATGCACTAAAATAGTGCTAGCTCAGAACTCAGGAATCAAGGAAACACTGCAGGCAATGCTAGTTCAAAGCACAAGGATGCACTAAAATAGTGCTAGCTCAGAACTCAGGAATCAGGGAAACACTGCAGGCAATGCGAGTTCAAAGCACAAGGATGCACTAAAATAGTGCTAGCTCAGAACTCAGGAATCAGGGAAACACTGCAGGCAATGCTAGTTCAAAGCACAAGGATGCACGAAAACAGTGCTAGCTCAGAACTCAGGAATCAAGGAAACACTGCAGACAATGCTAGTTCAAAGCACAAGGATGCACTAAAACAGTGCCAGCTCAGAACTCAGGAATCAGGGAAACACTGCCGGCAATGCTAGTTCAAAGCACAAGAATGCACTAAAATAGTGCTAGCTCAGAACTCAGAAATCAAGGAAACACTGCCGGCAATGCTAGTTCAAAGCACAAGGATGCACTAAAATAGTGCCAGCTCAGAACTCAGGAATCAGGGAAACACTGCAGGCAATGCTAGTTCAAAGCACAAGGATGCACTAAAATAGTGCCAGCTCAGAACTCGGGAATCAAGGAAACACTGCCGGCAATGCTAGTTCAAAGCACAAGGATGCACTAAAATAGTGCTAGCTCAGAAGTCAGGAATCAAGGAAACACTGCAGGCAGCGCTAGTTCAAAGCACAAGGATGCACTAAAATAGAGCTAGCTCAGAACTCAGGAATCAAGGAAACACTGCCGGCAATGCAAGTTCAAAGCACAAGGATGCACTAAAATAGTGCTAGCTCAGAACTCAGGAATCAAGGAAACACTGCAGGCAATGCTAGTTCAAAGCACAAGGATGCACTAAAATAGTGCCAGCTCAGAACTCAGGAATCAGGGAAACACTGCAGGCAATGCTAGTTCAAAGCACAAGGATGCACTAAAATAGTGCCAGCTCAGAACTCAGGAATCAAGGAAACACTGCAGGCAATGCTAGTTCAAAGCACAAGGATGCACAGCTCAGAACTCAGGAATCAAGGAAACACTGCAGGCAGCGCTAGTTCACAGCACAAGGATGCACTAAAATAGTGCTAGCTCAGAACTCAGGAATCAGGGAAACACTGAAGGCAATGCTAGTTCAAAGCACAAGGATGCACTAAAATAGTGCTAGCTCAGAACTCAGGAATCAAGGAAACACTGCAGGCAATGCTAGTTCAAAGCACAAGGATGCACTAAAATAGTGCCAGCTCAGAACTCAGGAATCAGGGAAACACTGCAGCCAATGCTAGTTCAAAGCACAAGGATGCACTAAAATAGTGCCAGCTCAGAACTCAGGAATCAAGGAAACACTGCAGGCAATGCTAGTTCAAAGCACAAGGATGCACTAAAATAGTGCTAGCTCAGAACTCAGGAATCACGGAAACACTGCAGGCAATGCTAGTTCAAAGCACAAGGATGCACTAAAATAGTGCTAGCTCAGAACTCAGGAATCAGGGAAACACTGCAGGCAATGCGAGTTCAAAGCACAAGGATGCACTAAAATAGTGCTAGCTCAGAACTCAGGAATCAAGGAAACACTGCAGGCAATGCTAGTTCAAAGCACAAGGATGCACTAAAATAGTGCCAGCTCAGAACTCGGGAATCAAGGAAACACTGCCGGCAATGCTAGTTCAAAGCACAAGGATGCACTAAAATAGTGCTAGCTCAGAACTCAGGAATCAAGGAAACACTGCAGGCAGCGCTAGTTCAAAGCACAAGGATGCACTAAAATAGAGCTAGCTCAGAACTCAGGAATCAAGGAAACACTGCCGGCAATGCAAGTTCAAAGCACAAGGATGCACTAAAATAGTGCTAGCTCAGAACTGAGGAATCAAGGAAACACTGCAGGCAATGCTAGTTCAAAGCACAAGGATGCACTAAAATAGTGCCAGCTCAGAACTCAGGAATCAGGGAAACACTGCAGGCAATGCTAGTTCAAAGCACAAGGATGCACTAAAATAGTGCCAGCTCAGAACTCAGGAATCAAGGAAACACTGCAGGCAATGCTAGTTCAAAGCACAAGGATGCACAGCTCAGAACTCAGGAATCAAGGAAACACTGCAGGCAGCGCTAGTTCACAGCACAAGGATGCACTAAAATAGTGCTAGCTCAGAACTCAGGAATCAGGGAAACACTGAAGGCAATGCTAGTTCAAAGCACAAGGATGCACTAAAATAGTGCTAGCTCAGAACTCAGGAATCAAGGAAACACTGCAGGCAATGCTAGTTCAAAGCACAAGGATGCACTAAAATAGTGCCAGCTCAGAACTCAGGAATCAGGGAAACACTGCAGCCAATGCTAGTTCAAAGCACAAGGATGCACTAAAATAGTGCCAGCTCAGAACTCAGGAATCAAGGAAACACTGCAGGCAATGCTAGTTCAAAGCACAAGGATGCACTAAAATAGTGCTAGCTCAGAACTCAGGAATCACGGAAACACTGCAGGCAATGCTAGTTCAAAGCACAAGGATGCACTAAAATAGTGCTAGCTCAGAACTCAGGAATCAGGGAAACACTGCAGGCAATGCGAGTTCAAAGCACAAGGATGCACTAAAATAGTGCTAGCTCAGAACTCAGGAATCAAGGAAACACTGCAGGCAATGCTAGTTCAAAGCACAAGGATGCACTAAAATAGTGCCAGCTCAGAACTCGGGAATCAAGGAAACACTGCCGGCAATGCTAGTTCAAAGCACAAGGATGCACTAAAATAGTGCTAGCTCAGAACTCAGGAATCAAGGAAACACTGCAGGCAGCGCTAGTTCAAAGCACAAGGATGCACTAAAATAGAGCTAGCTCAGAACTCAGGAATCAAGGAAACACTGCCGGCAATGCAAGTTCAAAGCACAAGGATGCACTAAAATAGTGCTAGCTCAGAACTGAGGAATCAAGGAAACACTGCAGGCAATGCTAGTTCAAAGCACAAGGATGCACTAAAATAGTGCCAGCTCAGAACTCAGGAATCAGGGAAACACTGCAGGCAATGCTAGTTCAAAGCACAAGGATGCACTAAAATAGTGCCAGTTCAGAACTCAGGAATCAAGGAAACACTGCAGGCAATGCTAGTTCAAAGCACAAGGATGCACTAAAATAGTGCCAGCTCAGAACTCAGGAATCAAGGAAACACTGCAGGCAGCGCTAGTTCACAGCACAAGGATGCACTAAAATAGTGCTAGCTCAGAACTCAGGAATCAGGGAAACACTGAAGGCAATGCTAGTTCAAAGCACAAGGATGCACTAAAATAGTGCTAGCTCAGAACTCAGGAATCAAGGAAACACTGCAGGCAATGCTAGTTCAAAGCACAAGGATGCACTAAAATAGTGCCAGCTCAGAACTCAGGAATCAGGGAAACACTGCAGGCAATGCTAGTTCAAAGCACAAGGATGCACTAAAATAGTGCCAGCTCAGAACTCAGGAATCAAGGAAACACTGCAGGCAATGCTAGTTCAAAGCACAAGGATGCACTAAAATAGTGCTAGCTCAGAACTCAGGAATCAGGGAAACACTGCAGACAGCGCTAATAGTGCTAGCTCAGAACTCAGGAATCAAGGAAACACTGCAGGCAGCGCTAGTTCAAAGCACAAGGATGCACTAAAATAGTGCTAGCTCAGAACTCAGGAATCAGGGAAACACTGCAGGCAGCGCTAGTTCAAAGCACAAGGATGCACTAAAATAGTGCCAGCTCAGAACTCAGGAATCAGGGAAACACTGCAGGTAGCGCTAGTTCAAAGCACAAGGATGCACTAAAATAGTGCCAGCTCAGAACTCAGGAATCATGGAAACACTGCAGGCAATGCGAGTTCAAAGCACAAGGATGCACTAAAATAGTGCCAGCTCAGAACTCAGGAATCAAGGAAACACTGCAGGCAATGCGAGTTCAAAGCACAAGGATGCACTAAAATAGTGCTAGCTCAGAACTCAGGAATCACGGAAACACTGCAGGCAATGCTAGTTCAAAGCACAAGGATGCACTAAAATAGTGCTAGCTCAGAACTCAGGAATCAGGGAAACACTGCAGGCAATGCGAGTTCAAAGCACAAGGATGCACTAAAATAGTGCTAGCTCAGAACTCAGGAATCAAGGAAACACTGCAGCCAATGCTAGTTCAAAGCACAAGGATGCACTAAAATAGTGTCAGCTCAGAACTCAGGAATCAGGGAAACACTGCAGGCAATGCTAGTTCATGGATCAATGTATTAGCTACAGCTCAGGAATCTGGAATCTCCAGGAAACAAGGATTAACAACAGCTCAGGAACGCTTGAAAGAAGGGGTCAGTAAAACGTGAACTCTGATACGATGACCAACACTGGTCTGAAGGAATCTGGGGTTTAAACATTCTCACTATAACCACATGCCTCAGATGTGAGCGGGTTAGCCGCTGCCAGACACTGGTGTGATGAATTTCTCCACGTATCCTGGGCCTTCAGGGGTGGGCAGGAAGCAGTGCAGGGAATTCTAGGTATTTGAGTTTTTGGCAAAAGCAGACTGGCTTCCACAAAACCCGACGTGAATCTGGAATGAATAGGGATTTCATCATAGTGTCCAAGAGGCTGGAAGTCAGTAAATGGGTAAAGCCGTAGGCCCTTCAGCTTATTTGAACACCCGAAAGTCCCACAGGTAGGGCCCCTGGTGGTGGGCACAAGAGCACAGGGAGCAAATCATGACACTATATCCCCTCCCTCAGCCGGCTCCCAGGAGCTAAATCTGGAAGCAAAGCCTTTCCTCCTGTGAAATACGTCCATTTCCATCTCAGTTGCAGTGCAAGGTACCAGATGACTATTGGCAAAATGTCATGCTCTGGAGAGTGGAGCACAAGGCTGTGGACTAACAGGAGCATCAGAGGCAGAATGTTGATGAGGGAAGAGCTCTGATGCAGGAGGTAGGATTGAAGGCGGACAAAAACCAGGAATGGAGGCTTAGATGACTCAATCAAAGCTACATGAAATGGAGATGATGGCAGGCTGGAACAGTACTCAGAAAATGAAAGCAGACTGACTTTAGGCTCAAAACCGGGTAATAGATTGGCAGAAAGTTAAGAAGTCAAGCTGACAGAAGACAACGGAGGTAAAAAGAAGCAAACTTGAAGCTCTGGCCCTGGCAGCAGAGCAGGCATGCAGAAGATTCACATGCAAGAGCCCCAGGAAGCAGTCATGCAGGATGCTCTGGCCCTGGAGGCTTACACACTGGAAGGACAAACAGCCTGGAGGCTGTGGCTCTTAAGGTGTAGATGCTGTAGATGAGAAGGCAGGCAGCCCGGAGGCTCAGGCTCTGAAGGCAGGCAGCCCGGAGGCTCAGGCTCTGAAGGCAGGCAGCCTAGAGGCTCAGGCTCTGAAGACAGGCAGCCTAGAGGCTCAGGCTCTGAAGACAGGCAGTTTGGAGGCTCCGGCTCTGAAGGCAGGCAGGTTGGAGGCTCAGGCTCTGAAGACAGGCAGGTTGGAGGCTCAGGCTCTGAAGGCAGGCAGCCTAGAGGCTCAGGCTCTGAAGACAGGCAGTTTGGAGGCTCCGGCTCTGAAGGCAGGCAGGTTGGAGGCTCAGGCTCTGAAGACAGGCAGGTTGGAGGCTCAGGCTCTGAAGACAGGCAGCCTAGAGGCTCAGGCTCTGAAGGCAGGCAGCCCGGAGGCTCAGGCTCTGAAGGCAGGCAGGTTGGAGGCTCAGGCTCTGAAGGCAGGCAGGTTGGAGGCTCAGGCTCTGAAGGCAGGTAGCCCGGAGGCTCAGGCTCTGAAGACAGGCAGGTTGAGGGCTCCAGCTCTGAAGGCAGGCAGCCCGGAGGCTCAGGCTCTGAAGGCAGGCAGGTTGAGGGCTCCAGCTCTGAAGGTAAGCAGGCTGAAAGTCCACGCTCTGAAGCCAGGCTGTCTGAGGGCCAGGCTCTGATGGCAGCAGGACAGCTGAGGATTCGGACTCTGAAGACAGGAGTCCAGCGGAGGACTCTGTTTCTGAAGACAGCAGGCCGGCTAAGGACTCGGCAGACTCTGCAAGGAGACATGCTGAAGGCAGAGATGCACAAGGTTGACAGACTTTTCACTTAGGGAATGAAAGTTGTTCTTAGGCAGTAGATTCTCTGCTGTAAGTAGTGAAATCTTCACAGTTTCTTGGCAAACTGAAAGACGCTGGAGCGCCTTCTTCAGGATGTTTAAGAATAATGCTAAACTTAGAGTCTCTAATGACCCAACTTTCCTTACTATTTAGCAGTTACCATCTCTTAGTCGGAGGAAATAGGTCAGACATTACATGGTTATGGGAGATCTTTTAATCTTCCTCTGCATTACAAGGTGGTACAGATTCAGCAGAGCATAGAGGCTTTATATTTCCTGGCACTTCAATATATGGCTTCCGTCACGGAAGGTAGATCAAGAGCACGGTCTGACTCACAGGATGTTGTCGTATTGGTGATCACATGGGGCACTTGTTCGGGTTGTGTCTGTAGATCAATGGCCTGTGTATTTGGTACCTTTACAGGTATACTTGTTAATACTTATTTGACCTCACTACCAGGAATAAGTACAGGGATGTATTATGTTTGTATTATGTATTGTCTGGAAGTTCTGGTTCCTGACGAGCAGAAGGACACATCTCAGATGTAAAGCTTCACTCTATGTCAGCACTAGAAAACTCAGCATCATAGGAGTTAGAGAAGGCAGAATTAACACAAATACTTTCATAAAGTGGACTTTGGGACAAGGAACCATGACGGTTCTCGGTGGGATCTCAGAAGGATGACGGTTCTCGGCGGGATCTTGCTGCAGATACTTAGAATTATTCACTCCAACACGAGACCAGCTCGGAGCAGCATTGCCTGTTCGAAAATAATTATTTCGGAATTGTGAACAAAGCGCCTCATGTACTAATATTCCAAATAAGAAATTGTAAATTATGAATAATAATTATTCTCAAGTTGCAATTTTCTTATTTGGAATGTACTAAAATGTATTTGGTAGAAATGGTTGCAATTTGGCACTGACTTCTATTAAATGCATTACTATTTGCAAACCAAACTATGCATTAATAGGTTGGTTCACAAAATACCGAATCGTAGTGAGTAGTAATTTGGCCTACCTCATTAATAAGCAAGCGAAGGGTTGCACAATGCGACCACTGCGACTGGCTTGAGTCACAGACATGGTGGCCTGCTTGGTTCAGCAAATCACCATGTCTGTGACTGCTTTTAAATAAAGGAATCTTTTTTCCAAAAAGGGAAACAGGATGTGTTTAATTATTTTTTTATTTTACACGCATTTTTTTAGGAGTAGGCAGTGGTCCAAGTAGCCAAGCCTGTTACTAAAACACATGTTTTTGACCACATTCACAAAGCGGAAGGGGTCCCTTGCCTTCCCATTTGCGAATGGATTACCACTTCCTTTGAGGAGGTGGTAAATTATTAATGTTTTGCGGCCAAATTCCAGTTGCGAAACATTAATACATAACTTAAGAAATCAGTATTTACGCTCAAACCTAAATTGCATTTCAGTAGCATGTTACCGAATGACAATTTGGGTGTAGTACATTCAAAGATACCACTTTGTGGTCGCAAACACTCACATTTGACCTTTGCGACTGTAAAATTGCTTTGTACATGAGGCCCAAGGTTTCATGAAACTGATAATTTCATCTCTTATTATTATTATTGCTCATAGAGTAAAGTTTCACAGAGTGAAAATAAGTGAAAGAGCATCAGTCCACTTTTTGCTAATTGTTTATTCTAAAAAGATTCAACAATTACCTGATCATTATATTACTTAGGGAGTGAGTGTGAAGGACTGGATGGGGAAATATGTGCCCTGAGACTGAGATGAGACAGGCCATGCAGAATCCCTTTAGCCTACTTTCACTGGAGCCTTACAGGAGGCCCATTCAGCCTCCACTGGCAAGAGGCTTATGAGTCTTTCTTCCAGCTGAGACGCGAATAGCAGACAAAGCTATTATACTGAACAATAACTTCATTATTTGAAACAGATGTCAGAGTGTGAATCATCTGTGAAATTTCGACAAGGATTTCCTATGTTGCTAAGTTTATCTTAGAAAGCAAATATATGAGGGTGTTGATCTCAAGCTAAATAGCCAACATGTTAGAATAGTTTTTGCTGTTCACATCACTTGTAAACATTGCTGTCTCTATTCTGTTTGACTTTATTATAGTTACAATTTATATGGTGTGCACTAGGCTAGGATTTTAATTTTAAAATAAATCTTTAAAATGTATCCATTGTTTCCGAGTGGTCTTGAATGCACCATTCTATCGTGAAAGTGGGTTTAGGTTCCACTAATTATCCCGGTGATATTTTCCAGAATTGAATGTTACATGAAACGACTCTCACTCCAGTACTGCTCAGTGGGTTGCGGGGTGGTTGCAGTTCAACTGGCTTTCTGTCTCGGGTTGGCACACTGACAAAGTGCTTACTGCCATGGGGTCTTGAAAGCCTAAATTCAGGGCGTGTTCTAGAGAATCTAAAAAATGCATCGCTCCGACCCTAACACTCCTTTTTGAAATGCATGACAACCAGCCGCGGTACGTGCAGGTAACAGCGGTGGGGCCGCGTTGGGGGGGATTTTGAGGGACGATGCCGAGGGAAAATTAAATAAATAATTAATTTTCCCTGTGCATCGTCCCTCGAAATCCCCCCAAACGCGGCCCCACGCCCCTCCGCTGTTACCTGCACGCACCGCGGCTGATGACAACACTAGATGATGACCAATGATTAGTTTTTAATTGTCTTGTGCATTTAAAAAATATACTTTCATGCATGGATAATTGGTTCTCAGATTTAATTCCCAATTCAGTATGATAAGAAAAATAGCAACAAATGAGTTGAAAAGCTTGAGGATTGCCAACGCAGGTTGCATGCCAGTCAGTAAATAGCTGCTTCATCAGGTGAGAAAAGGCTTTTTGTACAAGTATTTTGTTGTATAAATGTATGTATACTATGGACGTTTGGACATTAAGGGTTTCTGGTAAAAATGTACTGCTTTTAGGCGCATCTATAGTAAAAGCTCAAGATATCCACTCGAACGTTACCGTATGTTTAAATATCAGGGTCAGGTAGAAGGTATATTCCTCAAATTAAATAGTCTTTTAGGGCTCAGTGTGCGGTACGTCTGGGCAAAACTTGAGTATGTATGCTCTGAGTTTGAGACTCGAAATTCCTGGAAAGACAGTTGGTTCTGTAGGGCTGTGGCGGATGTGTTATCCTATAAAGCCCGCCTTGTACGTTTACTTGCGTTGTGTTCATCTTTGCTGTCGCACAGTGCTCCAGTATGAAACAAAGGGCTCGGAGTCTCATATTTATTAGTCCCCGTTTGTTAATGTTTGTCTTGCTTTAACCAGCGCGCTTTCTGCACATATTCGAGTGTCGGCGTTTGTTGCTGTCTCTGTTGTCACTGGTCGTCTCCCTCTGTTTATCACACCATGCCTGTGTCTCTTTTCCATTCAAGATGTCTTTCTACCTGTGTCTCGTTTTCCTGTTTTCCTTGTTTTGGCAGTGCATCTGTCTGTCTCTGTGTGCCTGTCTGGTGTTCCCAGTCAGTCTGTCTCTGTGCCGGTCTGATTGTCCTAGTCTGCCTCTGTGCGCCTGTCTGATGTTCCTAGTCGGTCTGTGTCTGTGTGCCTGTCTGGTGTTCCTAGTCAGTCTGTCTCTATGTGCCTGTCTGTTGTTCCTGGTCAGTCTGTCTCCGCTGGCCTGTCTGGTGATCCAAGTCACTCTGTCTCTGTGTGCCTGCCTGATGTTCCTAGTCAGTCTGTCTCCGTTGGGCTGCCTGGTGATCCTAGTCACACTGTCTCTGTGTGACTGTCTGGTGTTCCTAGTCAGTCTGTCTCTGTGTGACTGTCTGGTGTTCCTACTCAGTCTGTCTCTGTGTGCCTGTCTGGTGATCCTAGTCAGTCTGTCTCTGTGTGCCTGTCTGGTGATCCGAGTCAGTCTATCTCTGTGTGACTGTCTGGTGTTCCTACTCAGTTTGTCTCTGTGTGCTTGTGTGGTGATCCTAGTCAGTCTGTCTCTGTGTGCCTGTCTGATGTTCCTACTCAGTCTGTCTCTGTGTGACTGTCTGGTGTTCCTAGTCAGTCTGTCTCTGTGTGACTGTCTGGTGTTCCAACTCAGTCTGTCTCTGTGTGCCTGTCTGGTGATCCTAGTCAGTCTGTCTCTGTGTGCCTGTCTGGTGATCCTAGTCAGTCTATCTCTGTGTGACTGTCTGGTGTTCCTACTCAGTTTGTCTCTGTGTGCCTGTCTGGTGATCCTAGTCAGTCTGTCTCTGTGTGCCTGTCTGGTGATCCTACTCAGTCTGTCTCTGTGTGCCTGTCTGGTGATCCTACTCAGTCTGTCTCTGTGTGCCTGTCTGGTGATCCTAGTCAGTCTGTCTCTGTGTGCCTGTCTGGTGATCCTAGTCAGTCTGTCTCTGTGTGCCTGTCTGATGTTTCTAGTCAGTCTGTATCTGTGTGTCTGTGTGATTGTCCTAGTCTGTTTCTGTGTGTCTGTCTGATATTCCTAGTCAGTCTGTCTCTGTGTGCCTGTCTTGTTGTTCTTGTCCGTCTGCCTTTGGCTGTGCCTGTCTGTTTCTCTTTGCTCCTGTTAATCTCGGTTTTCCTGAGTCTGTTTCTCTGTCTTTGCTCGTGTCCTTACAGCAATGATTAGACTTTCTATTTTCTCTTTTTGGCCGAATCTGCCTGTCTGGTTGTGTATGTCCTTCGCTGTTTGTTGCTGTCATTCCTCCTTTCGCTGCTTCTCTGTCCATGTATGTCTTGTCTCAGTCTGTGCCTCACTCTTCTGTATTCCTGTGTTCAGTATTCTTTGTGCAGTGTGAAAACTGAAAGAGCAAGCAGTCAATAGTGCGCCATTTTGGAACCAGGCATCAAAAGCATTTCTGGCATCGTGCATAAACGCATAGGGTTTCAGATTTCTATTTTGTCAAGTAGAGCATTGTGTATCTGACAGGGGCTGCTTGTCCTGTGACACAAATATGCCTGCTGTGTGCCCAGAGTTTTGTGTTGGACACTCAACTGCCTCATGGGCACATGGATGATTTGCTGCTGCAGAGAAATCTTGGTACTGGACACATTTTCCTCGGAAACTGTCTGTAAAACGAATGCCTTTTGCCTTTTAGCAGGAACAATTTTATGGGCGGTGGGGGGGTGAGGTGGGGGGGTTCTGCCATCAGTATTACATCACTGAAGCCACAGGGACTGTAAAAACCCAAGCATCACGCAAAGAACCAGTGAAGCAAATGAGCACGCCCATTCAGCGGGAGAGAAGTAAGGGCGTGGTATGTTGCCAGAGGTATATTTTGGAATACACTGTCGCAGATATATTACTAAAACATCGTGTGGTAGCCACTGTCATTTACAGACGGCACATTTTCCATTGAAATGCCTAATAAATTTGCACCCAAAATGCAATTTTATTTTACTGCTATAACTACATAATGCACAAATGATAATGTGTGGAAATAGAGTTTTAGTTAATATTTATCATTTTCGCATCACCAAGTAAAGTGTCTTGATTTTTTTAATCCTATCACAATATTTGTTTCCATCACACTTCAGAATTACAAAAGAAAGTGATGTGTTTGTGCTTTCCTTGTGTTGATATATTTTGAAATATTTGTGCACTTCAAGTTTTGTTGTGTTAGGAAAACATTAACATTGTATAGCCTTTCCTTTCACACTCAGTAAGACTGTCACATATTCAGATCACAAAATACTCTCACTTTGAAGTCAGCGAAAGAAAAGTAAATACCAATCTCCATGTTAAAAGAATAAGCAGCAATTTGTCAGAAGACGGAGCCTGTCGTTTGAGCTCTGTGACAAGATAACATTTAAAAGGCATCTTTGTTGCTCATTCGTCTTCTGAACTCCATTATGGTTATTCTTGGGGTGCTGCGGCACCCCCACATTCCTACTTCTAGTGCCTATGATTTTTAGCCTGAACACGTTGTTTGTTCAGTTTCTTGTTACTCTGTGGGCTAGTATCAATAGTTTTGCCAGCGGGGCCATGTGCATCTGCAAACGTTTTTCGGGGGGGGGAGGCATAATTAAAAAAATCTACCAGTATTATACCGCGATCTTTTTAAAGGGCAAGTGAAAAATCCAGGATCTGGGGTGGGGTGGGGGGTGTACAGGGAGCAAGCATTCCCCCCCTTGTGGACGTCCATGAGGGGCGTTACTGTTCCCAAGTGACAGACAAGGACAAAGACCAACGGAAACGGAAGGACTGGGGCAAATTGAGACAGGGAAAGTGAAACAAACAGAAATAAAGAGAGATAAACAGATGAAAACACACAAACCGGTTGAGACACACAGACAGGATAACATAGTGATAGACAGGCAAGGGCAAACAGAGATACAATGAAGAACAATTATGGAACACAGCGGCCACAGAGCCAGAGATAGATGGGCATAAACAGAGATACTTGGACCAACAGGCAAAGACAGACTGAAGGAATAGACACACAGACGCACCGTGGCAGATACAATCTAGGGGTCGGCGAGCTAACAAATTAACAGGGAACGCCGAGCCAGAGCTGAGTCAGGGATGGCTCTGGCTCGAAGTGTCTGTGCACGAGCCGGGTCCTGAAAATATTTGCCATGAAATCATGCAACAAACATCACATTAGAATATGATACGGTGTGTTCGAAATTCAAGAAAGTGTATTTCTTGAACACGCAGAAGTTAGTACATCAGATTGTTTGAAAAGTATTTATTACAAGTGTGAGTTTTTAAACATGAACTGAGAAACATTCCTGGCCCTGCTCTAATGACAATAATATTAGGTAAATAAGTCAGTTGTCATGTATATCTTAAATGTTGCCTAGATTCTTATTATAGATGCCATAAAAGTACAGGCTATTAATCTAACACAAGGCACGCTCTTTGTACTGCGCACATCCTGAACTCACATATTTGAAGATGCTCTCAAATGTGATAATGAACAAATGGGGGATCGGTAAAATAAAGTATTTGTCTGAGATCACACAATTTGGTCAAGCAGGGATGCTGTGCAATTCAGTCACTGGATGGGTATCTCGTTCTGACCTCAAAGGTTAAGGGTTTGTCTGATGAGATTAGAGCGGTATCTCCATTTTGTTTTGGTCACTTTTACATAGTGCAAACCTTACCCAAGCACCTAGCAGTGTTTCACAACCGGGCCAGTTTTAGATACAGGGAGATTTGGTGGGATTCGCAGGACGTTCAGCCAAAGCCAGGTCTCAAACACAGCTCCTGATGACACAGGGCGCCAGATGTAGCCACTAGGCCACATCGCCTTTATGAAAGCTCGGCTTGTACTGGGCTCGAGGTTCCAATGAAAGCCTGGCTCGAGCTTTCAGTGGCTTGCCCACCCCTGTTACAAATATAGGCAGCATGGTCGACTGGCCAGCAAGGAATCTGGGCAACGCCCTAGGAGGCTCGGGTCAGAGCGAGAGATCACCCTGTGAGACCCGCTAGGTGCTGCGTCAAGGCACAAGTGCTGTGCAGAGCATAGCCCCTACTGCACACTCCACAGATGTCCTGTCCTGTGTTTATGTGCATGAAGACTCCAGTGGGCCTCGGCAGACTCCTTACAAGTATTACGTATGCGGATGGGTGAGACTGGGTGTGGTTAATAAAGTTTGTGGCACTGTGCGTTCAGTTAATGGCTGCATGCTGAAGAATAAAGACGTGCAAACCAGAGCTCTGTGCATGGCATGGTCTGTTACATGCTCCCAGGCTGGGTAGGATGCTACAACTGGCGACGAGATAGGGAATACGTGCCCCCCCAATGATACAAGACTGCTCTACCTGAGAGTTTGCCGTGGTCCAGCATACTGCTTGTGTGCGCCATGTGTGCCTCAAGAAGCGGTCTACAGTTGGCGTATGTGGAGTCAAAGTGCAACTCCAGCTTTTGAGAGGCCCTCGAAGAAGGTGAAGGTCCTACAAACGAGCCCAGTCAGTGAGCCTGCCAAAAATCTACTGGTACGCTCAAAGAAGAGATACTGCACCGCAGCATAACACAGAGCCAGTATCAGTACAAAGCAGAAACGCTAAAGTCAGCGATAACCAGGTACAAAGAAGTCCTAAAGGCAGCGACAACCAGGTATAATGCATAAAGTTGAGAGTGGTGAAGGACACATGAAAGAAGCAAAATCACTGCTCACCGAAGAAGGAAGATGGTGCCTGCAAACCTCAGCTCGGGGGTGACGACCCGAGCACCAGTGAGCAGGCAGATGCTTGCAGTGGTACCATCAGGCCAAGTGATGCTGAAGATCAAACATTGCCAGAACAGCACATACTCTCAATGTCAGTAGTAAACAGCACAAAATATGATGTCTCTGTGTTCCTGAAACCACTACCTTCAGTCGATACTGCTAAAAAGCAGAATATTGGCACCAGATGGACTGCAGGATTGAAAAGTTTGATGACTTCATAGATGCTATAGAAGAAGCAGATGACAAAAAAAATCATCAAATACTTGAAGATCCTTGCAGGTGATGGCGTAAAGGAGGTGATGGAGAAGATATCACAAGCTGGTGAAATATCCTACCGTCACATCAAGAAGACGCTGGAGGCCAAGTTCAATCCAATAACGAATGTCGACTCTGAAAGGTACACTTTCAAAAAAGCAAGACAGCAACTGGTGAGACGATGGATGAGTTTGTGGAGAGGCTTGATGCTCATATGAAGCACTGCAAGTTCAATTAATTCAATGATGAAGAAGCAATGCGTCTTAGAGTTATTGATGGTTGCCTTTCCAACTCATTCTGAGGACACATGCTGAGAGAGACGCTCGGTTTGGAGAAAGTACTCATGGTTGCAAGAGCGGAGGAACGTGCCAATTAACAAGCTGCTAATATGGAAGCTGGAACCACCTAAAATGAATCAGCATTGATCATGAAAAGTAAGCAGAAATGTAAGGCAGAGGCTCATCGAGTGATGTCTCCAAAGAAAAATCAATTGTGTTTCCGTTGTGGATTCTCCTTACCACATGAAGGTAAATGTCCTGCTATCCGAGAAATATGCAAAGGTTGTGAGAAGAAAAACCATATAATAATGGTTTGCAAAGCAAGAGAGAAACTAAGTGTGCCACAAAGAGACGAGAAGATGGATGCCAGAAAGTTCCGGAAGCACTCTAGCAACTCCCACAAGGCCCAAGGGCACCATTGACTAAGGCAAGTGGAAACAAAACAAAGTCAATTGTTATAAAATTCATCATCCAATGGTTCATTGACGTCATCATCGAGTGACGATGAGGAAAATGGATGTGCGATGGTGATGTCAGTCACAGATCAACGTGTGCATGTAGGATTGGCCGCCTACAAGGAAAGACAAGAGTCTGAAAAGAATCACCCCATGAAGCACCAAAGTTCCTTTGAAATTGTCCTAAAATCACGCTCAAGGTGAATGGTTGCCTACAACATTATAGACAGTGGTGCGCCAATAAACATCAGGCCGGCAGAAAAGTACAAACAACTGTCTCCGATATCACGTCTCACACTGTCAAGAACCAAGGTGTATACCTGGGCAGCTTCTACACCCTTGTGGAATAAAGGATCCTTTGTGGTGACCATGCGGCACAAGAAAACGACAGTGCAAGCGCCGATTCATGTACTCCCAGGTACTTCGTTGACTGCATGCTTATTAAATTTCGACACTGCTGCTGACATGGGACTGATTTCTATTAATTAAAACTTGAATGCCCATTCTGAAATAGTGAGTCAATTACCAACATAGTTTCATGGACTTGGGAAACTTAAGACAATGAAGGTACATCTTCACATTAATGAAGACATTCGCCCAGTTGCAAAGTAACACCATCAAATTGCTTTTCACTTACAGGAAGCTGTTGGAAAATAACTAGAAACACTGTTAAACCATGACATCATCGAGTGATCTACTATTCCGACACCAAGGGTTTCACCCATTGTGGTGGTGCCAAAAAAAGGATAGTGGAGGTTCAGTGCGCATTTGTGTTGATATGTGACAGGCCAACAAAACAACTGAAAGAGAAAGACATCCAGGTCCACACATTGCAGACATGATCACACAGCTGAATGGTGCCAAATTATTTTCCCGCCATGATCTGAGCAAAGGTTACCATCAATTTGAACTGGAAGAAAACTGCAGGTACATTAATACTTTTTCAATGCATATTGGTTTGTTCAGATATAAAAGACTCAGTTTTGGTGTGTCGTCAGCTGTAGAAGTCTTTCAAGATGTTATTCGTCAAGTAATTCAACCTGTAACACATGCTTTTAACTACAGTGATGATGTACTGGCATTGGGGGCTACACAAAAGGAACATGACAGAGCACTCACACAAATATGCTGTCTGCTTGCTGATGCAGGTCTCACGCTAAATGCTGAGAAGTGGGAATTTCACAAAAATAGACTTAAATTGTTTGGTCATGTTTTCTCTGAAAAGGGGATGACTCTTGACCCAGAAATGGTACAAGCATGATCATCGACTTGCCCTCCAGAAGATGTGAGCATGCTGTGATCCTTCTTAAGCGTGGACAGCTACTGCTCCAGGTACATTTGTGACTTTGCCACTGTGAGTGCCCCTCTATGAGAACTAACAAAGCGAGATGTTCCGCTTGAATGATCATCTGAATGTGACCGAAGTTTCAAGAAAATAAAACATGCAATTGAAAATGCAACCGAAATGGCTTACTTGGATCCGAAATTGCATACAGAGATTGTAGTAGATGCAAGCACGGTTAGTCTGGGAGCGATCCCTGCCCAACATAATGGACAACCAGCTGCTCAGAGACACATTGTGGTCTATGCTAGCCGGAGTCTATCTCAGACGGAACGTGCTTTTTCTAAACCAGAGAAAGAAAGTTTGACTGTAGTATGGGTGTAGGAACACTTCCATGTGTTTCTGTATAGAAAAATGTCACCCTTGTCACTTATCATCAAGCATTGTTCACCATTTTTGGAAATCTGAAAGCCAAGATGCCCCCTCACCTTCAGAGATAGGGGTTGTGTCTGCAGGAGTATGATTACAATACTGGGCACAAACCGGGTAAAGATCAAAACCCTGCAGACTACTTTTCACAAGTGCCGCTACAGCGTCATAACACAACGTCCAAAGCAGCTGAGGCCTACATCAATGTTATAGCAAAGTAAAGTGCGCCTGCAGCTCTTTCTATTGAACAGATTCTGGCAGCTACTAATACTGACAAAGACCTGCTTCAGCTCAAGGAAATCATTACAACACAATCATAGAGGAAGCATACTCTACTTCTTACAGATGATGTTGAGTACCAGAAATTCAAGAATGTTTGGGAAGAACTTTCTGTTACCCATGATGGTGTCATACTAAGAGGGGCAAGAATGGTTTTCCTTGAAAGCTTGAGGCAACAAGTTGTTGAACTGGCACCCGAAGGACATCGTGGCATTGCTGCAACTAAAAGAGCCCTCAGGGATCGAGTGTGCTTCCAGCGTCTTGACAAACGAGTTCAAAGGGGGGCTTAAAGCTTGTCATCTGTGGAACTACCTGTTTCCCAAAAAGACTCAACACCCATTGAACATGTTTAATCTACCTAGGCAAGCTTGGGAAAGGATTGCTGGTGATTTCTTCGGACCTCTCAACAACGGACATCATCTCATGGTAGTTGTCGATGAGTACTCGTGTTTTCCTCTGGTGGAAGATTTATCATCAACCACACATGACAGTCACACAAAAGGCTGGATGACATTTTCATAACATGGGGTGTTCCCTCCATTCTCGAATCTGACAACCGTCGACCCTTCAATATGCAGAGAGTTCAAAGACTTTCTTAGTTGTTTGAACATCAAATATCAGAAAAGAACTTCTCTCTGGTGTAGTGGAACGAGATATGAGTACTTTGAAAAGGGTGGTTCACCGTACTGCGCTGGAAGGCATCGACCTCAAATTTGCTCTGCACCCAGCCCTTTGTGTCTACTGTTTCTCTCCTCATTCCACAACAGGAGAACGTCCTGCCACCTTGCTATTCACAAGAGCTCTTAGAATGAAGATACCTCAATGGACCACAAGTCGGTCAATAGACCCTGACGAGATTTGTGTCACTGACACCTCTCACAAATGCAAAATGAAGACCTACGCCGACATGCTCGAGACACGGTTTTTGAGAAAGTAGTCCGAGTTCTTGTTAAGCAAAAGCAGACACACAAGACGGGCACTCCATTTGATGCTGAACTGCTGAGTTTTGGTGAGCAAAGGACATATCATAGCTGCTCAACGACCTGGAAAATCCATTACCAGAGACTCGTCACACGTAAAGCCTTTGCCTCGATGTTCATCAGCTCCAGACCTCACGAAGCAAGTCCACCTGAGTGCCCAAGTCACGCATCTGACTGTTCTCCAGAGATGCCAGATGCAGGCACCCTCCTCTATCTCGTACAACTAGATGTGGAAAGCTGTTGTGGGCACCTCGACGACTCATCGAGGAGTTGAAATGTGTATATATTTGTTTGTACTTTTTAATTAACCTCTTCCATGCTTGTGACGGCCGGGAGCCGTCACGCGTCACGGTGGGCAGGACGGCCCCCGGCCGTCCGAATCCCCGCCCACTAATAGAAACGCCCACACAGCGCGGAAATTCCGCGCGCACGGAAGGGGTTAACAAAGGGGGAGATGTCGTTTCCTGTGTTTATGTGCATGAAGACTCTAGTGGCCCTCCGCAGACTCCTTACAAGTATTACGTAATCTGATGGGTGTGGTTAAAGTTTGTGACACTCTGCGGTTGGTTAACGGTTGCATGCTGAAGAATAAAGATGTGCAAACCAGAGTTCCGTGTGTGGCGTGGTCTGTTACATGCTCCCTGGCTGGGGAGGACGCTACAACAGCCAAGCACTTATATGTGCCCTCACATCACCACCGAAACTGCTCTGCCCAGTCTGAACAAGCATGCCTACTCCATGGTCCGGATTTAATACACAAAGCGACACCGACGCAGAGTCAACAACTGTTGAGGGTGACATGACTGCCGTGCAAAAAGTCTCTGCGTCTTGGCAGAACTGTGGCAATGTATGCCAAGTGGGTGTACAGGGGCCGGGACAGTGTAAACACCTCTAGGACTCCACGCAAAGCCAGATCTACTAAAATGGAGCGACCTTATTTGTGTAAAATACTAGAACCTGCCTCAACAGGACTGGAACCAAGATGGCGTCACTGCTGCAGCTGCAAGAAGCAGATAGCTTCTGCTGAGCAGGCTTCACAAATAAATAAACACAAGACAGATAGGGGCAAACAGGGACAGACTGGGACAAACTGAGGTAGAAAGCGATAATCAGGGGCAGACTGAGGCGGAAAGATAGGGACAAACCGACTGGAAGAAACAGAGGCAAACAGATATGGACAAACTGAGGAAGAAAAGATAGGGACAAACAGACTGGAAGAAATAGACAAACAGACTGAAACTAACTGAGGCAGAAAGATAGGGGCAAACAGGATGGAAGAAATAGACACACAGACTGAAACTAACTGAGGCAGAAAGATAGGGGCAAACAGGCTGGAAGCAACAGAGACAAACAGACTGGAACAAACCGAGGCAGAAAGATAGGGACAAACAGACTGGAAGAAATAGAGACAAACAAACTGGGACAAACTGAGCCAGACAGATAGGGGCAAGCAAGGAAAACACATTGCGACAAACAGAAGCATAAAGATAGCAACAAACAGGGGCAGAAAGATAGGGACAAACAGGGGCAGAAAGACAGCAACAAACAGGGGCAGAAAGATAGGGACAAACAGGGGCAGAAAGACAGCAACAAACAAGGGCAGAAAGATAGGGACAAACAGGGGCAGAAAGACAGCAACAAACAGGGGCAGAAAGATAGGGACAAACAGGGGCAGAAAGACAGCAACAAACAGGGGCAGAAAGATAGGGACAAACAGGGGCAGAAAGACAGCAACAAACAGGGGCAGAAAGATAGGGACAAACAGGGGCAGAAAGACAGCAACAAACAGGGGCAGAAAGATAGGGACAAACAGGGGCAGACTGAGGCAGAAAGATAGGGACAAACAGACTGGAACAAACAGACTGGGAAAAACTGAGCCAGAAAGATAGGGATGAGCAGGGAACACATACTGTGACAAAGTGAGGCAGAAAGACAGCAACAAACAGGAACAGAAAGATAGGGACAACCAGGGACAGACTGACACAAACTGAAGCAGAAAGATATGAATATACCGGAGCAGACTGGGACAACAGGGGCAGAAAGATAGGGACAAACAGGGGCAGACTGACACAAACTGAAGCAGAAAGATATGAATATACCGGAGCAGACTGGGACAACAGTGGCAGAAAGATAGGGACAAACAGGGGCAGACTGAGGCAGAAAGATAGGGACAAACAGAGTGGGGGAACTGAGGCAGAAACACAGCGACAAACAAACAGACAGAAAAATAGGGACAAACAGGAACAAGCTGAGAAAACTAGACAGAGAATAATTCAGCGAGAGACAAACAGGGAAAAAACAGACAGGAAGAAAAAGGCCAAGTGGTATTCAGAGGCAGCGCGACAGGCGGAGGCGCAGCAGGCGCTTGAAGGACAGACAGACAGACCCACAGACAGGCTGCCCTCACCTTGTTGTGGAGGTAGCTGTCCAGGTCTTCCTCGGTGATGCCTCTCATGGCCTGGCGCTCCTTCGACCCAAACATCGGATCTGCCTGCGGGGCTGGGGCTGGGGCCGGGGCCGTGGAAGAGCCGGACACACGGCCGAGGCACTGCACAGCCGGACACACAGCCGCGTGCACAGCCCGAGCTCCTCGCTCGACGCTCAGAGGCTTCTAACAGTGAAGACAGAAAGAGCCTGGTTGAGGGTTCGAGGATGCCAGGTGCCCCGTGAGACTCTCTCACCCCAGCCTGGGAGGGGCGGCCCTGCTCTCACAGAGGCCTCTGGAGCTCACTCCCTCAGAGGCCTCTCGGAGCTCACTCCCTCAGAGGCCTCTGGAGCTCACTCCCTACAGCCTTCGCTCAGTTTCTCGCTCTCTTCACTTTCTTTCTTCTTCCTGCTCATTGTTGCTTACTTATGTTTAGCCTCTTGCCCTCCTGATCTCCCTTTCCCTCTCTCCGTTTTCTCTCTCTGTTACTACTTTCTCCCCTCTCTGCTCTTTTTTCTCTCGCTTTCTATCCATCTCTTTCTCTCCCTCTCTCCATTCTCTCTGCCTTCCTCTCTCCCTGCGTTTTCTCCCTCTCTTTCTTTCCCTCCTTGTCGTCGTGTTCGTTCTTTATCCCTTCTATATGTTTTGTTTCTAGCTCTGGGTTCTTTTCTGCCACTGACGTTATTTCTAGTCTCTTATTTTCTTCTGTGTCGTTATTTTCTTTATTAACATTTTCTTCTTTTGCTGTCGCTGCTTTCTTCGTCTGCCTCCTTTCCGCTCTCTATCTTTGTCCTTTTCTCCTTTGTAATATATATTTTTCACAATCAAACTCACAATGCCACTTACCTTACCTTTTCTCCTCTTCTCCCGACCTTGCGTCTTTCTCTCGTTGATCTTCTTTTTCTCCTTATTTCCTTCTTTTTTTCGCTTCAAATCTTTTCTTTTTCTCCTGTCTTACTTCTCTCTCACTTTCTCTTCTTTTTCACTTTCTTACTTCACTGCCCTTTCTTTATCTCTTCTCTTTCACTATCTGTTTTGATCTATGTAGTCTGTGATTCTTGTATTCCTTCGTTTTCTCATTTCTGTTTCTACTTCTCTGTCTTTGTCTCCTGTTCTTTCCTTTTCTGTGACCCCCCCCCCCCTCTCTGCTCCTTACTTGTGGCTGTGCTGACAGTAAACAGCGCGCTCACCTTGCCCCGGCCGCAGTCAGCCCCGTCTCTTTACAGTAAACTGGCCACAGGCAGACTTCGCTGCACTCGGACTCCCGGGGTGTCATGGGAAGTCGAGGTAATCAATTGCTTCGATTGGGCCCGATTGCTGCTGCTCCAGTTCACACGCAGGACAGGCCCAGGCGGGTGAGCCCACTGGAGATGCAACGGGCTGTCCCAGCATGCAGTGCGCACAGATCCCACCCCAGCACACAGAGCTGCTGACTTTGGAACTGGGGATCCAGGTTCGAGTCTCGGCGTCGGCTAAACATCCTGTGATTCTGGGCAAATCACTTAATCTTCCCGTGTTTACCAAAATGGAATGTGTCCTAGTGGAATGTAACTAGTGCTCATAAAACGCTCCAATACCTTCGGGTCGAGTTCCCGCTATATAAATGCAAAGAAAAAAAACATTACTCATACGTTTAAGAACATCGGCTTTCGACAACACACACGTTTCTTCTCTGGACCGCCAAAGCATGGAACGAGCGACTCGGAAAGTCTCATGCGCCCACTCAATATAAATATGTATTTAAACATTGGACACGTACGGCCAAAATATGGGGCATATTAGCAAGGGCTTTATCGCTGCTTTAGCGGCACTTTTTGCTGCTAAAGCGGCGATTTTTTTATCGCCCTATCAGCAAGCCGTTAGCAGCAAGCCGTTAACAGGCGTTAGCGACAGCTTTCTGGCGATAGCGGACGGTTTTCCCATCGCCTTGCATGCCAGCGATAATTATCGCTAATGACATGCAAGGTAGGCGTTCCCAACTAAAAGCGACTGAAAACAGTCGCTAACACAACTTCCTCCTATTAGCAACGCAGGCGATAAAAAAATTCGCGCTAAGCGCGATTATCGCTAGAATTTAACACCTGCTAAAAACATGACTTACCTGTTTGTTGAATGGGAGGTGGATTGTCAGGCTAAGTCCACCATGGCGTTAATGTGTGAATATCGCTGGATTTCCAGCGATATTCACGCATTTTGCCGCTATCGCTGGATATTTTATCGCATTGGAGATAAACGTTGCTAATAGCATGTTATCTCCGCGATAATATCCAGCGATAGGCGGCGTTAAAAAAACACGCGTTAAGCGCGGTTTGCGATAATTTTCGCCTGTTGTTGCTAATATGCCCCTTTGTTCTTTATTTATTTACACGTTTTTAAAAAAACGCTAAGTGTGGTTCTTTGCTGCTCGGAAAATGGTACAGAGGAAATGTGGCTGCCCGCATCGCACACAGTGGGCCCTGTAAGACGACATCCCCCTTAGTGTCCCATTAGGCACATCCCCGCGCACCCCTTCCTATGGGAGTCCCGCCTATGTCCGGCGCCTCTGCGGCGTCATTTCGGGTGCGCAGTGGGCTGGGGTCAAGTATTTATACCTGCCCCCACCCATTGGCCATCCTCTTTGTTCCGTGCTGGGCACGCTGTCACCCTCCCAACCGCTTACCCTGCGTGCCGGCGGGCAAAGGAATTGAACGTATTAATGTATGAATTTGTGTTGCAGGCAGAGTTACAGGGCGATTCGGAGGCTGATTGGTACAAAGGGGTATCCTTTCAGGAGCACAGAGGGGTGCCTTATGCCATACCCCAGGAGTCTTTACGGCAGGACCCTGGATGAAAACGTCGAAGCCCCTCTAGTCCTTCGGGCGGTTGCAGCCTGAGCAACCGGAGGCTTGCCTTGCAATGCTCTGCCCCTAAAAAGGCGTGAGTAAAGTTATGGACTAGTGGTCCTTGGTATTTAAGGGGGATAATCCCCACATAAATGGTAGAACCGATTGGGTTGGCTATGGTGCAGTTTGACTCATCAGGCGGGCAGGGCAGCTCAGGTCAGTCACCGCTGCCTGCCCTTGGATCGCCTGTAAGTTAACCCACCACGTTGGCATACTTCTTGTATGAAATAAACCTGCAGCAAACTGTTTTCCAACAAAATTTGTGTGGACTGATTATTTTGGGCAGCGCGACCAATTACTGCTAAGCGGGGGGTTGCCATATCGGCACTATGTAAAGATGGGAGGGGAAGGTCAAGGCCCTAGAAGGTCGGCAGTGAGGCGCTAGATTTTGAAGTTAGTCCAGACCCTCACCCAGGCGCTCTTTGGGGTGCTGCAGAAGAGCTTGAATTTGATGCTGGCACCCGCAGGGATTGGGAGCCAAGCCTAGGACAGTGCTATCCAGGTGTGCCTTGTGATCGCGCACGTGGAGGTTAGGGGCAACTTATCCAAACAAGCACTGGAAAAGACAATAGGTCTGGGTTTGGTGAATTGAAAAACACTGAAGGGCGCCAGCAGCAGCGGGCAGGGAGGGCTCTAGTCAGACCCCGTTTAGGGGACCACAGGACTGGTGGGGGCTAGTGAGACATAACCATGGGGGGGCGGGTGTTTGCCTCTGGAATCCATCCTACTACAGCTCTACAACTAGTCCAAGTGTACTCCATTCCACACTTGACTCTCAAGACGGTGAGGGTGGGCAGGCACAGGCTTTTCAGGGATGGAGGGTGTCCTGGGGGGGGGGGGGGCGGGAGGGGCGCAGCGCTCAGAACTCAAACATGCATAATAATTTACTGTCCAGCCCAGAGCTTATCTTAGTAAAAAGAAAGTAATGTAATGTCACAGAAAAAGAAAGTGCTTCCCAGTGTTAGAGTGGGTTCAGATAGAGGGTTCTTGTCACTATTCGCAGCATCTACTGTACCCTATCCCATTTTCAAGGGTGTACCCGCACAGTATCCATAGGGTGCACCCCCACAGTATCCATAGGGTGCACCCGCAGAGTCTCCATAGGGTGCACCCGCACAGTATCCATAGGGTGCACCCCCACAGTATCCATAGGGTGCACCCACACAGTATCCATAGGGTGCACCCCCCACAGTAGCCATAGGGTGCACCCCACAGTATCCATAGGGTGCACCCCCACAGTATCCATAGGGTGCACCCCCACAGTATCCATAGGGTGCCCCCACACAGTATCCATAGGGTGCACCCCCACAGTATCCATAGGGTGCACCCCCACAGTATCCACACGGTGCACCGACACAGTATCCATTGGGTGCACCCCCACAGTATCCATAGGGTGCACCCCCACAGTATCCATAGGGTGCACCCACACAGTATCCATAGGGTGCACCCCCACAGTATCCACAGGGTGCACCGACACAGTATCCATAGTGACTTATCAGATATGGTTGTAGGCAAAGATTTTGCATAGGTACGAGTCCGCTAAGCAATTACTACATCAGGTGATTTGTACGGCATTGCAATCCGTTCTTGAGGAATATAGTCCCCGCAGGTTAATGGCAACTTCCTAACGGCAGGTTCATCTTTGTGCATTCAACACACAGTCTCTCAGTCTTTCGATCTCAGGATGTATGTTACCTGCTCAGTGGAGACCTGGCTTTGTGCGGCGCTGGATGGTACGCACCAGCAGCATCAGCTTCAGCGACCCAGGTCCGCGGACGACAGCCATGCTTTTCACTCAGACTCCTGAGAGGAACAGTACATCCAGTGGCGTAACAAAGGCCTCCGCAGCCACCGCAACGCGAAGGGGCGGCACCCAAGCTCCAGGGGGCCCCCTCAGCACAGTACCCTGCCCTGAGAGCTCCTAAGTGAGTCCGGAGGGGGGCCCATCCATGTACTTTGCAGGGGGCCCCTCAAGTTTCGTTACGCCACCTAGTGCAGCAAGCCTAATCGAAAGGTGCTGGTCTTCAGCAGCTGCATTCTCTGGGCAGTAGGAGAGGTCATCTGCTATGGCGATGAGGATGGCTCTTGTAGGATATGCCACATGTCGGGCAGGGGCACTACCATCCTTTAGCCAAGCTGTAAGGGTGCCTGGAAGGCTCACTGTTGTTCTGGCTTGTAATTTCTTCATGCAGTTCGCTACATGAATAGTGCAGACAGACAGTGTGACATCACACGGCTTGGGTTGCCCCGGCTTCACTCCTGATGTCAGCGGGCTTCTTCTGGGTGCTTCACACACCAGGAGCACAGCTGGGCTTCTCCTAATGGACAGTCTGCCGGCCTGCTGGGCTTGGCACTATACCGTCCCCTCTGAGGAGACAGGCAGGCTTCTAGGCGCGAGACAAAGCCACAGCTTCTCCAGCAAGTTATGCAGACTTCAGGTGATGTCTCCTCACCTCTGGGCAACTGTCATGCAGCCACCAGTCCTGGCCCCGTAGCAGCTCTCTGAGGAGCATTGCCTTCCTCTGGCAAGAACAATTTCGAACTGGAGCAAGGTTTTTATCCCATCTTTATTTTCGTTTAACAGACAAGGGACGTGGGTCCACTGTTCTTAGGCCCTGGGACTGGCTTGGGGTGTTTGCCTTTCAACTGTAATTTTTTTTTGTAGTGCAGACACAGCCCTTGTGTAAGGTGATGGCTCTCACAGCAGTTAGAGATGATGTAGGCCCCAAGCAGGAGTATCCCAACATCAGAAAAGTCACGTGTGAAGTCTCTGCACCTGGATGTCATGAGCCTTCCTGAAGTAGCAATCGTGGAAAGACAAAAGGGAAGACCTGCCTAGAAACATCCTCACCTCTAACCACAGAACCGTCTGACTCCGCCCTAACCATCCACCTAACGCGGTGCTCAGAAAGGAGTAATCCAAACCTCTGGCTACAACGTCCTCAGAGACGGTCTTAATGTTTCTTTCTCTCCATTCTCCCTCGCTTCACTGTCGAGGTCTCAACCCTCAGCTTCAGGAATGCAGGCAACACACTTCCACTGTCTGAAGACGCGGTATCCACCCTCCATCTTGTGCCGTGCTTCATCCTAGGCTATCCAGCAATCATACTCTCATCACACATGGAGTATTTCTACCATACACGTGCCACCATGCATTCACACACTCGATACCCACATGCAATGGCAGTGCAATGATATGGGAGTAAGTTATAAGCAGAACTTTACATGAGTGGATGGTGGCCACACGTCCTCCTGAGGCAGGAAAAGAGTCTGCATTCCACTACCCCTTCATATCAACAGCCCACGACAAGGACAGTAGGCTCATGTCGATAAAAAGGGAATACCTGCAGTGCCCTTCTCTGTCACATAACAGTTCGAGACCTTGGGTTCATAGGGGCGGGCCCAGGCCTCAGTGAACAAATCAGATTCGTTTGTGAGCTGGGCCAACAAAGAGTCAGGATACCAGTTTCACATGCAGTCGGATTACTCAGGGCAGGGGTACACGCTTCTGAACCACGCAAAGGGCATCCCCATCCCATGAGCTTTAGGTGTCCAGCAGTCCCTCATGTAGTTCAAAGAAAGCACTTGAGTGGCGGCAGAAGGATGCACCCAAACGAACAAAAGAACTACGTAAGGGATGACTACTTCACTGTGCATAGCTATGATGTGGTTGGTAAAGTCTCAGGCGATGGCTAAACAAAGCGGGCCATAGAAAGCCAAAAAGAGAAGACCCAAAGACCACTCTTACAATAGCATGTTTTGGGTTGACTGGCTGTGAGGACAGGGTAAGCTTGAAGAGGATGCAGTAGAAGACGTCTCACGACAGCGTTTTGTAGAATCTTCAGCAAGACACAGTTGGGAGGGACAGACTATGATCAGTGTCCAAAAGGATGCTTTAATGTCACTGGTCTTTGCATACCATGGATGTAGGATGTGGCCAAAAACACTGCCTGGGCCTCCCTTCCCCTACAACTGCTGCACGTGCTGGTCCTCCCACTTTATTTTGTCTACCTGTTCGCCGCTGCCTTCTTAGGAAGTACCTGTCCTCATTCATACTGCCTTCTTGCCCTCTTAGGAAGTACTGGTCATCATTCATACTGTCTTACTGCCCTCTTAGGAAGTACCGGTCCTCATTCATACTGCCTTACTGCCCTCTTAGGAAGTACCGTTCATCATTTATACTGCCTTACTGCCCTCCAAGGAACTACCGGTCCTCATTCATACTACCTTACTGCCCTCTTAGGAACTACCTGTCCTCATTCATACTGCCTTACTACCCTCTTAGGAAGTACTGGTCATCATTCATACTGTCTTACTGCCCTCTTAGGAAGTATCATTCATCATTTATACTGCCTTACTGCCCTCCAAGGAACTACCTATCCTCATTCATACTGCCTTACTGCCCTCTTAGGAACTACCGGTCCTCATTCAGACTGCCTTACTGCCCTCTTAGGAACTACCGGTCATCATTTATACTGCCTTACTGCCCTCTAAGGAAGTACCGGTCCTCATTCATACTGCATTCCTGCCCTCCAAGGAACTACCTGTCCTCATTCATACTGCCTTACTGCCCTATTAGGAAGTACCGGTCCTCATTCATACTGCCTTACTGCCCTCCAAGGAACTACCTGTCCTCATTCATACTGCCTTACTGCCCTCTTAGGAAGTACCGGTCATCATTTATACTGCCTTACTGCCCTCTTAGGAACTACTGGTCCTCATTCATACTCCCTTACTGCCCTCTTAGGAAGTACTGATCATCATTCATACTGTCTTACTGCCCTCTTAGGAACTACCGGTCCTCATTCATACTGCTTTACTGCCCTCTTAGGAAGTACTGATCATCATTCATACTGTCTTACTGCCCTCTTAGGAAGTACTGGACATCATTCATACTGCCTTACTGCCCTCCAAGGAACTACCTGTCCTCATTCATACTGCCTTACTGCCCTCCAAGGAACTACCTGTCCTCATTCATACTGCTTTACTGCCCTCTTAGGAAGTACTGATCATCATTCATACTGTCTTACTGCCCTCTTAGGAAGTACTGGACATCATTCATACTGCCTTACTGCCCTCCAAGGAACTACCTGTCCTCATTCATACTGCCTTACTGCCCTCTTAGGAAGTACTGATCATCATTCATACTGTCTTACTGCCCTCTTAGGAAGTACTGGTCCTCATTCATACTGCCTTACTGCCCTCTTAGGAACTATGGGTCCTCATTCATACTGCCTTACTGCCCTCTTAAGAACTACCGGTCCTCATTCATACTGCCTTACTGCCCTCTTAGGAACTACCGGTCCTCATTCATACTGCCTTACTGCCCTCTTAGTTGCTACCGATCCTCACTTGTACTGCTGTACTGCCTTTTTGGAACTACTGGTCTTACTACATACTGCCTTACTGCCCTCTTAGGAACTACCGGTCCTCATTCATACTGCCTTACTGCCCTCTTAGGAAGTACGGGTCCTCATTCATACTGCCTTACTGCCCTCTTAGGAACTACCGGTCCTCATTCATACTGCCTTACTGCCCTCTTAAGAACTACTGGTCCTCATTCATACTGCCTTACTGCCCTCTTAGGAAGTAAAGGTCATCATTCATACTTTCTTGCTACTCTCTTAGGTGCTACTGGTCCTCATTCATACTGCCTTACTGCCCTCTTAGGAACTACCGGTCCTCATTCATACTGCCTTACTGCCCTCTTAGGAACTACCAGTCATCATTCGTACTCATCTTACTGCTCTCTTACGAAAGACCGGTCCTCATTCGTACCATCTTACTGCCCTCTTAGGAGCTACTGGTCCTCATTCATAGAGCCTTACTGCCCTCTTAGGAAGTACCGGTCATCATTTATACTATCCTACTGCCCTCTTAGGAACTACTGATCATCATTCATACTGTCTTACTACCCTCTTAGGAAGTAAAGGTCATCATTCATACTGTCTTACTACTCTCTTAGGTGCTACTGGTCCTCATTCATACTGTCTTTCTGCCGTCTTAGGAACTACTGGTTCTCATTCATACCGTCTTACTGCCCTCTTAGGAGCTACCGGTCCTCATTCATACAGCCTTACTGCCCTCCAAGGAACTACCTGTCCTCATTCATACTGCCTTGCTGCCCTCTTAGGAACTACCGGTCCTCATTCATACTGCCCTCTTAGGAACTACTGGTCCTCATTCATACTGCTTTACTGCCCGCTTAAGAAGTACCGGCCCTCATTCATCCTGCCTTACAGCCCTCTTAGGAACTACCGGTCCTCAGTCATACTGCCTTACTGCCCTCTTAGGAAGTACCGGTCCTCATTCATACTGCCTGACTGCCCTCTTGGGAACTACCGGTGCTCATTCATACTGCCTTACTGCCCTCTTAGGAAGTACCAGTTTTCATTCATACTGCCTTACTGCCCTCTTAGGAACTAACGGTCCTCATTCATACTGCCTTACTGCCCTCTTAGGAACTACCAGTCATCATTCGTACCATCTTACTGCCCTCTTAGGAACTACCGGTCCTCATTCGTACCATCTTCCTGCCCTCTTGGGAGCTACTGGTCCTCATTCAGACAGCCTTACTGCCGTCTTAGGAAGTACCAGTCATCATTTATACTATCCTACCGCCCTCTTAGGAACTACTGATCATCATTCATAATGTCTTACTGCCCTCTTAGGAAGTAAAGGTCATCATTCATACTGTCTTACTACTCTCTTAGGTGCTACTGGTCCTCATTCATACTATCTTTCTGCCGTCTTAGGAACTACTGGTTCTCATTCATACCGTCTTACTGCCCTCTTAGGAAGTACTGATCATCATTCATACTGTCTTACTGCCCTCTTAGGAACTACCGGTCCTCATTCATACTGCCTTACTGCCCTCTTAGGAACTACTGGTCCTCATTCATACTGCCTTACTGCCCTCTTAAGAAGTACCGGCCCTCATTCATACTGCTTTACTGCCCTCTTAGGAACTACCGGTCCTCATTCATACTGCCTTACTGCCCTCTTAGGAACTACCGGTCCTCATTCGTACCATCTTACTGCCCTCTTAGGAACTACCGGTCCTCATTCAGACTGCCTTACTGCCCTCTTAGGAACTACCGGTTATCATTTATACTGCCTTACTGCCCTCTAAGGAAGTACCTTTCCTCATTCATACTGCATTCCTGCCCTCCAAGGAACTACCTGTCCTCATTCATACTGCCTTACTGCCCTATTAGGAAGTACCGGTCCTCATTCATACTGCCTTACTGCCCTCCAAGGAACTACCTGTCCTCATTCATACTGCCTTACTGCCCTCTTAGGAAGTACCGGTCATCATTTATACTGCCTTACTGCCCTCTTAGGAACTACTGGTCCTCATTCATACTCCCTTACTGCCCTCTTAGGAAGTACTGATCATCATTCATACTGTCTTACTGCCCTCTTAGGAACTACCGGTCCTCATTCATACTGCCTTACTGCCCTTCAAGGAACTACCTGTCCTCATTAATACTGCTTTACTGCCCTCTTAGGAAGTACTGATCATCATTCATACTGTCTTACTGCCCTCTTAGGAAGTACTGGACATCATTCATACTGCCTTACTGCCCTCCAAGGAACTACCTGTCCTCATTCATACTGCCTTACTGCCCTCTTAGGAAGTACTGATCATCATTCATACTGTCTTACTGCCCTCTTAGGAAGTACTGGTCCTCATTCATACTGCCTTACTGCCCTCTTAGGAACTATAGGTCCTCATTCATACTGCCTTACTGCCCTCTTAAGAACTACCGGTCCTCATTCATACTGCCTTACTGCCCTCTTAGGAACTACCGGTCCTCATTCATACTGCCTTACTGCCCTCTTAGTTGCTACCGATCCTCACTTGTACTGCTGTACTGCCTTTTTGGAACTACTGGTCTTACTACATACTGCCTTACTGCCCTCTTAGGAACTACCGGTCCTCATTCATACTGCCTTACTGCCCTCTTAGGAAGTACGGCTCCTCATTCATACTGCCTTACTGCCCTCTTAGGAACTACCGGTCCTCATTCATACTGCCTTACTGCCCTCTTAAGAACTACTGGTCCTCATTCATACTGCCTTACTGCCCTCTTAGCAAGTACCGGTCCTCATTCATACTGCCTTACTGCCCTCTTAGGAACTACCATTCATCATTGGTACCATCTTACTGCCCTCTTAGGAACTACCGGTCCTCATTCGTACCATCTTACTGCCCTCTTAGGAACTACCGGTCCTCATTCATACTGCCTTACTGCCCTCTTAAGAACTACTGGTCCTCATTCATACTGCCTTACTGCCCTCTTAGCAAGTACCGGTCCTCATTCATGCAGCCTTACTGCCCTCTTAGGAAGTACCGGTCATCATTTATACTATCCTACTGCCCTCTTAGCAACTACTGATCATCATTCATACTGTCTTACTGCCCTCTTAGGAAGTAAAGGTCATCATTCATACTTTCTTGCTACTCTCTTAGGTGCTACTGGTCCTCATTCATACTGCCTTACTGCCCTCTTAGGAACTACCGGTCCTCATTCATACTGCCTTACTGCCCTCTTAGGAACTACCAGTCATCATTCGTACCATCTTACTGCCCTCTTACGAAAGACCGGTCCTCATTCGTACCATCTTACTGCCCTCTTAGGAGCTACTGGTCCTCATTCATAGAGCCTTACTGCCCTCTTAGGAAGTACCGGTCATCATTTATACTATCCTACTGCCCTCTTAGGAACTACTGATCATCATTCATACTGTCTTACTACCCTCTTAGGAAGTAAAGGTCATCATTCATACTGTCTTACTACTCTCTTAGGTGCTACTGGTCCTCATTCATACTGTCTTTCTGCCGTCTTAGGAACTACTGGTTCTCATTCATACCGTCTTACTGCCCTCTTAGGAGCTACCGGTCCTCATTCATACAGCCTTACTGCCCTCCAAGGAACTACCTGTCCTCATTCATACTGCCTTGCTGCCCTCTTAGGAACTACCGGTCCTCATTCATACTGCCCTCTTAGGAACTACTGGTCCTCATTCATACTGCTTTACTGCCCGCTTAAGAAGTACCGGCCCTCATTCATACTGCCTTACAGCCCTCTTAGGAACTACCGGTCCTCAGTCATACTGCCTTACTGCCCTCTTAGGAAGTACCGGTCCTCATTCATACTGCCTGACTGCCCTCTTAGGAACTACCGGTGCTCATTCATACTGCCTTACTGCCCTCTTAGGAAGTACCAGTTTTCATTCATACTGCCTTACTGCCCTCTTAGGAACTAACGGTCCTCATTCATACTGCCTTACTGCCCTCTTAGGAACTACCAGTCATCATTCGTACCATCTTACTGCCCTCTTAGGAACTACCGGTCCTCATTCGTACCATCTTCCTGCCCTCTTAGGAGCTACTGGTCCTCATTCAGACAGCCTTACTGCCGTCTTAGGAAGTACCAGTCATCATTTATACTATCCTACCGCCCTCTTAGGAACTACTGATCATCATTCATAATGTCTTACTGCCCTCTTAGGAAGTAAAGGTCATCATTCATACTGTCTTACTACTCTCTTAGGTGCTACTGGTCCTCATTCATACTATCTTTCTGCCGTCTTAGGAACTACTGGTTCTCATTCATACCGTCTTACTGCCCTCTTAGGAAGTACTGATCATCATTCATACTGTCTTACTGCCCTCTTAGGAACTACCGGTCCTCATTCATACTGCCTTACTGCCCTCTTAGGAACTACTGGTCCTCATTCATACTGCCTTACTGCCCTCTTAAGAAGTACCGGCCCTCATTCATACTGCTTTACTGCCCTCTTAGGAACTACCGGTCCTCATTCATACTGCCTTACTGCCCTCTTAGGAACTACCGGTCCTCATTCGTACCATCTTACTGCCCTCTTAGGAACTACTGGTCCTCATTCAAACAGCCTTACTGCCCTCTTAGGAAGTACCGGTCCTCATTCGTACCATCTTACTGCCCTCTTAGTAACTACCAGTCATCATTCATACTATCCTACTACTCTCTTAGGTGCTACTGGTCCTCATTCATACTGTCTTTCTGCCATCTTAGGAACTACTGGTTCTCCTTCATACCGTCTTACTGCCCTCTTAGGAACTACCAGTCATCATTCATACTGTCTTACTACCCTCTTAGGAAATACTGGTCTTCATTCATACTGTCTTACTGCCCTCTTTGGTGCTACCGGTCCTCACTTGTGCTGCTGTACTGCCCTTTTGGAACTAGTGGCCTTACTCCATACTGTCTTACTGCCCTCTCAGGAAGTACTGGACATGATTAATACTGTCTTACTGCCCTCTTAGGAAGTACGGGTCCTCATTCATATTGTCTTACTGCTCTCTTAGGAAGTACTGTTCATCATTCATACTGCCTTACTGCCCTCTTAGGAACTACCGGTCCTCATTCGTACCATCTTACTGCCCTCTTAGGAACTACCGGTCCTCATTCAGACTGCCTTACTGCCCTCTTAGGAACTACCGGTTATCATTTATACTGCCTTACTGCCCTCTAAGGAAGTACCGGTCCTCATTCATACTGCATTCCTGCCCTCCAAGGAACTACCTGTCCTCATTCATACTGCCTTACTGCCCTATTAGGAAGTACCGGTCCTCATTCATACTGCCTTACTGCCCTCCAAGGAACTACCTGTCCTCATTCATACTGCCTTACTGCCCTCTTAGGAAGTACCGGTCATCATTTATACTGCCTTACTGCCCTCTTAGGAACTACTGGTCCTCATTCATACTCCCTTACTGCCCTCTTAGGAAGTACTGATCATCATTCATACTGTCTTACTGCCCTCTTAGGAACTACCGGTCCTCATTCATACTGCCTTACTGCCCTTCAAGGAACTACCTGTCCTCATTAATACTGCTTTACTGCCCTCTTAGGAAGTACTGATCATCATTCATACTGTCTTACTGCCCTCTTAGGAAGTACTGGACATCATTCATACTGCCTTACTGCCCTCCAAGGAACTACCTGTCCTCATTCATACTGCCTTACTGCCCTCTTAGGAAGTACTGATCATCATTCATACTGTCTTACTGCCCTCTTAGGAAGTACTGGTCCTCATTCATACTGCCTTACTGCCCTCTTAGGAACTATAGGTCCTCATTCATACTGCCTTACTGCCCTCTTAAGAACTACCGGTCCTCATTCATACTGCCTTACTGCCCTCTTAGGAACTACCGGTCCTCATTCATACTGCCTTACTGCCCTCTTAGTTGCTACCGATCCTCACTTGTACTGCTGTACTGCCTTTTTGGAACTACTGGTCTTACTACATACTGCCTTACTGCCCTCTTAGGAACTACCGGTCCTCATTCATACTGCCTTACTGCCCTCTTAGGAAGTACGGCTCCTCATTCATACTGCCTTACTGCCCTCTTAGGAACCACCGGTCCTCATTCATACTGCCTTACTGCCCTCTTAAGAACTACTGGTCCTCATTCATACTGCCTTACTGCCCTCTTAGCAAGTACCGGTCCTCATTCATACTGCCTTACTGCCCTCTTAGGAACTACCATTCATCATTGGTACCATCTTACTGCCCTCTTAGGAACTACCGGTCCTCATTCGTACCATCTTACTGCCCTCTTAGGAACTACCGGTCCTCATTCATACTGCCTTACTGCCCTCTTAAGAACTACTGGTCCTCATTCATACTGCCTTACTGCCCTCTTAGCAAGTACCGGTCCTCATTCATGCAGCCTTACTGCCCTCTTAGGAAGTACCGGTCATCATTTATACTATCCTACTGCCCTCTTAGCAACTACTGATCATCATTCATACTGTCTTACTGCCCTCTTAGGAAGTAAAGGTCATCATTCATACTTTCTTGCTACTCTCTTAGGTGCTACTGGTCCTCATTCATACTGCCTTACTGCCCTCTTAGGAACTACCGGTCCTCATTCATACTGCCTTACTGCCCTCTTAGGAACTACCAGTCATCATTCGTACCATCTTACTGCCCTCTTACGAAAGACCGGTCCTCATTCGTACCATCTTACTGCCCTCTTAGGAGCTACTGGTCCTCATTCATAGAGCCTTACTGCCCTCTTAGGAAGTACCGGTCATCATTTATACTATCCTACTGCCCTCTTAGGAACTACTGATCATCATTCATACTGTCTTACTACCCTCTTAGGAAGTAAAGGTCATCATTCATACTGTCTTACTACTCTCTTAGGTGCTACTGGTCCTCATTCATACTGTC
Source organism: Calotriton arnoldi (assembly GCA_963921515.1). Taxonomy (NCBI): domain Eukaryota; kingdom Metazoa; phylum Chordata; class Amphibia; order Caudata; family Salamandridae; genus Calotriton; species Calotriton arnoldi. Next base: position 4,171,436 of record CAWUFW010000359.1, read on the forward strand.
TTTCTGCCGTCTTAGGAACTACTGGTTCTCATTCATACCGTCTTACTGCCCTCTTAGGAGCTACCGGTCCTCATTCATACAGCCTTACTGCCCTCCAAGGAACTACCTGTCCTCATTCATACTGCCTTGCTGCCCTCTTAGGAACTACCGGTCCTCATTCATACTGCCCTCTTAGGAACTACTGGTCCTCATTCATACTGCTTTACTGCCCGCTTAAGAAGTACCGGCCCTCATTCATACTGCCTTACAGCCCTCTTAGGAACTACCGGTCCTCAGTCATACTGCCTTACTGCCCTCTTAGGAAGTACCGGTCCTCATTCATACTGCCTGACTGCCCTCTTAGGAACTACCGGTGCTCATTCATACTGCCTTACTGCCCTCTTAGGAAGTACCAGTTTTCATTCATACTGCCTTACTGCCCTCTTAGGAACTAACGGTCCTCATTCATACTGCCTTACTGCCCTCTTAGGAACTACCAGTCATCATTCGTACCATCTTACTGCCCTCTTAGGAACTACCGGTCCTCATTCGTACCATCTTCCTGCCCTCTTAGGAGCTACTGGTCCTCATTCAGACAGCCTTACTGCCGTCTTAGGAAGTACCAGTCATCATTTATACTATCCTACCGCCCTCTTAGGAACTACTGATCATCATTCATAATGTCTTACTGCCCTCTTAGGAAGTAAAGGTCATCATTCATACTGTCTTACTACTCTCTTAGGTGCTACTGGTCCTCATTCATACTATCTTTCTGCCGTCTTAGGAACTACTGGTTCTCATTCATACCGTCTTACTGCCCTCTTAGGAAGTACTGATCATCATTCATACTGTCTTACTGCCCTCTTAGGAACTACCGGTCCTCATTCATACTGCCTTACTGCCCTCTTAGGAACTACTGGTCCTCATTCATACTGCCTTACTGCCCTCTTAAGAAGTACCGGCCCTCATTCATACTGCTTTACTGCCCTCTTAGGAACTACCGGTCCTCATTCATACTGCCTTACTGCCCTCTTAGGAACTACCGGTCCTCATTCGTACCATCTTACTGCCCTCTTAGGAACTACTGGTCCTCATTCAAACAGCCTTACTGCCCTCTTAGGAAGTACCGGTCCTCATTCGTACCATCTTACTGCCCTCTTAGTAACTACCAGTCATCATTCATACTATCCTACTACTCTCTTAGGTGCTACTGGTCCTCATTCATACTGTCTTTCTGCCATCTTAGGAACTACTGGTTCTCCTTCATACCGTCTTACTGCCCTCTTAGGAACTACCAGTCATCATTCATACTGTCTTACTACCCTCTTAGGAAATACTGGTCTTCATTCATACTGTCTTACTGCCCTCTTTGGTGCTACCGGTCCTCACTTGTGCTGCTGTACTGCCCTTTTTGGAACTAGTGGCCTTACTCCATACTGTCTTACTGCCCTCTCAGGAAGTACTGGACATGATTAATACTGTCTTACTGCCCTCTTAGGAAGTACGGGTCCTCATTCATATTGTCTTACTGCTCTCTTAGGAAGTACTGTTCATCATTCATACTGCCTTACTGCCCTCTTAGGAACTACCGGTCCTCATTCGTACCATCTTACTGCCCTCTTAGGAACTACCGGTCCTCATTCAGACTGCCTTACTGCCCTCTTAGGAACTACCGGTTATCATTTATACTGCCTTACTGCCCTCTAAGGAAGTACCGGTCCTCATTCATACTGCATTCCTGCCCTCCAAGGAACTACCTGTCCTCATTCATACTGCCTTACTGCCCTATTAGGAAGTACCGGTCCTCATTCATACTGCCTTACTGCCCTCCAAGGAACTACCTGTCCTCATTCATACTGCCTTACTGCCCTCTTAGGAAGTACCGGTCATCATTTATACTGCCTTACTGCCCTCTTAGGAACTACTGGTCCTCATTCATACTCCCTTACTGCCCTCTTAGGAAGTACTGATCATCATTCATACTGTCTTACTGCCCTCTTAGGAACTACCGGTCCTCATTCATACTGCCTTACTGCCCTTCAAGGAACTACCTGTCCTCATTAATACTGCTTTACTGCCCTCTTAGGAAGTACTGATCATCATTCATACTGTCTTACTGCCCTCTTAGGAAGTACTGGACATCATTCATACTGCCTTACTGCCCTCCAAGGAACTACCTGTCCTCATTCATACTGCCTTACTGCCCTCTTAGGAAGTACTGATCATCATTCATACTGTCTTACTGCCCTCTTAGGAAGTACTGGTCCTCATTCATACTGCCTTACTGCCCTCTTAGGAACTATAGGTCCTCATTCATACTGCCTTACTGCCCTCTTAAGAACTACCGGTCCTCATTCATACTGCCTTACTGCCCTCTTAGGAACTACCGGTCCTCATTCATACTGCCTTACTGCCCTCTTAGTTGCTACCGATCCTCACTTGTACTGCTGTACTGCCTTTTTGGAACTACTGGTCTTACTACATACTGCCTTACTGCCCTCTTAGGAACTACCGGTCCTCATTCATACTGCCTTACTGCCCTCTTAGGAACTACCGGTCCTCATTCATACTGCCTTACTGCCCTCTTAGGAAGTACGGCTCCTCATTCATACTGCCTTACTGCCCTCTTAGGAACTACCGGTCCTCATTCATACTGCCTTACTGCCCTCTTAAGAACTACTGGTCCTCATTCATACTGCCTTACTGCCCTCTTAGCAAGTACCGGTCCTCATTCATACTGCCTTACTGCCCTCTTAGGAACTACCATTCATCATTGGTACCATCTTACTGCCCTCTTAGGAACTACCGGTCCTCATTCGTACCATCTTACTGCCCTCTTAGGAACTACCGGTCCTCATTCATACTGCCTTACTGCCCTCTTAAGAACTACTGGTCCTCATTCATACTGCCTTACTGCCCTTCTTAGCAAGTACCGGTCCTCTTTCATGCAGCCTTACTGCCCTCTTAGGAAGTACCGGTCATCATTTATACTATCCTACTGCCCTCTTAGCAACTACTGATCATCATTCATACTGTCTTACTGCCCTCTTAGGAAGTAAAGGTCATCATTCATACTTTCTTGCTACTCTCTTAGGTGCTACTGGTCCTCATTCATACTGCCTTACTGCCCTCTTAGGAACTACCGGTCCTCATTCATACTGCCTTACTGCCCTCTTAGGAACTACCAGTCATCATTCGTACCATCTTACTGCCCTCTTACGAAAGACCGGTCCTCATTCGTACCATCTTACTGCCCTCTTAGGAGCTACTGGTCCTCATTCATAGAGCCTTACTGCCCTCTTAGGAAGTACCGGTCATCATTTATACTATCCTACTGCCCTCTTAGGAACTACTGATCATCATTCATACTGTCTTACTACCCTCTTAGGAAGTAAAGGTCATCATTCATACTGTCTTACTACTCTCTTAGGTGCTACTGGTCCTCATTCATACTGTCTTTCTGCCGTCTTAGGAACTACTGGTTCTCATTCATACCGTCTTACTGCCCTCTTAGGAGCTACCGGTCCTCATTCATACAGCCTTACTGCCCTCCAAGGAACTACCTGTCCTCATTCATACTGCCTTGCTGCCCCTCTTAGGAACTACCGGTCCTCATTCATACTGCCCTCTTAGGAACTACTGGTCCTCATTCATACTGCTTTACTGCCCGCTTAAGAAGTACCCGCCCTCATTCATACTGCCTTACAGCCCTCTTAGGAACTACCGGTCCTCAGTCATACTGCCTTACTGCCCTCTTAGGAAGTACCGGTCCTCATTCATACTGCCTGACTGCCCTCTTAGGAACTACCGGTGCTCATTCATACTGCCTTACTGCCCTCTTAGGAAGTACCAGTTTTCATTCATACTGCCTTACTGCCCTCTTAGGAACTAACGGTCCTCATTCATACTGCCTTACTGCCCTCTTAGGAACTACCAGTCATCATTCGTACCATCTTACTGCCCTCTTAGGAACTACCGGTCCTCATTCGTACCATCTTCCTGCCCTCTTAGGAGCTACTGGTCCTCATTCAGACAGCCTTACTGCCGTCTTAGGAAGTACCAGTCATCATTTATACTATCCTACCGCCCTCTTAGGAACTACTGATCATCATTCATAATGTCTTACTGCCCTCTTAGGAAGTAAAGGTCATCATTCATACTGTCTTACTACTCTCTTAGGTGCTACTGGTCCTCATTCATACTATCTTTCTGCCGTCTTAGGAACTACTGGTTCTCATTCATACCGTCTTACTGCCCTCTTAGGAAGTACTGATCATCATTCATACTGTCTTACTGCCCTCTTAGGAACTACCGGTCCTCATTCATACTGCCTTACTGCCCTCTTAGGAACTACTGGTCCTCATTCATACTGCCTTACTGCCCTCTTAAGAAGTACCGGCCCTCATTCATACTGCTTTACTGCCCTCTTAGGAACTACCGGTCCTCATTCATACTGCCTTACTGCCCTCTTAGGAACTACCGGTCCTCATTCGTACCATCTTACTGCCCTCTTAGGAACTACCGGTCCTCATTCAGACTGCCTTACTGCCCTCTTAGGAACTACCGGTTATCATTTATACTGCCTTACTGCCCTCTAAGGAAGTACCTTTCCTCATTCATACTGCATTCCTGCCCTCCAAGGAACTACCTGTCCTCATTCATACTGCCTTACTGCCCTCTTAGGAAGTACCGTTCATCATTTATACTGCCTTACTGCCCTCCAAGGAACTACCGGTCCTCATTCATACTACCTTACTGCCCTCTTAGGAACTACCTGTCCTCATTCATACTGCCTTACTACCCTCTTAGGAAGTACTGGTCATCATTCATACTGTCTTACTGCCCTCTTAGGAAGTATCATTCATCATTTATACTGCCTTACTGCCCTCCAAGGAACTACCTATCCTCATTCATACTGCCTTACTGCCCTCTTAGGAACTACCGGTCCTCATTCAGACTGCCTTACTGCCCTCTTAGGAACTACCGGTCATCATTTATACTGCCTTACTGCCCTCTAAGGAAGTACCGGTCCTCATTCATACTGCATTCCTGCCCTCCAAGGAACTACCTGTCCTCATTCATACTGCCTTACTGCCCTATTAGGAAGTACCGGTCCTCATTCATACTGCCTTACTGCCCTCCAAGGAACTACCTGTCCTCATTCATACTGCCTTACTGCCCTCTTAGGAAGTACCGGTCATCATTTATACTGCCTTACTGCCCTCTTAGGAACTACTGGTCCTCATTCATACTCCCTTACTGCCCTCTTAGGAAGTACTGATCATCATTCATACTGTCTTACTGCCCTCTTAGGAACTACCGGTCCTCATTCATACTGCTTTACTGCCCTCTTAGGAAGTACTGATCATCATTCATACTGTCTTACTGCCCTCTTAGGAAGTACTGGACATCATTCATACTGCCTTACTGCCCTCCAAGGAACTACCTGTCCTCATTCATACTGCCTTACTGCCCTCCAAGGAACTACCTGTCCTCATTCATACTGCTTTACTGCCCTCTTAGGAAGTACTGATCATCATTCATACTGTCTTACTGCCCTCTTAGTAAGTACTGGACATCATTCATACTGCCTTACTGCCCTCCAAGGAACTACCTGTCCTCATTCATACTGCCTTACTGCCCTCTTAGGAAGTACTGATCATCATTCATACTGTCTTACTGCCCTCTTAGGAAGTACTGGTCCTCATTCATACTGCCTTACTGCCCTCTTAGGAACTATGGGTCCTCATTCATACTGCCTTACTGCCCTCTTAAGAACTACCGGTCCTCATTCATACTGCCTTACTGCCCTCTTAGGAACTACCGGTCCTCATTCATACTGCCTTACTGCCCTCTTAGTTGCTACCGATCCTCACTTGTACTGCTGTACTGCCTTTTTGGAACTACTGGTCTTACTACATACTGCCTTACTGCCCTCTTAGGAACTACCGGTCCTCATTCATACTGCCTTACTGCCCTCTTAGGAAGTACGGGTCCTCATTCATACTGCCTTACTGCCCTCTTAGGAACTACCGGTCCTCATTCATACTGCCTTACTGCCCTCTTAAGAACTACTGGTCCTCATTCATACTGCCTTACTGCCCTCTTAGGAAGTAAAGGTCATCATTCATACTTTCTTGCTACTCTCTTAGGTGCTACTGGTCCTCATTCATACTGCCTTACTGCCCTCTTAGGAACTACCGGTCCTCATTCATACTGCCTTACTGCCCTCTTAGGAACTACCAGTCATCATTCGTACCATCTTACTGCTCTCTTACGTAAAGACCGGTCCTCATTCGTACCATCTTACTGCCCTCTTAGGAGCTACTGGTCCTCATTCATAGAGCCTTACTGCCCTCTTAGGAAGTACCGGTCATCATTTATACTATCCTACTGCCCTCTTAGGAACTACTGATCATCATTCATACTGTCTTACTACCCTCTTAGGAAGTAAAGGTCATCATTCATACTGTCTTACTACTCTCTTAGGTGCTACTGGTCCTCATTCATACTGTCTTTCTGCCGTCTTAGGAACTACTGGTTCTCATTCATACCGTCTTACTGCCCTCTTAGGAGCTACCGGTCCTCATTCATACAGCCTTACTGCCCTCCAAGGAACTACCTGTCCTCATTCATACTGCCTTGCTGCCCTCTTAGGAACTACCGGTCCTCATTCATACTGCCCTCTTAGGAACTACTGGTCCTCATTCATACTGCTTTACTGCCCGCTTAAGAAGTACCGGCCCTCATTCATACTGCCTTACAGCCCTCTTAGGAACTACCGGTCCTCAGTCATACTGCCTTACTGCCCTCTTAGGAAGTACCGGTCCTCATTCATACTGCCTGACTGCCCTCTTAGGAACTACCGGTGCTCATTCATACTGCCTTACTGCCCTCTTAGGAAGTACCAGTTTTCATTCATACTGCCTTACTGCCCTCTTAGGAACTAACGGTCCTCATTCATACTGCCTTACTGCCCTCTTAGGAACTACCAGTCATCATTCGTACCATCTTACTGCCCTCTTAGGAACTACCGGTCCTCATTCGTACCATCTTCCTGCCCTCTTGGGAGCTACTGGTCCTCATTCAAACAGCCTTACTGCCCTCTTAGGAAGTACCGGTCCTCATTCGTACCATCTTACTGCCCTCTTAGTAACTACCAGTCATCATTCATACTATCCTACTACTCTCTTAGGTGCTACTGGTCCTCATTCATACTGTCTTTCTGCCATCTTAGGAACTACTGGTTCTCCTTCATACCGTCTTACTGCCCTCTTAGGAACTACCAGTCATCATTCATACTGTCTTACTACCCTCTTAGGAAATACTGGTCTTCATTCATACTGTCTTACTGCCCTCTTTGGTGCTACCGGTCCTCACTTGTGCTGCTGTACTGCCCTTTTTGGAACTAGTGGCCTTACTCCATACTGTCTTACTGCCCTCTCAGGAAGTACTGGACATGATTAATACTGTCTTACTGCCCTCTTAGGAAGTACGGGTCCTCATTCATATTGTCTTACTGCTCTCTTAGGAAGTACTGTTCATCATTCATACTGCCTTACTGCCCTCTTAGGAACTACCGGTCCTCATTCGTACCATCTTACTGCCCTCTTAGGAACTACCGGTCCTCATTCAGACTGCCTTACTGCCCTCTTAGGAACTACCGGTTATCATTTATACTGCCTTACTGCCCTCTAAGGAAGTACCGGTCCTCATTCATACTGCATTCCTGCCCTCCAAGGAACTACCGGTCCTCATTCATACTGCCTTACTGCCCTCCAAGGAACTACCTGTCCTCATTCATACTGCCTTACTGCCCTCTTAGGAAGTACCGGTCATCATTTATACTGCCTTACTGCCCTCTTAGGAACTACTGGTCCTCATTCATACTCCCTTACTGCCCTCTTAGGAAGTACTGATCATCATTCATACTGTCTTACTGCCCTCTTAGGAACTACCGGTCCTCATTCATACTGCCTTACTGCCCTTCAAGGAACTACCTGTCCTCATTAATACTGCTTTACTGCCCTCTTAGGAAGTACTGATCATCATTCATACTGTCTTACTGCCCTCTTAGGAAGTACTGGACATCATTCATACTGCCTTACTGCCCTCCAAGGAACTACCTGTCCTCATTCATACTGCCTTACTGCCCTCTTAGGAAGTACTGATCATCATTCATACTGTCTTACTGCCCTCTTAGGAAGTACTGGTCCTCATTCATACTGCCTTACTGCCCTCTTAGGAACTATAGGTCCTCATTCATACTGCCTTACTGCCCTCTTAAGAACTACCGGTCCTCATTCATACTGCCTTACTGCCCTCTTAGGAACTACCGGTCCTCATTCATACTGCCTTACTGCCCTCTTAGTTGCTACCGATCCTCACTTGTACTGCTGTACTGCCTTTTTTGGAACTACTGGTCTTACTACATACTACCTTACTGCCCTCTTAGGAACTACCGGTCCTCATTCATACTGCCTTACTGCCCTCTTAGGAAGTACGGCTCCTCATTCATACTGCCTTACTGCCCTCTTAGGAACTACCGGTCCTCATTCATACTGCCTTACTGCCCTCTTAAGAACTACTGGTCCTCATTCATACTGCCTTACTGCCCTCTTAGCAAGTACCGGTCCTCATTCATACTGCCTTACTGCCCTCTTAGGAACTACCATTCATCATTGGTACCATCTTACTGCCCTCTTAGGAACTACCGGTCCTCATTCGTACCATCTTACTGCCCTCTTAGGAACTACCGGTCCTCATTCATACTGCCTTACTGCCCTCTTAAGAACTACTGGTCCTCATTCATACTGCCTTACTGCCCTCTTAGCAAGTACCGGTCCTCTTTCATGCAGCCTTACTGCCCTCTTAGGAAGTACCGGTCATCATTTATACTATCCTACTGCCCTCTTAGCAACTACTGATCATCATTCATACTGTCTTACTGCCCTCTTAGGAAGTAAAGGTCATCATTCATACTTTCTTGCTACTCTCTTAGGTGCTACTGGTCCTCATTCATACTGCCTTACTGCCCTCTTAGGAACTACCGGTCCTCATTCATACTGCCTTACTGCCCTCTTAGGAACTACCAGTCATCATTCGTACCATCTTACTGCCCTCTTACTGAAAGACCGGTCCTCATTCGTACCATCTTACTGCCCTCTTAGGAGCTACTGGTCCTCATTCATAGAGCCTTACTGCCCTCTTAGGAAGTACCGGTCATCATTTATACTATCCTACTGCCCTCTTAGGAACTACTGATCATCATTCATACTGTCTTACTACCCTCTTAGGAAGTAAAGGTCATCATTCATACTGTCTTACTACTCTCTTAGGTGCTACTGGTCCTCATTCATACTGTCTTTCTGCCGTCTTAGGAACTACTGGTTCTCATTCATACCGTCTTACTGCCCTCTTAGGAGCTACCGGTCCTCATTCATACAGCCTTACTGCCCTCCAAGGAACTACCTGTCCTCATTCATACTGCCTTGCTGCCCTCTTAGGAACTACCGGTCCTCATTCATACTGCCCTCTTAGGAACTACTGGTCCTCATTCATACTGCTTTACTGCCCGCTTAAGAAGTACCGGCCCTCATTCATACTGCCTTACAGCCCTCTTAGGAACTACCGGTCCTCAGTCATACTGCCTTACTGCCCTCTTAGGAAGTACCGGTCCTCATTCATACTGCCTGACTGCCCTCTTAGGAACTACCGGTGCTCATTCATACTGCCTTACTGCCCTCTTAGGAAGTACCAGTTTTCATTCATACTGCCTTACTGCCCTCTTAGGAACTAACGGTCCTCATTCATACTGCCTTACTGCCCTCTTAGGAACTACCAGTCATCATTCGTACCATCTTACTGCCCTCTTAGGAACTACCGGTCCTCATTCGTACCATCTTCCTGCCCTCTTAGGAGCTACTGGTCCTCATTCAGACAGCCTTACTGCCGTCTTAGGAAGTACCAGTCATCATTTATACTATCCTACCGCCCTCTTAGGAACTACTGATCATCATTCATAATGTCTTACTGCCCTCTTAGGAAGTAAAGGTCATCATTCATACTGTCTTACTACTCTCTTAGGTGCTACTGGTCCTCATTCATACTATCTTTCTGCCGTCTTAGGAACTACTGGTTCTCATTCATACCGTCTTACTGCCCTCTTAGGAAGTACTGATCATCATTCATACTGTCTTACTGCCCTCTTAGGAACTACCGGTCCTCATTCATACTGCCTTACTGCCCTCTTAGGAACTACTGGTCCTCATTCATACTGCCTTACTGCCCTCTTAAGAAGTACCGGCCCTCATTCATACTGCTTTACTGCCCTCTTAGGAACTACCGGTCCTCATTCATACTGCCTTACTGCCCTCTTAGGAACTACCGGTCCTCATTCGTACCATCTTACTGCCCTCTTAGGAACTACCGGTCCTCATTCAGACTGCCTTACTGCCCTCTTAGGAACTACCGGTTATCATTTATACTGCCTTACTGCCCTCTAAGGAAGTACCTTTCCTCATTCATACTGCATTCCTGCCCTCCAAGGAACTACCTGTCCTCATTCATACTGCCTTACTGCCCTATTAGGAAGTACCGGTCCTCATTCATACTGCCTTACTGCCCTCCAAGGAACTACCTGTCCTCATTCATACTGCCTTACTGCCCTCTTAGGAAGTACCGGTCATCATTTATACTGCCTTACTGCCCTCTTAGGAACTACTGGTCCTCATTCATACTCCCTTACTGCCCTCTTAGGAAGTACTGATCATCATTCATACTGTCTTACTGCCCTCTTAGGAACTACCGGTCCTCATTCATACTGCCTTACTGCCCTTCAAGGAACTACCTGTCCTCATTAATACTGCTTTACTGCCCTCTTAGGAAGTACTGATCATCATTCATACTGTCTTACTGCCCTCTTAGGAAGTACTGGACATCATTCATACTGCCTTACTGCCCTCCAAGGAACTACCTGTCCTCATTCATACTGCCTTACTGCCCTCTTAGGAAGTACTGATCATCATTCATACTGTCTTACTGCCCTCTTAGGAAGTACTGGTCCTCATTCATACTGCCTTACTGCCCTCTTAGGAACTATAGGTCCTCATTCATACTGCCTTACTGCCCTCTTAAGAACTACCGGTCCTCATTCATACTGCCTTACTGCCCTCTTAGGAACTACCGGTCCTCATTCATACTGCCTTACTGCCCTCTTAGTTGCTACCGATCCTCACTTGTACTGCTGTACTGCCTTTTTGGAACTACTGGTCTTACTACATACTGCCTTACTGCCCTCTTAGGAACTACCGGTCCTCATTCATACTGCCTTACTGCCCTCTTAGGAAGTACGGCTCCTCATTCATACTGCCTTACTGCCCTCTTAGGAACTACCGGTCCTCATTCATACTGCCTTACTGCCCTCTTAAGAACTACTGGTCCTCATTCATACTGCCTTACTGCCCTCTTAGCAAGTACCGGTCCTCATTCATACTGCCTTACTGCCCTCTTAGGAACTACCATTCATCATTGGTACCATCTTACTGCCCTCTTAGGAACTACCGGTCCTCATTCGTACCATCTTACTGCCCTCTTAGGAACTACCGGTCCTCATTCATACTGCCTTACTGCCCTCTTAAGAACTACTGGTCCTCATTCATACTGCCTTACTGCCCTCTTAGCAAGTACCGGTCCTCATTCATGCAGCCTTACTGCCCTCTTAGGAAGTACCGGTCATCATTTGTACTATCCTACTGCCCTCTTAGCAACTACTGATCATCATTCATACTGTCTTACTGCCCTCTTAGGAAGTAAAGGTCATCATTCATACTTTCTTGCTACTCTCTTAGGTGCTACTGGTCCTCATTCATACTGCCTTACTGCCCTCTTAGGAACTACCGGTCCTCATTCATACTGCCTTACTGCCCTCTTAGGAACTACCAGTCATCATTCGTACCATCTTACTGCCCTCTTACGAAAGACCGGTCCTCATTCGTACCATCTTACTGCCCTCTTAGGAGCTACTGGTCCTCATTCATAGAGCCTTACTGCCCTCTTAGGAAGTACCGGTCATCATTTATACTATCCTACTGCCCTCTTAGGAACTACTGATCATCATTCATACTGTCTTACTACCCTCTTAGGAAGTAAAGGTCATCATTCATACTGTCTTACTACTCTCTTAGGTGCTACTGGTCCTCATTCATACTGTCTTTCTGCCGTCTTAGGAACTACTGGTTCTCATTCATACCGTCTTACTGCCCTCTTAGGAGCTACCGGTCCTCATTCATACAGCCTTACTGCCCTCCAAGGAACTACCTGTCCTCATTCATACTGCCTTGCTGCCCTCTTAGGAACTACCGGTCCTCATTCATACTGCCCTCTTAGGAACTACTGGTCCTCATTCATACTGCTTTACTGCCCGCTTAAGAAGTACCGGCCCTCATTCATACTGCCTTACAGCCCTCTTAGGAACTACCGGTCCTCAGTCATACTGCCTTACTGCCCTCTTAGGAAGTACCGGTCCTCATTCATACTGCCTGACTGCCCTCTTAGGAACTACCGGTGCTCATTCATACTGCCTTACTGCCCTCTTAGGAAGTACCAGTTTTCATTCATACTGCCTTACTGCCCTCTTAGGAACTAACGGTCCTCATTCATACTGCCTTACTGCCCTCTTAGGAACTACCAGTCATCATTCGTACCATCTTACTGCCCTCTTAGGAACTACCGGTCCTCATTCGTACCATCTTCCTGCCCTCTTAGGAGCTACTGGTCCTCATTCAGACAGCCTTACTGCCGTCTTAGGAAGTACCAGTCATCATTTATACTATCCTACCGCCCTCTTAGGAACTACTGATCATCATTCATAATGTCTTACTGCCCTCTTAGGAAGTAAAGGTCATCATTCATACTGTCTTACTACTCTCTTAGGTGCTACTGGTCCTCATTCATACTATCTTTCTGCCGTCTTAGGAACTACTGGTTCTCATTCATACCGTCTTACTGCCCTCTTAGGAAGTACTGATCATCATTCATACTGTCTTACTGCCCTCTTAGGAACTACCGGTCCTCATTCATACTGCCTTACTGCCCTCTTAGGAACTACTGGTCCTCATTCATACTGCCTTACTGCCCTCTTAAGAAGTACCGGCCCTCATTCATACTGCTTTACTGCCCTCTTAGGAACTACCGGTCCTCATTCATACTGCCTTACTGCCCTCTTAGGAACTACCGGTCCTCATTCGTACCATCTTACTGCCCTCTTAGGAACTACTGGTCCTCATTCAAACAGCCTTACTGCCCTCTTAGGAAGTACCGGTCCTCATTCGTACCATCTTACTGCCCTCTTAGTAACTACCAGTCATCATTCATACTATCCTACTACTCTCTTAGGTGCTACTGGTCCTCATTCATACTGTCTTTCTGCCATCTTAGGAACTACTGGTTCTCCTTCATACCGTCTTACTGCCCTCTTAGGAACTACCAGTCATCATTCATACTGTCTTACTACCCTCTTAGGAAATACTGGTCTTCATTCATACTGTCTTACTGCCCTCTTTGGTGCTACCGGTCCTCACTTGTGCTGCTGTACTGCCCTTTTTGGAACTAGTGGCCTTACTCCATACTGTCTTACTGCCCTCTCAGGAAGTACTGGACATGATTAATACTGTCTTACTGCCCTCTTAGGAAGTACGGGTCCTCATTCATATTGTCTTACTGCTCTCTTAGGAAGTACTGTTCATCATTCATACTGCCTTACTGGCCTCTTAGGAACTACCGGTCCTCATTCGTACCATCTTACTGCCCTCTTAGGAACTACCGGTCCTCATTCAGACTGCCTTACTGCCCTCTTAGGAACTACCGGTTATCATTTATACTGCCTTACTGCCCTCTAAGGAAGTACCGGTCCTCATTCATACTGCATTCCTGCCCTCCAAGGAACTACCTGTCCTCATTCATACTGCCTTACTGCCCTATTAGGAAGTACCGGTCCTCATTCATACTGCCTTACTGCCCTCCAAGGAACTACCTGTCCTCATTCATACTGCCTTACTGCCCTCTTAGGAAGTACCGGTCATCATTTATACTGCCTTACTGCCCTCTTAGGAACTACTGGTCCTCATTCATACTCCCTTACTGCCCTCTTAGGAAGTACTGATCATCATTCATACTGTCTTACTGCCCTCTTAGGAACTACCGGTCCTCATTCATACTGCCTTACTGCCCTTCAAGGAACTACCTGTCCTCATTAATACTGCTTTACTGCCCTCTTAGGAAGTACTGATCATCATTCATACTGTCTTACTGCCCTCTTAGGAAGTACTGGACATCATTCATACTGCCTTACTGCCCTCCAAGGAACTACCTGTCCTCATTCATACTGCCTTACTGCCCTCTTAGGAAGTACTGATCATCATTCATACTGTCTTACTGCCCTCTTAGGAAGTACTGGTCCTCATTCATACTGCCTTACTGCCCTCTTAGGAACTATAGGTCCTCATTCATACTGCCTTACTGCCCTCTTAAGAACTACCGGTCCTCATTCATACTGCCTTACTGCCCTCTTAGGAACTACCGGTCCTCATTCATACTGCCTTACTGCCCTCTTAGTTGCTACCGATCCTCACTTGTACTGCTGTACTGCCTTTTTTGGAACTACTGGTCTTACTACATACTGCCTTACTGCCCTCTTAGGAACTACCGGTCCTCATTCATACTGCCTTACTGCCCTCTTAGGAAGTACGGCTCCTCATTCATACTGCCTTACTGCCCTCTTAGGAACTACCGGTCCTCATTCATACTGCCTTACTGCCCTCTTAAGAACTACTGGTCCTCATTCATACTGCCTTACTGCCCTCTTAGCAAGTACCGGTCCTCATTCATACTGCCTTACTGCCCTCTTAGGAACTACCATTCATCATTGGTACCATCTTACTGCCCTCTTAGGAACTACCGGTCCTCATTCGTACCATCTTACTGCCCTCTTAGGAACTACCGGTCCTCATTCATACTGCCTTACTGCCCTCTTAAGAACTACTGGTCCTCATTCATACTGCCTTACTGCCCTCTTAGCAAGTACCGGTCCTCTTTCATGCAGCCTTACTGCCCTCTTAGGAAGTACCGGTCATCATTTATACTATCCTACTGCCCTCTTAGCAACTACTGATCATCATTCATACTGTCTTACTGCCCTCTTAGGAAGTAAAGGTCATCATTCATACTTTCTTGCTACTCTCTTAGGTGCTACTGGTCCTCATTCATACTGCCTTACTGCCCTCTTAGGAACTACCGGTCCTCATTCATACTGCCTTACTGCCCTCTTAGGAACTACCAGTCATCATTCGTACCATCTTACTGCCCTCTTACGAAAGACCGGTCCTCATTCGTACCATCTTACTGCCCTCTTAGGAGCTACTGGTCCTCATTCATAGAGCCTTACTGCCCTCTTAGGAAGTACCGGTCATCATTTATACTATCCTACTGCCCTCTTAGGAACTACTGATCATCATTCATACTGTCTTACTACCCTCTTAGGAAGTAAAGGTCATCATTCATACTGTCTTACTACTCTCTTAGGTGCTACTGGTCCTCATTCATACTGTCTTTCTGCCGTCTTAGGAACTACTGGTTCTCATTCATACCGTCTTACTGCCCTCTTAGGAGCTACCGGTCCTCATTCATACAGCCTTACTGCCCTCCAAGGAACTACCTGTCCTCATTCATACTGCCTTGCTGCCCTCTTAGGAACTACCGGTCCTCATTCATACTGCCCTCTTAGGAACTACTGGTCCTCATTCATACTGCTTTACTGCCCGCTTAAGAAGTACCGGCCCTCATTCATACTGCCTTACAGCCCTCTTAGGAACTACCGGTCCTCAGTCATACTGCCTTACTGCCCTCTTAGGAAGTACCGGTCCTCATTCATACTGCCTGACTGCCCTCTTAGGAACTACCGGTGCTCATTCATACTGCCTTACTGCCCTCTTAGGAAGTACCAGTTTTCATTCATACTGCCTTACTGCCCTCTTAGGAACTAACGGTCCTCATTCATACTGCCTTACTGCCCTCTTAGGAACTACCAGTCATCATTCGTACCATCTTACTGCCCTCTTAGGAACTACCGGTCCTCATTCGTACCATCTTCCTGCCCTCTTAGGAGCTACTGGTCCTCATTCAGACAGCCTTACTGCCGTCTTAGGAAGTACCAGTCATCATTTATACTATCCTACCGCCCTCTTAGGAACTACTGATCATCATTCATAATGTCTTACTGCCCTCTTAGGAAGTAAAGGTCATCATTCATACTGTCTTACTACTCTCTTAGGTGCTACTGGTCCTCATTCATACTATCTTTCTGCCGTCTTAGGAACTACTGGTTCTCATTCATACCGTCTTACTGCCCTCTTAGGAAGTACTGATCATCATTCATACTGTCTTACTGCCCTCTTAGGAACTACCGGTCCTCATTCATACTGCCTTACTGCCCTCTTAGGAACTACTGGTCCTCATTCATACTGCCTTACTGCCCTCTTAAGAAGTACCGGCCCTCATTCATACTGCTTTACTGCCCTCTTAGGAACTACCGGTCCTCATTCATACTGCCTTACTGCCCTCTTAGGAACTACCGGTCCTCATTCGTACCATCTTACTGCCCTCTTAGGAACTACTGGTCCTCATTCAAACAGCCTTACTGCCCTCTTAGGAAGTACCGGTCCTCATTCGTACCATCTTACTGCCCTCTTAGTAACTACCAGTCATCATTCATACTATCCTACTACTCTCTTAGGTGCTACTGGTCCTCATTCATACTGTCTTTCTGCCATCTTAGGAACTACTGGTTCTCCTTCATACCGTCTTACTGCCCTCTTAGGAACTACCAGTCATCATTCATACTGTCTTACTACCCTCTTAGGAAATACTGGTCTTCATTCATACTGTCTTACTGCCCTCTTTGGTGCTACCGGTCCTCACTTGTGCTGCTGTACTGCCCTTTTGGAACTAGTGGCCTTACTCCATACTGTCTTACTGCCCTCTCAGGAAGTACTGGACATGATTAATACTGTCTTACTGCCCTCTTAGGAAGTACGGGTCCTCATTCATATTGTCTTACTGCTCTCTTAGGAAGTACTGTTCATCATTCATACTGTCTTACTGCCTTCTTAGGTGCTACTGGTCCTCATTCATACTACCTTACTGCCCTCTTAGGAACTACCGGTCCTCATTCATACTGCCTTACTGCTCTCTTAGGAAGTATTGGTCATCATTCATACTGTCTTACTGCCCTCTTAGGTGCTACCTGTCCTCATTCATACTATCCTACTGCCCTCTTAGGTGCTACCTGTCCTCATTCATACTGTCTTACTGCCCTCTTAGGTGCTACTAGCTCTCATTCGTACTGCTGTACTGCCCTCTTAGGAACTACCAGTCCTCATTCATACTGTCTGACTGCCCTCTTAGGAAGTACTGGTCATCATTCATACTGTCTTACTGCCTCCTTAGGTGCTACTTGTCCTCATTCATACTGTCTGACTGCCTTCTTAGGAATTACCAGTCCTCATTCGTACTGCTGTGCTGCCCTCTTGGGAACTACCAATCTTCATTCATACTGCCTTACTGCCCTCTTAGGTGCTACCAGTCCTCATTCATACTGTCTTACTTCCATCTTCGATGCTACCGGTCCTCATTTGTACTGCTGCGTGGGCCTCTTTAGAACTACTGGTCCTCATTCATACTGTCTTACTGCCCTCCCAGGTGCTACCAGTCCTTATTCACACTGCTGACCTGCCCTCTTAGGAAATATTACTAGTCCTCACTCATACTGGCCTACTTCCCTTTAATGAACTACCATTTGTATTGCCCTGCTGCCCTTCTATGAACTCAAAGTTCTCATTCAAACTGCCCTACTGCTCTGTCATGGTTATTCAGCCCTCATTCATACTGCCCAACTGCCCTGTTAGGTACTACCAGTTCTCATGCACACTGCCCTTCTGCCCTGTTCGGTACTACCAGTTCTCATGCACACTGCCCTTCTGCCCTGTTCGGTACTACCAGTTCTCATGTACTCCCCTTCTGCCCTGTTCGGTACTACCAGTTCTCATGCACACTGCCCTTCTGCCGTGTTAGGTACTACCAGTTCTCATGCACACTGCCCTTCTGCCCTGTTCGGTACTACCAGTTCTCATGCACACTGCCCTTCTGCCCTGTTCGGTACTACCAGTTCTCATGTACTCCCCTTCTGCCCTGTTAGGTACTACCAGTTCTCATGCACACTGCCCTTCTGCCCTGTTAGGTACCACCAGTTCTCATGCACACTGCCCTTCTGCCCTGTTAGGTTCTACCAGTTCTCATGCACACTGCCCTTCTACCCTGTTAGGTTCTACCAGTTCTCATGCACATTGCCCTTCTGCCCTGTTAGGTACTACCAGTTCTCATGCACACTGCCCTTCTGCCCTGTTAGGTACTATGAGTTCTCATGCACACTGCCCAACTGCCCTGTTAGATACTACCAGTTCTCATGCACAATGCCCTTCTGCCCTGTTACGTACTACCAGTTCTCATGCACACTGCCCTTCTGCCCTGTTACGTACTACCAGTTCTCATGCACACTGCCCTTCTGCCCTGTTAGGTGCTACCAGTTCTCATGCACACTGCCCTTCTGCCCTGTTACGTACTACCAGTTCTCATGCACACTGCCCTTCTGCCCTGTTACGTACTACCAATTCTCATGCACACTGCCCTTCTGCCCTGTTAGGTACTACCAGCTCTCATGCACACTGCCCTTCTGCCCTGTTAGGTACCACCAGTTCTCATGCACACTGCCCTTCTGCCCTGTTAGGTGCTACCAGTTCTCATGCACACTGCCCTTCTGCCCTGTTAGGTGCTACCAGTTCTCATGCACACTGCCCTTCTGCCCTGTTAGGTGCTATGAGTTCTCATGCACACTGCCCTTCTGCCCTGTTAAGTACCACCAGTTCTCATGCACACTGCCCTTCTGTCCTGTTCGGTTCTACCAGTTCTCAGGCACACTGCCCTTCTGCCCTCTTAGGTTCTACCAGTTCTCATGCACACTGCCCTTCTGCCCTGTTAGGTACCACCAGTTCTCATGCACACCGCCCTTCTGCCCTGTTGGGTTCTACCAGTTCTCATGCACACTGCCCTTCTGCCCTCTTAGGTGCTACCAGTTCTCATGCACACTGCCCTTCTGCCCTGTACAGTACTACCAGTTCTCATGCACACTGCCCTTCTGCCCTGTTCGGTACTACCAGTTCTCATGCACGCTGCCCTTCTGCCCTGTTCGGTACTACCAGTTCTCATGTACACTGCCCTTCTGCCCTGTTAGGTACTACCAGTTCTCATGCACACTGCCCTTCTGCCCTGTTAGGTACCACCAGTTCTCATGCACACTGCCCTTCTGCCCTCTTAGGTACTACCAGTTCTCATGCACACTGCCCTTCTGCTGTTAGGTGCGACCAGTTCTCATGCACACTACCCTTCTGCCCTGTTAGGTGCAGCCAGTTCTCATGCACACTGCCCTTCTGCCCTGTTGGGTTCTACCAGTTCTCATGCACACTGCCCTTCTGCTCTGTTAGGTACTACCAGTTCTCATGCACACTGCCCTTCTGCCCTGTTTGGTGCTACCAGTTCTCATGCACACTGCCCTTCTGCCCTGTTAAGTACCACCAGTTCTCATGCACACTGCCCTGTTTGGTACTACCAGTTCTCATGCACAGTGCCCTTCTGCCATGTTAGGTTCTACCGGTTCTCATGCACACTGCCTTTCTGCCCTGTTAGGTACTATGAGTTCTCATGCACACTGCCCTTCTGCTGTGTTAGGTTCTACCAGTTCTCATGCCCACTGCCCTTCTCCCCTGTTAGGTACCACCAGTTCTCATGCACACTGCCCTTCTGCCCTGTTCGGTACCACCAGTTCTCATGCACACTGCCCTTCTGCCCTGTTCGGTACTACCAGTTCTCATGCACACTGGCCTTCTGCCCTGTTAGGTGCTACCAGTTCTCATGCACACTGCCCTTCTGCGCTGTTAGGTGCTACCAGTTCTCATGCACACTGCCCTTCTGCCCTGTTAGGTACCACCAGTTCTCATGCACACTGCCCTTCTGCCCTGTTCGGTACCACCAGTTCTCATGCACACTGCCCTTCTGCCCTGTTCGGTACTACCAGTTCTCATGCACACTGGCCTTCTGCCCTGGTACTACCAGTTCTCATGCACACTGCCCTTCTGCCCTGTTAGGTACCACCAGTTCTCATGCACACTGCCCTTCTGCCCTGTTCGGTACTACCAGTTCTCATGCACACTGCCCTTCTGCTCTGCTAGGTGCTACCAGTTCTCATGCACACTGCCCTTCTGCCCTGTTAGTTGCGACCAGTTCTCATGCACACTGCCCTTCTGCCCTGTTAGGTTCTACCAGTTCTCATGCACACTGCCCTTCTGCCCTGTTAGGTTCTACCAGTTCTCATGCACACTGCCCTTCTGCCCTGCTAGGTGCTACCAGTTCTCATGCACACTGCCCTTCTGCCCTGTTAGGTGCTACCAGTTCTCATGCACACTGCCCTTCTGCCCTGCTAGGTGCTACCAGTTCTCATGCACACTGCCCTTCCTGCCCTGTTAGTTGCGACCAGTTCTCATGCACACTGCCCTTCTGCCCTGTTCGGTACTACCAATTCTCATGCACACTGGCCTTCTGCCCTGGTACTACCAGTTCTCATGCACACTGCCCTTCTGCCCTGTTCGGTACTACCAGTTCTCATGCACACTGCCCTTCTGCCGTGTTAGGTACTACCAGTTCTCATGCACACTGCCCTTCTGCCCTGCTAGGTGCTACCAGTTCTCATGCACACTGCCCTTCTGCCCTGTTCGGTACCACCAGTTCTCATGCACACTGCCCTTCTGCCCTGTTCGGTACCACCAGTTCTCATGCACACTGCCCTTCTGCCCTGTTCGGTACCACCAGTTCTCATGCACACTGCCCTTCTGCCCTGTTCGGTACTACCAGTTCTCATGCACACTGGCCTTCTGCCCTGTTAGGTGCTACCAGTTCTCATGCACACTGCCCTTCTGCCCTGTTAGGTGATACCAGTTCTCATGCACACTGCCCTTCTGCCCTGTTAGGTACCACCAGTTCTCATGCACACTGCCCTTCTGCCCTGTTCGGTACCACCAGTTCTCATGCACACTGCCCTTCTGCCCTGTTCGGTACTACCAGTTCTCATGCACACTGCCCTTCTGCCCTGGTACTACCAGTTCTCATGCACACTGCCCTTCTGCCCTGTTCGGTACTACCAGTTCTCATGCACACTGCCCTTCTGCCCTGCTAGGTGCTACCAGTTCTCATGCACACTGCCCTTCTGCCCTGTTAGTTGCGACCAGTTCTCATGCACACTGCCCTTCTGCCCTGTTAGGTTCTACCAGTTTTCATGCACACTGCCCTTCTGCCCTGTTAGGTTCTACCAGTTCTCATGCACACTGCCCTTCTGCCCTGCTAGGTGCTACCAGTTCTCATGCACACTGCCCTTCTGCCCTGTTAGGTGCTACCAGTTCTCATGCACACTGCCCTTCTGCCCTGCTAGGTGCTACCAGTTCTCATGCACACTGCCCTTCTGCCCTGTTAGTTGCGACCAGTTCTCATGCACACTGCCCTTCTGCCCTGTTCGGTACTACCAGTTCTCATGCACACTGGCCTTCTGCCCTGGTACTACCAGTTCTCATGCACACTGCCCTTCTGCCCTGTTCGGTACTACCAGTTCTCATGCACACTGCCCTTCTGCCGTGTTAGGTACTACCAGTTCTCATGCACACTGCCTTCTGCCCTGGTACTACCAGTTCTCATGCACACTGCCCTTCTGCCCTGTTAGGTGCTACCAGTTCTCATGCACACTGCCCTTCTGCCCTGTTAGGTGCTACCAGTTCTCATGCACACTGCCCTTCTGCCCTGTTCGGTACTACCAGTTCTCATGCACACTGCCCTTCTGCCGTGTTAGGTGCTACCAGTTCTCATGCACACTGCCCTTCTGCCCTGTTAGGTGCTACCAGTTCTCATGCACACTGCCCTTCTGCCCTGTTAGGTGCTACCAGTTCTCATGCACACTGCCCTTCTGCCCTGTTAGGTGCTACCAGTTCTCATGCACACTGCCCTTCTGCCCTGTTAGGTGCTACCAGTTCTCATGCACACTGCCCTTCTGCCCTGTTCGGTACTACCAGTTCTCATGCACACTGCCCTTCTGCCGTGTTAGGTACTATCAGTTCTCATGCACACTGCCCTTCTGCCCTGTTAGGTTCTACCAGTTCTCATGCACACTGCCCTTCTGCCCTGTTAGGTGCTACCAGTTCTCATGCACACTGCCCTTCTGCCCTGTTAGGTGCTACCAGTTCTCATGCACACTGCCCTTCTGCCCTGTTCGGTACTACCAGTTCTCATGCACACTGCCCTTCTGCCGTGTTAGGTACTACCAGTTCTCATGCACACTGCCCTTCTGCCCTGTTAGGTTCTACCAGTTCTCATGCACACTGCCCTTCTGCCCTGTTAGGTGCTACCAGTTCTCATGCACACTGCCCTTCTGCCCTGTTAGGTGCTACCAGTTCTCATGCACACTGCCCTTCTGCCCTGTTAGGTGCTACCAGTTCTCATGCACACTGCCCTTCTGCCCTGTTAGGTGCTACCAGTTCTCATGCACACTGCCCTTCTGCCCTGTTATGTGCTACCAGTTCTCATGCAGGTGGAGAAGTGTGGCTCAATGGTTAGAGCGGCAGACCATGATGCAGAGATCTGGCCCGGGACCAGGGTTCAATTCCCGCCTCAGCGGGTCTTGGGCTCAATTTCCTCGGACCTGATAATTCTCGCCTCGGTGCCTATTCTAATCATGGGTCCCACTCTGCAACTCTGGGCAATAGCTTGCTTAATCTCCACAACGGCCCCAACAGCGCTGGGATGCCTGGCTTCACCCTGGGGGTGCCCAGGAGTGGACATTTCACAGGGAAAAGCCAGGAAGGGTTCCACAGCGGTATGCGTACAGCGCCAGGACACCCCTTTGGGGGTATAAGTGCGCTTTACAAGTACAAATTTCATTTCATTTCATGCACACTGCCCTTCTGCCCTGTTAGGTACCACCAGTCCTCCTATGGACCTCTTTACCTCTTACTGATTGAATCCTCTTGACCCACTGGTCTCCTGGACAGTGCTTTCTGCCCACCGCCTGCCACGCCCACAAGACTGTCTGACGCTCATGTACCGCTGTAACTCAGACAACGCCCCGAGAGTATTGAATCTTCTAACCTCTGCCCAGGTGACATTCCAGACTGATCCTTCACACCAACTGCAACAACATATTTACATCAAACAAAAGCCCCTATGCACCTACCATTTATATGGGAAAACAGCCAACACCCAGAGACAGCCAAAACCCAACAACAACCATGGATCACCTCCAGCAAAACAAGCACTGGCAAGGACAGAAGGTCTGGCATTAGCAAGAAGAGTGCAATGGTTGTTTAGGTCTGGCCTTTGAGACAACTTTAGATGTTTTGCAGGACTAATATTCTTTGTCCAAATTGTATACCTACTGTTCAGACACAGAGGGGCTTTTAGACAAAAGTCTAAATCGGTTGGCCTGTTAAATGGGTTGTTACATTTTCCTTTGCCTATCACAGCATAGAGTGGGGGCAATGGGTCAGCCCGCGTTACCCATTTGTTCTCTTCACTTTGAGTGACTGGATAAATCCTGTGTACTTTATTCACTTCCACCTAAAAGTAGGTCATTTCTCTTAAGTGACAAAGCTGGTTCAAAGTGCAATGTTTCTTTTTGTATTTTTTTTTTAAAATTAACTACACCTATTGGAGTTTACGGCATAGGGCAACGGGCCAGCCCACTTGGCTGTGAGTGGGACATACTGCCCTTTCACAAAGAGCACGTAAACACAAAGTATTCCCTTCGGCGGAGGGACTCATATCTCAGTGACAGCTTTCAGAGACCCCAAACCATTTTTTGCTTTTAGCCACTGTTTTTTTCTGTTTAGGTCGACAATAATGTTTTGCAAAAATTATGACAAAAGAAAACAAGCACTGACAAAGCCAAAAATGTTGCAATAAATACCAGAGCTACTGACTTTGCTAATGCTTCCTGAAGTTGGTATAATCAAGTGACATTGTAGAACTGTAGCGGCCTGCAATTTGGGCTCCTTGATAGGTGGTGATGCATTCTAGTCTCCTTCATAAACAATAATAATGCAAATACAAGGTGCATCGGAAAGGATTGTTATTATAAAAAAAACAACACTAGTAAAACACTTTTTTTTTACATTTAAATTTTTATTCCAAGCACATGGCAGCCACATTTAGGTAGCAGCATATTCTCTTTTTCTTTTTTTTCTGCTAAATTGATGCAATAAAAAATCATTAACCATCATTCCAGCTTGCCAAGACCAGACCTACTGCTTTTGCCGTTGCTCAAAATGTATTCATTTTTGCAAAGATGTGCAATATGAAAAAAGACAAATGGATATATTTTTTCACTGGCACTGAAATGCAGTCCTTTGCAGGCAACTGTGCATGTGTGATCTGGCAAAATGTATGACTCATAGGTCACTGGGCCCACTGGACGAAGGGGGCTGGCCCATTGCCGCGTGAAGTCGGCTATGATGGGTGGGAGCAAATTGTGAATAGAACTTGAACAGTCCAATGGATGAAGAGAACTGATTGAGAGCCTCGGTATGTGTAAGTGTGAGTGAGCTATTATGTATGTATGTATGTATGTATGTATGTATGTACGTATGTATGTATGTATGTACGTATGTATGTATGAATGTATGTATGTGGATATGTATGCATGTATGTATGTATGTATGTGTATATGTATGTATGTATGCATGTATGTATGTATATATATATATATATATATATATATATATATTTCTCAAATGCTCTGTTTTCAGTGGCGCACTCCACAGCAGGTAAAACAACATGGAATTGCCATTAGAAGGTCGCTCTTCCTCCGTAATTGCTGCCTTTCGCCGACGCGTTTCAAAGCTGTTCGCTTTTTCTTCTGGGCGTGATGGCTGGAAGCGGAATTGCTTTCCCACGTGTATTCAATCCCTTTTATGCTTGGTAGCACACAGTGCATGTTGGGATTTGTATGCTTAGTAGCTAAAAATACGGGGAAATGCAAATGGTGTTATTACCCACAGTGGGTCCCGCAATCCATTGCCTTTATTATAAGGGTTTACAGTAACTCCTTGGACAGGAAACCTTCCGATGTTCGTGGCACAGCAGGAACCCCAATTGACAGTAGGAAGCACTTCATTCCGGGGCTCACTGGAGAGCCTTATTGATACAGTGACTGGCCAAGGAGTTACTGTAAATCCTTATAATAAAGGCAATGGATTGCGGGACCCACTGTGGGTAAAAACACTATTTGCATTTCCCCGTATTCTTACAACAAGCTACTAAGCATACAAATCCCAACATGCACTGAGTGCTACTAAGCATAAAAGGGATTGAATACACGTGGGAAAGCAATTCCGCTTCCAGCCATCACGCCCAGAAGAAAAGCGAACAGCTTTGAAACGCGTCGGCGAAAGGCAGCAATCACGGTGGAAGAGCGACCTCTAATGGCATTTCAATGTTTGTTTTACCTGCTGTGAGTGCGCCGCTGAAAACAGAGCATTTGGAGAAATATATATATATATATATATATATATATATATATATATATGCATGGACGTATGTGTGTATGTATGTTTGTATGTATATATGTATGTATATATATATATATATATATATATATATGCATGTATGTATGTTTGTATGTATGTATGCATGCATGTATGTTTGTATGTATGTATGCATGCATGTATGTATGCATGTATGAATGTTTGCATGTATGTATGTATGTACTGGCGTTACCTTCTGTGGATGACGCTGTTTTGCGGGGGAGAACACACAAAAGCTTCAATACCCTTTGCCAGGTGTTCGTTAACTTCATGGATTCCTTGGGGTTAGCCGCAAACCGTTCTCAAACCTTCACTATGTTTTGTGGCCCCAAATCCGTGGAGATGAAGAGTGTATTTCTGCAGGGCCGTCCTGTTGCTACTACACAGGACTTTTCCCATCTGGGATGGATTTTTTGATGCTAGGGGTAGTTGGGGTCCCTGTAAATATAAAACCTCCCAAAGGTTTTCCAATGCTGCAGGCTACATTATTATTATTTGGTTTTTGTTAAGCGCACATATCACCCAGAAGGGTCTCATGGCGCTGTAGCGGGTTGGATGTAGGGAAATCATTCACGACGTAGAAAATGTCTAAAACAGCAAGATTTTAAGCTCCTTTTTGAACAGTCTGTGGTCTTTAATGGCTCGAAGTTGCGTTGGAAGCTCGTTCCAAAAAAGAGGGGCTAAGTGGGAAAAGGACCTGCCACCATTGCTGGCGGTTCGGACCCTAAAAGGGGTAAGTAAATATTATGTTCCCGACCTGAGATTCTTTTTGGGTACATACCAATTAACCTTACTCGCCAGATACCTCGGCCCATTTCCATACACAGACATATGTGTTCGGCAGATGAGCTTGAAACAAACACGTTTCCTAATCGGGAGCCAATGTAGGGATTTTAAGCTGAGAGCAGATGGGGACCAAAATGGAAGATTCAACACCAGTCTGGCAGCGGTGTTCTGCGACACCTGAAGTCTAGTATATAGTTCTTCATTGATGGAGCCATCAACGCATTTCCAAAGTCTAGACGACTGATTATCAAACCCTGGACGAGTGATTTCCTGGGTTCCAAAGGAATCCATTTGAAGATTTTATGTAGGGTTCGCATAATGCCATAGCAGGTGCCCAGGATATGATTTACATGGTCCTTCATGGACAATTTGTCGTCTATTTTTACACCAAGCTTTGGTACCATGGGTTTTGGGGAAGAACAGAGGCGCAGGCTAGTAGGCCACCAATTATTTGACCAGAGTTCATGTGCTTTTCCAAATAGTATTACCTCAGTCTTACTTGCGTTGAGCTGAAGGTGGTTGGTTTGCATCCAAGTGTTTATATGAATCAGGCAGCTTTTAAATCTGATTCTGGTGTTCGTTGGGTTAGGTCCAAGGGTAGTTAGCAACTGGGTATCATCTGCATACGAAACTACGTCAAACCCATACGATCTGATTACCCTTGCCAATGGTGCAACATAAATGTTAAACAACATGGGGCTGTGACCGAAACCTGGAGGACTCCCTTATCTACCATCGAACTACGGGAGACTAGTGATCCTAGTTGCACACTGGTGGTCCGTCCTTTTAAGTAGTTTCTCAGCCAGTTGAGGGCGTTGCCGCAGACTCCTATCTCCTCTAACCTCTGTATTAAGATTGCGTGAGATATGGTATCGAGGACAGCAGGTAGATCTAATAAGACCAGCATTGCTGACTGCCCGTCATCTAGAGAGGCTTATGTTGTCGACTACCTCTACCAGGGATGTTTCAGTGCTGTAGCCAGCCCTAAAACCTGACTGGGAAGGGTCGAACAGTTGTTGGCTTTCTAGATGGGTTGTTAGTTGTTTATTAACCAGGGACTCAAGTACTTTTACAAAATATGGAAGTAAGGAATTGGCCGATAGTTACGAGGCTCTTTAGGATCTGCCGATAGTTGTTTGAGGATTGGTTTGACCCTAGCTGATTTCCATTTAATTGGAACTGTCTCCAGGTTTAAGGACATGTTGAAAAAGGTCTGTAAGACCATTGAGAAGAACAGGGGATAGAGTTGACAAAATAGGAGGAGGAACCGGGTCATCTGGTGAGCCTGATTTGGCCCTGTAAAGGGCAGCCTTGACTTCCTCCTGAGTAAGTTCAATGAACTCCTCTAGAAGTACTGAAACTGGGAGTCTGTATACAGTCAATGTCGATGTTTTGTTCTTCTGTCCTATGTTTGGGAAAAGTATTGTAAATATTGTCAATTTTTTCCTCAAAGAAGCTACATTTATAATTTAGCCTCACGCATTGGAAAAAAACCTGTGGCCACTCTTTTGGAAGTGTTTAGGAGCAAGTGTTTACCGATCCTTACTTACGTGGCTGGTATTTGGGGCTTATCTAACAGCCTTGATCTGCAGATAGAAGAAAATAGGGCTTTGTGACGTATCTTAGGTGTAACCCCTGCTTGCACTACATATATTGTTCATCAGGAGTTGGGGGTTGAGTATGTTGAGGACTGTGTTTAACTGGCCCCCTTGGTGTTATGGTGTAACATATGGCCTAATTCCCACGCAGGTTCTAATTGGAAGGTGATCTCTGATTGTCTAGCCTTCGACAGAGGCCTGGCTACACCTTGGTTATACTATGTTAAGCAAGAATTGATCATCTTGGGGAGACCAGAACTCTTTTCTTCCCCCTCCGCTATTACCAAGGCTGATACTACCTGGGTAAAGAAAGCCATTCTTGCCATGAAAATTCGAGAGGCTGAGCAATTAGCCAAAACCTCAGTTAGGGAGTGTGGGCCTCCACACACTACCTCCAATATGGAGTCATACCTGTCTTGGGTGGATTCCACCTGGGACAGAATTCTTTTAGCTAGATTTAGACTTGGAATTATAAGGTGGTATTTGAGTTTTCCTGTGGGCCGGTTTGACCCAAATAAGGTATTAATTTGTCCCTGTGACGAGTCCTCACCCCAGAGTTTGCTTCATCTTATTTTCTTTTGTAAATACTATTTGGTACTCTCTAAGAGGTTTAATACCCCTAATCCGAGCCTGTGGTGTCACAAGATGTGCTGAGGCTTTGCTTTATCTGCAAGGGCTAAAGTCCTCTACACTGTCTGCCCCTATTTGTTCCTTCCTACCCTTTGGGTGCTCATGACGGAATGGTTCCGTCATGAGCACCAGTGCTCCTGTGCTTATGACGGAACCATTCCATCATGAGCACATGCTCAGAAAATCTCTCTGCTGCAGACAGCAGAGGGATTTCCCATTTTTGTTTTTTGCCTGGGGAGGTGGGGAAGAGCTTCCCAAACCTCCCCAGGCCTGTTTTGTGATTTCCTTGCAATGACGATCGCGTGCATGGCGTGCGATCGTCATTGCAACGAAAACGAAACTGAAACTTTGTTTCAGTTTCTCAGTTTCGGGGCTTGTGGGTCTGTTTCAGCCCCTGAGCACCGAAACAGATGAGAGAGGTATCGTTGGAAAGGGGAGAATCTCCCCTTTTCAATGGTACCCATCCCTAGTGGATTCCTGCTTGGGGATTGCCCCAGGAGGGCGATCTCCAAGCAGGGATCCACCCACTAGCCACCAGGGAGGGGGGAGCGGCCCCTTGGGCAAGGGCCTTTGCTCCCCCCAATTTAATTTGGCCAGACAGCCTTTCTGCCCTCCCTGGAGGGCAGAAAGCACCCTAGACGCCAGGGATTTCTTTTATACGCCAGGGGTGGGGGCTGCCCAGAATGGGCAAGCCAAAGCCCCCACCCTACCCCCCAAAGAAGGAATAAGACTTTCTGCCCCCCCAAGGAGGCAGATGGGGGCACTAGCCCCTGATCTGCTCCCCGGGGGGGCAGAAAGCCCACTAGGCCCCAGGGATTTTTTTTTATATATATAAGTTGGGGTGGGGGCTGCCCAGAATGGGCATGCAAATACCCCACCCAAAAAAAAAATGCTTCAGTCTTTCTGCCCCTCCTGGGAGGCAGATGGGGCAATAGCCCGACAATCTGCCCCCCCGGGGCAGAAAGCACCCTAGATGCCAGGGATTTTTTTTTATACGCCAGGGGTGTGGGCTGCCCAGAATGGGCATACCAAAGCCCCCACCCTCCCCCCCCAAAGAAGGAAAAAGACTTTCTGCCCCTCCAGGAGGCAGATGGGGGCAATAGCCCCTGATCTGCCCCGGGAGGGGGGCAGAAAGCCCACTAGGCCCCAGGGATTTTTTTTTATATATATACGTAGGGGTGGGGGCTGCCCACAATGGGCATGCAAATACCCCCATCCCAAAAAAATGCTACAGTCTTTCTGCCCCTCCTGGGAGCCAGATGGGGCAATAGCCCCTTAACTGCCCCCCGGGGGGGCAGAAAGCCCACTACGCACCAGGGATTTTTATTTTTCCAAAGTTCGGGGCGGGGGCTGCCCAGAATGGGCATGCCAATGCCCCCACCCCCAAAAAATTACCAGTCTTTCTCCCCCCAGGGAGGCATATGGGGGCAATAGCCCCTTATCTGCCCCGTCTGGGGGGCAGAAAGCCCACTAGGCACCAGGGGTAAATGTTTTTCAAAATTCAGGGGTGGGGGCTGCCCAGAATGGGAATGCCAATGCCCTCACCCCCCAAAGAAAGATGCCACTGTCTTTCTGTACCCCCCAGGAGGCAGATGGGGGCAGTAGCCCCTGATCTGCCCCCCGGGGGGGCAGAGAGCCCACGAGGCGCCAGCGCTTATGCTGGCTTTTTTTATACGTAGGGGTGGTGGCTGCCCAGAATGGCCATCCCAATGTCCCCACCCACCCAAACAAAATAGCCACTGTCTTTCTGCCCCCCTTGGGGGCATATCGGGGCAATAGCTCCCGATTTCACCCCTCCCAAGGGTGGCAGAAAGCCCACTAGGCACAGACTTTTTTGCGGAATGTGCCTACCTCTGGATTTGGGGTCCTAGAGCAGCTGGCACCCAAGGAAACCTAGCAAACCTATACATTTTTGAAAACTAGACACCCAGGGGAATCCAGGATGTGGTGACTTGTGCGGCTCTCACTCGGTTCTGTTACCCAGAATCCCTTGCAAACCTCAAACTTTGTAAAAAAAACACATTTTCCTCACATTTCTGTGATGGAAAGTTCTGGAATCTGCGTGGATCCACAAACTTCCACCCACCCTGCATTCCCCAAAGTCTTCCGATAAAAACAATACCTCACTTGTGTGGGTAGGCGTAGTGCCCGCGACAGGAAACGGCCCAAAACGCAACGTCGACACACCACATTTTTACAGTGAAAACTGACCCTTTGTTTGCAAAGTGCCTAGCTGTAGATTTTGAACCATAGCTCTGCCGGCACCTAGGGAAACCTAGCAAACCTATACATTTTTGAAAACTAGACACCCAGGGGAATCCAGGCTGGAGTAACTTGTCTGGCTTTCACCAGGTTCTGTTACCCAGAATCCCTTGCAAACCTCAAACTTTGTAAAAAAAAAACACATTTTACTCACATTTCTGTGGTGGAAAGTTCTGGAATCTGCGTGGATCCACAAAATTCCACCCACCCCACATTCCCCAAAGTCTTCATAGAAAAATCGTACCTCAATTCTGTGGGTAGGCCTAGTGCCCGCGACAGGAAATGGCCCAAAACGCAACGTGGACACACCACATTTTCACAGTGAAAACGGACCCTTTTTTTGCAAAGTGCCTAGCTGTAGATTTTGAACCCTACCTCGGCCGGCACCTAGGGAAACCTTGCAAACCTATAAATTTTTGAAAACTAGACACCCAGGGGAATCCAGGATGGGGTAACTTGTCTGGTTCTCACCAGGTTCAGTTACCCATAATCCCTTGCAAACCTCAAACTTTGTCAAAAAACCCACATTTTCCCCACATTTCTGTGGTGGAAAGTTTGGGAATCTGCGTGGATCCACAAAATTCCACCCACCCCGCATTCCCCAAAGTCTTCCGAAAAAAATGGTACCTCACTTGTGTGGGTAGGCCTAGTGCCCGCGACAGGAAACGGCCCAAAACGCAACGTGGACACACCACATTGTCACAGTGAAAACTGACCCTTTTTTTTGCAAATTGCCTACCTGTAGATGTTGAACCCTAGGTCTGCCGGCACCTAGGGAAACCGAGCAAACCTTTACATTTTTGAAAACTAGACACCCAGCGGAATCCAGGATGGGGTGACTTGTCTGGCTCTCACCAGGTTCTGTTACCCAGAATCTCTTGCAAACCTCAAACTTTGTAAAAAAAAAAAAACACATTTTCCTCACATTTCTGTGGTGGAAAGTTCTGGAATCTGCGTGGATCCACAAATTTCCTACCACCCAGCGTTCCCCCAGGTCTCCCTATAAAAATGATACCTCACTCGCGTGGGTGGGTCAAGTTCCCGCGGCAAGCAAGGGCCCAAAACATATTGAGGAGACATCAAAATTACCTATCACAAAACAACCTGGCTTTACAAGGGGGTCACCTGGGTTTTTGGCCCCTGGCTCGGTGGCCATCTTGGGAAACCTACCAAACTCACACATTTCTGTAAACTAGACACCCGGGGGAGTCCAGAGAGGAATGGCTTGCGTGGGTCTCCCAAAGTTTT
Organism: Calotriton arnoldi; assembly: GCA_963921515.1. Classification (NCBI taxonomy): domain Eukaryota; kingdom Metazoa; phylum Chordata; class Amphibia; order Caudata; family Salamandridae; genus Calotriton; species Calotriton arnoldi. The sequence continues at coordinate 4,203,663 of CAWUFW010000359.1, forward strand.
CCTACCCAGAATCGCCTGCAAACCTCAAATTTAGCTGAAAAAAATCACTTTTTTCTCATATTTCTGTGTGGGAAAGTTCTGGAATCTGCATGGATCCACAAATTTCCTACCACCCAGTGTTCCCCCAGGTCTCCCGATAAAAATGGTACCTCACTCGCGTGGGTGGGTCAAGTACCCGGACAGGCAAGGGCCCAAAACACATTGAGGAGACATCAAAATGACCTAACACAAAACAACCTGGTTTTGCAAGAGGGGTCACCTGGGTTTTTGGCCCCGGGCTCGGCGGCCATCTTGGGAAACCTCCCAAACCCACACATTTCTGAAAACTAGACACCCAGGGGAGTCCAGCAAGGTATGGCTTGTGTGGATCCCCCAACGTTTTCATACCCAGACTCCCCTGCAAACCTCAAATTTAGTGGAAAAAAACACATTTTCCACATATTTTTGTGTGGAATCACCGTGCCGGCACAAATGTCCTACCCCACAGTGTTTTCCTTAGTGCCCCGAGTAACCTTGTGATAGGTCATTTTGATGTCTCCTCAATACGTTTTGGGCCCTTGCCTGTCGCGGGTACTTGACCCACCCACGCGAGTGAGGCACCATTTTTATCGGGAGACCTGGGGGAACGCTGGGTGGTAGGAAATTTGTGGATCCACGTAGATTCCAGAACTTTCCTAGTCAGAAATTTGAGAAAAAGTGATTTTTCAGCTAAGTTTGAGGTTTGCAGGGGATTCTGGGTAGAAAACGTTGGGGGACCCACGCAAGCCATACCTCGCTGGACTCCCCGGGTGTCTAGTTTTCAGAAATGTGTGGGTTTGGGAGGTTTCCAAGATGGCCGCCGAGCCCGGGCTAAAACCCAGGTGACTCTCTGCAAAACCAGGTTGTTTTGTGATAGGTCATTTTGATGTCTCCTCAATGCGCTTTGGGCCCTTGCTTGTCCCGGGTACTTGACCCACCCACGCGAGTGAGGTACCATTTTTATCGGGAGACCTGGGGGAACCCTGGGTGGTAGGAAATTTGTGTCAGCCCGGTGATCCTACAACTTTCACACACAGAAATTTGAGAAAAAAGTTATTTTTTCATCAAAATTTGAGGTTTGCAGGGGATTATGGGTAGAGAAACGTTGGGGGATCCACGCAAGCCATACCTTCCTGGACTCCCCTGGGTCTCTAGTTTTCAGAAATGTGTGGGTTTGGTAGGTTTCCCTAGATGGCCGCCAAGCCCGGGACCAAAAGCTCATGTGACCCCACTTGCAAAACCAGGTCATTTTCGGATACATAGGGGTCATCTGCGTTTTTGGTCCCGGGGTCGGCAGCCATCTAGGGAAACCTACCAAACCCACATATTTCTGAAACCTAGAGACCCGGGGAGTCCAGGGAGGTATGGCTTGCTTGGATCCCCCAACGTTTCCCTACCGAGAATCCCCAGCAAACCTCATATTTTGACGAACAAATCACATTTTTCTCAAATTTCTGTGTGGGAAAGTTCTGGAATCTACGTGTATCCACAAATTTCCTACCACCCAGCATTCCCCCAGGTCTCCCGATGAAAATGGTACCTTACTCGCGTGGATGGGTCAAGTACCTGGGACAGGCAAGGGCCCAAAACGTATTGAGGAGAAATCAAAATGACCTATCACAAAACAACCTGGTTTTGCAAGGGGAGTCACCTGGGTTTTTGGCTTGGGCTCGGCGGCCATCTTGGGAAACCTACCAAACCCACACATTTCTGAAAACTAGACACTCGGGGGAGTCCAGGAAGGTATCGCTTGCGTGGGTCCCCCAACATTTTCCTACCCAGAATCCCCTGCAAACCTCAAATTTTGCTGAAAAAATCACTTTTTTCTCAAATTTCTATATGGGAAAGTTTTGGAATCTACGTGGAGCCACAAATTTCCTTCCACCCAGCGTTTCCCCAGGTCTCCCGATAAAAATGGTACCTCACTCGTGTGGGTGGCTCAAGTACCCGCGACAGGCAAGGGCCCAAAACGTATTGAGGAGACATCAAAATGACCTAATACAAAACAACCTGGTTTTGTAAGGGGAGTCACCTGGGATTTTGGCCCCGGGCTCGTCGGCCATCTTGGTGAAGAACCGGAATAACCCACTCACTGGGTCTCGGCGGCGGGGGAATTGCCCAAGTCTTCCATACCCTTCATACGTAGTAAAAGGAGACACAGGAGCCTTCGTCTGCAGGAGGAACCCAGATTTATTCAAATAGCCCGGGCTATGGAACAGAGTCCCAAGCTCGTTAGAAACAAGACAGAGGAGGCTGCTGCTTTACTCCGCAGCTTACAAGCCTTTTATACTTTTTCATTCCAGTCTTTTTGGCTGTTAGTCCATTGTTCAATCAGGGCAGTGTTTGCAGTTGATAACCAGATCCAGACGGTGTTTGTAGTTGGTGACCTGATCAAGGCTTGGTACTCAAATTATTGCTCACTCAGCTTGATCAAAGCACGGTCATTCAGGTCATTGTTCGATCAGCTTGATCAAAGCTCGGTCATTCAAACCATTGTCCAATCACCCTGATCAAGGCCCAGCAGTCAGACCATTGTCCAGATAACCTGATCACGGTGTCAAGGATGTTTACCAGGCAGGGAGCAGGAGATGGGAAACAAATCATTTACACAGGGCGTGAGTGTCTCATGGTTTTCTGTCGAACTACAAAGAACAGGGGGTTGGGTGTGCGACAGTTCCTGGGCAGAAATGCAGGCTGCAAGATGGTTTTTGTCGTGTTAGTTAGAATTTCCTCAGGCATCAGCAGAAACGACCAGGTGGGTCGTGTGGAAGTGTTTGACACGAAATGGCAATGAAAAACAATGGAGTCCTGGTACAAATGATACTGATCAGAAGAACACTTTTCCTCATTGGGAAACTACCAAACCCAGAAATTCTTTCTGCTGCAGACAGCAGAGGGATTTCCCTTTTTTTTTTTTTGCCTGGGGAGGAAATGGGGGCAGTAGCCCCCAATCTGCCCCCCCGGGGGGGCAGAAAGCACCCTAGACCCCAGGGTTTTTTTTATATGCCAGGGGTGGGGGCTGCCCAGAATGGGCATGCCAAAGCCCCCACCCTACCCCCCCAAAGAAGGAATAGGACTTTCTGCCCCCCCAGGAGGCAGATGGGGGCAATAGCCCCTGATCTGCCCCCCCCGGGGGGGCAGAAAGCCCACTACGCCCCAGGGATTTTTTTTTTATATATATATACATAGGGGTGGGGGCTGCCCAGAATGGGCATGCAAATACCCCACCCCCAAAAAAAAATGCTACAGTCTTTCTGCCCCTCCTGGGAGGCATATGGGGCAATAGCCCCCAATCTGCCCCCCGGGGGGGGGGGGCAGAAAGCCCACTACGCACCAGGGATTTTTATTTTTCCAAAGTTCGGGGCGGGGGCTGCCCAGAATGGGCATGCCAATGCCCCCACCCCCAAAAAATTACTACAGTCTTTCTCCCCGCCCCCGGGAGGCAGATGGGGGCAATAGCCCCTTATTTGCCCCATCGGAGGGGGGCAGAAAGCCCACTAGGCACCAGGGGAAAATGTTTTTCAAAATTCAGGGGTGGGGGATGCCCAGAATGGGAATGCCAATGCCCTCACCCCCCAAAGAAATATGCCACTGTCTTTCTGTCCCACCCAGGAGGCAGATAGGGGCAGCAGCCCCTGATCTGCCCCCCGGGGGGGCAGAGAGCCCACGAGGCGCCAGCGATTATGCTGGCTTTTTTTATACGTAGGGGTGGGGGCTGCCCAGAATGGGCATCCCAATGTCCCCACCCACCCAAACAAAATAGCCACAGTCTTTCTGCCCCCCTGAGGGGCATATCGGGGCAATAGCCCCCGATTTCCCCCCTCCCCAGGGTGGCAGAAAGCCCACTAGGCACAGACTTTTTTGCGGAATGTGCCTACCTCTGGATTTTGGGTCCTAGCGCAGCTGGCACCCAAGGAAACCTAGCAAACCTATACATTTCTGAAAACTAGACACCCAGGGGAATCCAGGATGTGGTCACTTGTGTGGCTTTCACTCGGTTCTGTTATCCAGAATCCCTTGCAAACCTCAAACTTTGTAAAAAACAAAAACATTTTCCTCACATTTCTGTGCTGGAAAGTTCTGGAATCTGCGCAGATCCACAAACTTTCACCCACTCCGCATTCTCCAAAGTCTTCCGATAAAAGTTATACCTCACTTGTGTGGGTAGGCGTAGTGCCCGCGACAGGAAACGGCCCAAACCGCAACGTGGACACACCACATTTTTACAGTGAAAACTGACCCTTTGTTTGCAAAGTGCCTAGCTGTAGATTTTGAACCATAGCTCTGCTGGCACCTAGGGAAACCTAGCAAACCTATACATTTTTGAAAACTAGACACCCAGGGGAATCCAGGATGGGGTAACTTGTCTGGCTCTCACCAGGTTCTGTTATCCAGAATCCCTTGCAAACCTCAAACTTTGTAAAAACAAAAACACGTTTTCCCCACATTTCTGTGGTGGAAAGTTCGGGAATCTGCGTGGATCCACAAGATTCCACACACCCCACATTCCCCAAAGTCTTCCGAGAAAAATGGTACCTCACTTGTGTGGGTAGGCCTAGAGCCCGCGACAGGAAACGGCCCAAAACGCAAAGTGGACACACCACATTGTCACAGTGAAAACTGACCCTTTTTTTGCAAAGTGCCTACCTGTAGATTTTGAACCCTAGCTCTGCCGGCACCTAGGGAAACCTAGCAAACCTATACATTTTTGAAAACTAGACACCCAGGGGAATCCAGGATGGGGTGACTTGTCTGGCTCTCACCAGGTTCTGTTACCCAGAATCCCTTGCAAACCTCAAACTTTATAAAAACAAAAACACATTTTCCTCACATTTCTGTGGTGGAAAGTTCTGGAATCTGCGTAGATCGCGACAGGCAAGGGCCCAAAACGTATTGAGGAGACATCAAAATGACCTATCACAAGGTATCATTTTACTCGGGACACTAAGGAGAACACTGTGGGGTAGGACACAAAAATATGTGGAAAATGTGTTTTTTCCCGCTAAATTTGAGGTTTGCAGGGGATTCTGGGTAGGAAAACGTTGGGGGACCCACGCAAGCTATACCTCGCTGGACTCCCCTGGGTGTCTAGTTTTCAGAAATGTCTGGGTTTGGTAGGTTTCCCAAGATTGCCGTTGAGCCCGGGACCAAAACCCCAAGTGACTGCCCTTGCAAAACCCACACGATTGAGGTACCCGTGACAGGCAAGGGCCCAAAACGTATTGAGGAGACATCAAAATGACCTATCACAAAACAACCTGGTTTTGCAAGGGGGGTCACCTGGGTTTTTGGCCCCGGGATCGGCGGCCATCTTGGGAAACTACCAAACCCATACAATTCTGAAAACTAGAGACCCAGGGGAGCCCAGGGAGGTATGGCTTGCTTGGATCCCCCAACGTTTCCCTTCCGAGAATCCCCAGCAAACCTCATATTTTGATGAACAAATCACATTTTTCTCAAATTTCTGTGTGGGAAAGTTCTGGAATCTACGTGGATACACAAATTTCCTACCACCCAGCATTCCCCCAGGTCTCCCGATGAAAATGGTAGGACTATTAATGCCTCATCTTGCGGTATGTTAGTATACAATGACTCGAGTGAAGTACCATTAAAAAAAAATCGGCCGAATTTGCGCTGGGTGCGCGAATCCAGCAGAGAACATTTAAAAAAACAAAGCGCGGGCTCCCATGCTTCGTTTAATTGAAGCCCCCGGGTGGGCCAGGTCCCGGGGGCAGTAAAAAAATGTGTGGGGGATGATTTTAGCCGCCGCCGCTGCCGCCCCCAAAACTCATGCTCCCCGGGGCGCACCGCCCCCTCTGCTCCCCCTTGCTACGCCAGTGCTCTCCGACCACCTAACTTAGCAGAGTTCAGCTCGCTGAGGCCAAACTTCGAATGGGCCGCCTTGGCAAAGGCTCAATATCCAGTATTTCTCGTACTTTGGGGATTGATGTTCCTGACGACTTTCCAGTGCTTAAACAGAAGATGGAGAACTGGGTGCAACCCTGGATGATGCAGACTGGTGGGATGCCCATCTGGCCTCCTGTGAAGTTGTTATTTCCTCCAAGATGACACTGATCCCTCCCCATTACCTCCAAATGTCATATCTCATGCCCAAGCGCTTATGCCATGCTGAGACAATAACTCAGCCACACTGTTCTCGTGGCGCCCACATTGACGCAGAATCTTTTCTGATGGTGTGGTCTTGCAACAGGCTAAAGGGCTTCTGAGGCTGGGTGGAGAGATCGCTATCACAGGTCCTGGATCGACAACTGGAACTCACCCTGAGAGTGGGCCTGTTGGGCAACTTAGAGGACTTGGGCGGTCCGAGATGTGAAAGGATTATGGTGCGGTGGCCACAGTTGTGACCAAGAGGGATATAGCTCTCTTATCGAGGTCCCTCGGACTCCTACCCCAGCAGAGTGGCGATAGGAGCAGTGCTTCATCAAGCATGAGGCCGCTCGCGGAAACACACTAAGAGCTGGGGCAAATGGTGGGAGTGCTCTGGACTTGGCGGAGCTGTCGAAATGTGATGCATTGATAAATGCTTGCTACTATTGTAGTGGATACAAAATGAACAGTGTCAATGAGTGTGAAGAGAAAAATTGGTTTATCAAGAAAAAGGGTATGGAACTCCAAAGTGATTTGCAATATCCTTATGTATAGGAGAGGGTACTTTATTCCTTATAATACATGGTCAGGCCATTACCTTTCCCACATACCTCTTACATCCTTGGTGCATAGCTTTTTTATATGGAAGAGAGAGAATAGATCATGTTTACAATCAACAAGAATGAAAATAGAATCTCTAGTGCAAAATTAAACGCAACAAAAAAGGTGTTAGCTATTTTTTACAAAAAGATATTTGAATCTGTTAAATACAAACAGAAGAAAGAAAAGCAGCATCCTGGCCTGCCTGACTATGGCAGCAAGCACTGTGACCTCTGAACTCAACTGAATGATAATTACAGTTGAGTTCTGATGTCATTTCTTTATAATAGGCGACTGGGTGTGTCGCAAGTTGTCGATTACACAGATAATCGAGGTGGTTTCTTATACAAGTAATTCAGAATCCCATTCACTAAGGGCCATATTAATGACCCGGTTTACGTGTGGTGCAAGGGCGACGAAAACCTTAAGTCAGATTTTTGAAGCCACTTTGTGTGGCTCTGAGCGGCTGCAAAAATCTGGAGTATCGCAACGCAGCGCAAATCGCAGTGTTGCTTTAATCTGCCCTGGGAACGCGTTCCATGGGCGTTGCGTGGGTGTTCCCACGCAACGCCCAAGGTTTTTGCCGCATTCCCAGATTTACAAGACCTTGTAAACTTGGGAATGGCCAAAAAGATGCGCCTTCCAAGGAGAGGCGTAAGGAGGAGAATTATCTATTTCTCCTCGTTACTTCCTCGTTCTATGTGCGCTGCATTCTGCATTCCGCAGCACACATAGAAAGAGGAGAACGCCTCTCAGGATTGTTTTTGTGCAGGAAGGTCTCCCTTCCTGCACAAAAATAATCCTGCATGGAACGCAGGCACCCGTGCACCATGGTGCAAGGGAGTCTGCATTGGCGCTAGTCAGCCAATTGTGCGACAGCGCAGGGGGAAAAGTCAGGAATGCACCGGATGCCTGAATACGGCACATTCCTGCGCTTCCCCAGTGACTCAGTGCAGCGCAGCAAGGTGACTTGCTGCGCTGTGCCACTATGTCATATGTATGCCTCTATATATCTATAATACCAAAATGCCCACAATTTTATCGTAACGTTGATGTCCCTAAAAGAAACATACCCATTTCTCTGCCCATTGCTGTCATGTACAAGACAAGAATGTGGTGAAATACACATACAAGTGGGCCACAAGACCGTAAATCATGGCCACTGGAATTATGCGGCAGGGGAGGAAGAACTGATGTGGCAGGGTGGACTACATATGGGCAAGAAAGGAAAATTATGTGGCATGATGCGGCACATTTTGTGATAGTATTACTTCATTATTTTATCATTTAACACGTTAACACTATCTGGACAATTAAGGTTTCACCCAACTAGTATCGGTTTAGCACCGAAATACAGCAATAAAGACAGTTATCCCTAGCGAAGGGCTTTCCACTGCTTGGCAACACGTCGCTGTGTTTTTAGTAACTTTTGATCCGTTTGAAATAGACACGTTTTTTGTTAAAATCTGCAGATTATGCAGCCGATGATGGATGATGCGGCAAACTATGCAGAAACGCACGGCCACAAAATCACATCGTTCCAGTGGGTCGCCATACGAACATCAAGCATTGGCAAACCAATCTCCAAGGAGTCCAACTGGCTTCCTTCTTGCACGTCCTATTGTGTCTTGAGTATACTCACCACTATCAGTGTGTTCACTTGTGAATTTTCTAACATGGCACACGCTGCAAAGTGAACGGTATGTCGGCCGAAGATCACGCAGTTTGGTCACGTGGGGAAGCAGGGAGTCAGATGATGGCTTCACGTTGCTGAAGCCTTCAGTTGAGTCCCACGCAGACGTTATTCTTCGGTGGATAGTGTTCAGGGTGTGAACGACTCTCCAACCACAATTTTTGTTTGTAAAGGTTTTTTTTTGAGAACACATATACACTTTCTTTCTGCCAGACTATTGGTCTGACTTCACCGCATAAACGTCCCTCTTGAGACCACAGATATGTCGGCTGGATTATACGTACGTCATAGGATGTTTCCCCCTCTTTTGACACTCGAGATTACAGAGAGTAACGCGCAGTCTGTTCTCACGCGTTGTACACTCTCTGGTTTACCCCGAGTTTACAGCGCCAATCCAGTTGTTCAGAGGTGCTTTGCTGCTGTTGTGCCTTCCAAGCGCTAGACGCCGCGGCAGAGCCCACAGCCAGGCCCTGGATTAGCGCGAGCGCCTTTATAGTGCCAGAGAGTGATGTCGTCGCAGATGTGCCTTCCAAGAATACAGTAACGCTAGTTTCTGTAAAGCGCCGTGAAGCACACAGTGACGCCACGCACGACATCCAGGCACGGATTACAGATGAGTGAATGCATCATTATAGATAGGACAGGGGCCCGCTGACCTACTTTAGGACTACGGAGCTCCATGCAGCGGCGGGCCGGGGTCACCTTGGCGCAGCGCCGGGGGCGTCGCAGCGCTGTCTGGCACAGAGCAGCGCAGGGGGAGGGGCTCCGGCGCTGTCAGACTGCCTTAGTGTCAGTGTGCAGAGCTCCTTGGTGCCCCCGCCCCCGGGCAGTACAGAGAGGTTTGGGACTGAAAAGGGGGGTTGTGCAGCTACAAGCAGGGTTGGATTGGGATTAAAAAATGGCCCGGGCAGGCTAAAAAAAATGTGGCCCATATTTGCATATTGTCTTTCCGCAAAACACTGCTTCGGCAAAATTTTATTAAAAAAAGGAGGGGAGGGGGGGGTGGAGAAATGCACGGACTAGTTCACACTGGTGAAACACACCTGAAAACAAGTGAGGCCACTTCTGCTCAGGTCCCCTGCCCCGCTCAGTATGCATACATTAATGGGCCGGCCCAGAGAAAGAAAGGGAGTGACACCTCTGCCCGTTGATAAAAGGGAGGTAATGGACGCCCATCTGCCTCCAGAAAGGCCACTCAGGCACCCACTGGGCCGCTGGCGGTATCAGAACAACCCAGAAACCACCCAAATCGGCCCCCCCAGACTGCTCAAAAAAGCAGCCCACGAATGTAACTGGACACCGGCCCCTCGGGCATTGCCCGAGAGCCCGCGTTACCAATCCGACCCTGGCTACCAGCACCAGAGGTGGATGAAACGCTTCAGGCAGTAATAAGGTCATAGTGATGACTTGTCGTTTATAACACTCGCTGCCACCAGGGGGCGCTGACTGTTGGCTAGTGCTGACCCTGCTGGCCGGGCCCCTCCTGGTTCACTGCTGGTCCCTGGCTGCTGTGGGCAGCTTCACTGCAGGCGTTCATATCCCTCCTTATTAACATCTCTGAGGGAAACATGTTTGTAGAGCTGTGTTTGACAGCTCGCCTGCTGGTCCCAGCACAGCTCCTGTCCTGGGTGAGGGATGTCCTGTCGGCTCTCTGGCTACTACAGTTGGCGACCCGACAAATTACTACAGGAAGCTGATCCAGAGCCGCTGGTCTAGCGTGGCTGTAGAGCCGGAGCACGAGCCGAGCAATCACCCTATGTAAAATGTAAATCCTGCAACAACCGCCCAGCAGAATATGACAAAGAGTTCAAAATTCAAAAAGTGCATTTCTTTGATCTACAATGTGTTTCACTTTAGTACATTCGAGGATATTGTTACATTGAGGGCCAATGATTAGGAGTGATAGTTGATAACATGAACTTAGAAGCACTCCTGCCCCCTCCCACTGTCCTAATGACCATGACAACAGAAGATCCTTTGTACGGACAGTGATGCTTCACACTGCCTTGAACTCCAGCAGAAGTGCACGGACCTGGGTCCTTAATGCTCACTCGCTCTTCCCGTGACGCACCTTTGGGCACGTCCAACTCTCCTCATTCAAGAACCTTCGAATGCAGGCACTACCTTGATCCAAAACACCTGATCCTGATGAAGACCCTTTAAATTGACTAACAAGGTCGAAACGTCAACGCTTTAAACATTCAGACTATGTCTGTCTACTCTCTGATCAGAAGAGCCTATCTGGTAAATCAAAACTTTGTAAACCTAAAAGCACCCTTTGACCCAAGTCGTTTGTTTCTGTATACACATACACTAGTACGCTCAGTTGTCACTGTTATGTTTTCACTGAGTGATGAGTTTGAGCCCCGAGTACATTCTTCATTGTTTTATGTCTAACTGTTCATAATAAATGTGCTTTTACTGGCTAGATTTGGTTTCTGTCGCATTAATTCCATTGACGATTGAATACTATTTAAAATGTAAAACATTTACCTAAATGAGTCCTTGGAGAGCCATTGTTGTCTATGTGAACATAGTGACGAAAGAGGGAAGTCGGGTGACGTGCACACCCTATTGTGGCCTAGGTTGTTATTAATGATGAAGCAACAGTACAGGCAATGAAACAATGCACCAGTGCGGCCTTTGTGCTGTGCACACCATAAACGGACGATTTCTAGATGCTCTCAACTGTGATGGGTAAGGAAAGGGACACTCTCTAAAGTAATTGGCTAGGATCACACAATGCAGTCAAATGGGGAAGCCGGGATTGATGCCAGAATTTCTGGTTTCACATTGTTAAATTCAGCCATTACCCGGGTATCACTTTCTCCCATTTTACATCAATGCATAATTGTAGGAAGCTGGCTCTGTATTTACTATACCAAAGTAAGGTATAGTGGGCACAGGGTCCAGGGAGTCCCCAGAGGTATGGCAGAGGCTAATTTAGGTAAGTACCAACAGCTCTGCTTGTTGTAGTGTGGTCGAGCAGCTAGGCTTATCAGGAGGGTGTGTTAAGCATTTATTGTATTCACTCCATCAAGGACTGATACACACACTCTGTGACAGAATCCAGACCAATTACGTAAGTATAAAATAGATATACTTAGGTTTTATTTTAGAACCAATCAGGACTTGGCACAGGTGAGTAAAATATACTTTCAAATGCAAGACTGTTCAAGGAAATTCAGTTGTGCTTGGAATTACAATTCTTACAGGTTTGTATCACTTTTAAAGGCAGTCTGTATCATACAGTAAATACTGCTAAATTACTTTTGAGTTACTTTAGATTATGTTTGAGTACGGGGGTGATATGCCTAGATACCACACCCTAAGAGTTCTAACGACAAGGTAAGTGCGACTTTTTATACTGTGCAATTGAATTCACTTTTCTCCATACATTAGCAAGCCCACACTTGAAACAATTTTAGACCCAAAATCTTATAACCTGTGATGGTATGGGAGAAAAATGGTTATCGGTTTAGGGTGAGTTTTGGGGGTTAGGGCCAAGGTTCCACAAGGTCCAGGTAGGCACTCAATATGCACCACCTGCGGCACTAGGTGGGGCAGGTGCAGAGTGCAGGATGCCAATGTTGGCCAATGAGGCTAGGGGGCACCTCGGTTAGGGGCTGCTCACGTGCAGGCCACTTGGTTTTGGGAGGCAAGCTCCTAGGGTTAAGGTCAGGGCAAAGGGGGTCCCAGGTCAGCACTAAGTCCACACCACTAATGGCGCAGGAGCAGCTGGGCGCAGGGTGCTTAGGAGGGGTCGGGAGCCCAATGCAATCCTATGGAGATTGCAGTTTTTGATTTTTAGCTGCAGGCTGGGTCCAGGAAGTTTTCCAGGAGGAACCAACAGCTGGGCAGGTAAGTTGGAGGGCTCGGGACATAGGTGCACCTCAGGCCCTCTTCTCGAGGGCGCAGGGTGGCTGGATGCAGGGGTGACTTTAAAGGTCAGATTTCACCTTAAGGGTCACTGGCGTTTAGGGGGGTCTCCGTGCAGAGGTTGCAGGCGACGTTGGGGAATCCTGGAGGAGTCAATCCATGGTGGACCCGGACTCTTGAGCGCTGGGGGACCTTGCTGGGACCGGTAGGCCACTTGGACTCGAGCCATAAGCGACGGGTGCAGTGGTGCTTCCAGGTGTCGGGTTTCTTTTTCTTCAGCAGGCTCAGAGTCTTTCTTTGGAGATTCTTTTGAACAGAGCTGCAGTTCACAGGAGATCCGGTCTTTGTTGAAGGCAGTCAGTCCTCCCTAGAGATCACTGGCTGCAGGACAAGGTGACTTTTGGCACAAGATCTCTGGAAACTGCAGGCAGGCCGTAGGGCTAGTGCCAAGTAAGTTCTTCTCTGCAGTCTCCTCTGCTGGTCGTCTTCTTTCGTCCTTCTTCTTCGTAGGTTGCAGGGAATCTGCCTTCTGGGTTCAGGGCTGCCCCCTAAGTACTGCATCTGCAAGATGGCGGGCACTGAAGAGTGGGCTTCACCTTACCTCACCCACCTGAGGGGTGAGGTTGGCAAAGGTGGGCACACCTTCTGGGCTGTGCTAATTGTTCCCGCCTGTCTTCCTGCCAAAAAGGGGGTGAGACAGGAAGGGGGCCTGCTCCTGATAGCAGGAGAGGCTGGAGGTCGTGTTACAAAGGCAGCAAGGCCTTTGAAGCTCCCCTGCCACAGATGGATTTTCCTGACCTGGGGATGAGTGAACACGTCCGCCCAGGAAAGGCTTTGTTTCTGGGCTCATGGAGCAAAGGCTCCCACCCCAGGGATCCAGAAACTTGTCTCGTGGTGGCAGGCTGGTGATTACCAGTCAGGGAATCCACCAGAGGCTGGTTGTTTTTCAGGGGGCATCTCTAAGATGCCCTCTGAGTGCATTGCATAATAAAATCCACACTGGCATCAGTGTGGGTTTAATGTGCTGAGAAGTTTGATACCAAACTTCCCAGAATTCAGTAAAGCCCACATGGAGCTTTAGAGTTCGTAATGACAAAGTCCCAGCACTATATACTCTTTATGGCTTTACTGCACTTACAATGTCTAAGAATGGACTTCGACAATGTAGGGGTACAGGGCTCATGCACCTGTACCCTCACCACTGGTATAGTGCACCCAGCTAGAGGGGTATCTTTGCCTATGCCATGTCGACTCTTCACTTTTCTATGCACCAAAACACTCAGCCTGCAATGGCAGTGTGTGTGTGTGCTACGGTACAGGACCTCTAAGGGTGGCACAATGAGTGCTGCAGTCCTTAGAGGCCTTCCCTGGTCTCAGTGCCCTTGGTACCCATGGTACCTTTTACAAGGAGCTTACCTGTGGCCAGAGATGTGCCAATTGGGAGTACAAAGGTACAGTTTTGGGAAAGAACACAGGCCCTGGGAACCTGGTTGGCAGGGACCCAGGGCACATCAAGTCAAAGTGCATCAGAAATCTGGCAAAAGGTGTGGGGGGGTTACTGCAACAGTAACCCACTTTCCTACACAAATGCTTTGCGTTTATTTCTCTGAGGTGATAAATCATTGTACTAAATAAATACAAATATTACATATTAAATCAAGCTGACTCACAAAGCTGAAAAACTACAGCACTACGGGAAGGCTGGGAACTCTACTTAACTGTTGATATCACCTACTCACAGTGCTGCAAATTGTCTGTTACACCCAAGTAATTCCCATCACCCATCAGCACAGGAAATGACATCACAGCACCCTGCAATCCTCTCTCCTCCCAGGACCTATTTAATGGAAGTTGTAACATGGACGTGCAGCGGACCAAAGGCAAACCTGTCTGCGCCTGGACTGCGCCCAGCGCCAGGAACTCTGGTCCGATCACTGCCCAGCGATATTCTGTAGCACTCCTTAGGTCGCTAGACCCCGGACACCGTTCCCCCAACTGCTGCCATGCCATGCTTCACACCACAGTTAGGGCTTTCACCTGCGCCCACTGCCGGTTCTCCAGCAGCCACACACCCACAACACACGTTCACTCAGCAAACACACAACTTAAATATGGGACATACTAAGTAGCGAACACCCAACATCTTCTTTATCACAGTGACCTGGCTCAACCTCTCATCTGCTCCCAACAATCCAAGCGGGCTACAAGCTTGCTCAATAGGACTGACTTCACAGACCAGGAGGAGGACTCGCTAACATCTACAAGGAATCCATCGAAGGCACAACATCCACAGAGAATGCCCCCATTCATGAACACCTCCACTACAAGCTGCAAATCTATGAAAAGTTCACCCTGCAAGAAGCCCTCGCCTGCCGACCACACGGCCCCCCAGCCACCTCTACCAATCTCATCCCGACTTGTCGCTACACTAACCATCAACTTCAGAGCCAACAGTCTCCTCTGTGACCTCAACTTTCACCTGGAAGACCGAAACAAACCCTGCTCCACAGCATTCCTCGAGAGCTTGAGCAACATTGGAAATCCCAGCTCAAGCCAGAACCAACACACACCGAAGAACACATACTGGACGCATCAAATACAACTCCACCACACCGCTCACATGGACTGACCACTCCATCCTCCACTTCCAAAACAACTCACCTCAAGTGAACACTGTACCAGGTTCAGTACTCCAAGCCACAGCTGGAGCAAAATCACAGAAGCAGACTGGCTCAGCGCCCTCAGTATGGATCAAACTAGCCCCACAGACAACCTTGACAAGGACATCAACAACTTTAACAACTGGATCAAGTACTGCGCGGCTTCCTTGCACCCATCAAATCCAACATGCATAGTAGATCATACAAGCAGGCCATCTGGTACACGGAAGACCCCAGATACACCAAACAACACAGTAAACTGCTAGAAAGGAAATCAAGAGCCAGCCACAACACTACCAACATAACTACCTACAAGGCTGCACTCAGCCACTATCACCAGCAAATAGGACACACCAACGAAAAAAGCACCAGTGGAACGCACCGAAGGAAGCTCCAACAGCTGCAAGGAGATCTTCTCGATCGTTAAGGATTTCAGACAAGACTCAATCAGGATTCAGAAAGAACCACAGCACCAAAACAGCACTTATCGTGGCCACCAATGATATTCGAATCAGCCTGGACCAAGGAGAAACAGCAGCCCTCATCCTGCTCGACCTCTCCGCGGCCTTCGACACGGTCACCCATAACACCCTCATCAGAAGACTCAACAAGATGTTATGTGCCATTAGGGTCATTGTCGACATTGCTAAGTTAGCATGAACTCTGATGCCATGATGCTGCTTTTGCGCACGTTACTACATGACTTTGTTGTGCAAGACTCTGTTTGTGCCTTTCACATGAGAACTGTCTGCTTTTCGTGCTCTCTGCTAAGTTCCTGGAGTTTAGTCTGAACACGATGTGCAAGGTCGATAAACAAATGCCCCTTGTTATTCTGTTCTGGTCAGTCCCTAGCACCTAGACAAAACATGCTAAACACAGCTGCACTGCTGGAGACTCATGCTTTGATATTATGGGGATGCATGTTGTTTTAACACACACTTGGAGAGAGCCTTTTCCCTGGAGAAGAGCTACGCTGTTCCTATGATGTAAACCTTGCATCTAGGCTTTAAGGTATGGGATCTGCTGACAAAGCCCAGAGATCTGCTTTTATATAATAAACTTCTTCCAGTCAAGGGGAGGGTGGTTAGGCCTTAAAGTCCTTTTTCCACTGTCTTTATATAATGACATCCCTCTTCGTACTCTAAGGAATTGTAACAATGCTAATTGTTCTGAGTTTATGCATTTTGCTGCTGGTAGTGGCTTGTATACTTTATTATAGAGCACGATAGTTAAAATAAATATTTTAAACTATTACAGTGACTCTGTCAATTCTTATTGTGGACAAGTACGAGTGAGCGAGCGAAAGGGTATGTCTTGCTACCGCGATTCCTGAGAGAGTCAGGAGAGTTGTGTTCTGGGTTGTCTAATCATTTCTAGCTTCGTGATTTTGGAGAACGAATGAGACACTATAGCTAGACGGTTTTGGGATTTTGGGTACTAAGGTGGTAGGTTGGTACACCCCAGTGGCGTCACTAGGGGGCTGCGGGGGGTGCGGACCGCACCGGGTGACACCATCACATGGGGTGACACCGTGAGCCTCTGCTTTAAATCGCTACATAAATCAGGAGGAACCCGTTTGGGTTCCTCCTGATTTATGTAGCGATTTAAAGCAGAGGCTCACGGTGTCACCCCATGTGATGGTGTCACCCGCCCCGGTGACGGTCCGCACCCCCGGACTCGGGAGTTACCGCACTGGGTGACACCAACCCTAGTGACGCCACTGGTACACCCCTATACACTGAGGTCCTGTTTTTATGCACATAGTTCTGTGTAGGTGCAGAATCCCCGCAACAGAGATTGGCATAGAAGGATCCGCTCTCAAATGGATCTGTTCCTTCCTCATGGGAAAAACCCAAAGTGTTAGGCTGCCACCCTTCACATCAGAGACCAAGAAACTGACCTGCAGAGTCCCTCAGGGATAGCCCCTCAGCCCCACCGTTCATTACATATACATGACACCGCTCGCCAACATCTTCTGATCACAAGACATCACTGTCATTTCCTGTGGCAATTACACCCTACTCATTCGCTCCCTGATGGACAAGACAAACACACAAACACTACCAGAACCAACTTCACCAACGGCACAACCATGGTAGCAGACTGGATGCAAACCATCTGCCTGCATCTCAACTCCGACAAGACGGAAGTACGGACATTCAGCAACAAGACCTGCCCATAGGACTCCCTGTACAAATAGAGACCCCCTGTGAACAATAGCAGTTCTCAGGGCAGGGAAAAAACTATTGTATATACAAAAGCCCTGAGCAACTATATTTGTATTTATTTATTAACTGTTCAATTAATTAAAATCATTACAGTAAAAGCAATCAGCATATAAAGCTAAAACCATAATCTAAAAACATCTGTTTATCTTACGTAAAATTGTGCGCCCCGCCCCTGTGCCACCATGATCGTCCATCCCCGGAGGTTATAGTCTGTACCATGCGGCCTTACGTGCTTTTGTGAAGTCCCCTATGAGCCTCGCTGGGTAAACAGCAATACGGGATGACGGACGTCGCCTCTTTCATTCCTATTAGCCCTCGCTGATGTTAGAGTTGTCATTGAACTGGCGGTCTCGGGATGTTTAGGGCCGCTAAGCTTGCTTCCACTGGATTTGTAGAGCCCTTCGCCTGCGTTTTGTTACTTTCGTTGGCGGCTTTTATGGCAGTCCTGATCTGATGGATGAATTTTGCCAGTCTTGCTAGTGTCGTTGTGTCGTTGGTGGATAGGCACAAAGCTGACGCTTCACTGCAGGTCTCTATTCCGTTCGTAATGCAGATTGGGCGCAGGAGTCGCCAGCGGTCATTGTTAAGGTGCGGGCAGCAGCAGAGGAGATACAGCCAAGATTCCCTCGTATAGGGGCATAGTCTGCAGTTAGTTGATTCCCCCTTGCGCGCCCATGCGGGGTTGAAGTCGGCAATACCTAGTGTAATTAGCCTCATGTAGACTATTTTGTTTCGGGCCGATGGAGTGAGGGCCTCACTTAGGTAAGGTTGTGCTTTGCCTACTTTGTAGGAGTTATTCAGGGGATCTAGGTGGGCGCTTGAGCGGAGAGTTTTAATGTCCAGATCAAAGGAGGTTTTGCACACTTGCTGGTTTATAGATCTTTTCCAAGCATTCAGAGGGATGTCCAGTCTTCCTTGATCTTCAGTGCTTTAAGCGCTTTTCCTAGGCTAATGTGCCAGTCTGAGCCTGACCCCTCAAAAGCCCTGAGCAACTATACACAATTACATAGTATTGTATTTACTGTATAAATGGTCCATCAGTGCGATGATTGAAATACTGCCAGTTAGCTGTGAGGCCCGAATTGACCATGCTGCGGATACGCTAGATGTAATCTGGACCACACAATTCCTTAGGACACGAGTTCGTCCACATTCAGACAATTGAAACTTTGAACAACCTGTGACTGGCTTTGTGCTTATCCTCTGCTACCAAGCCTATTACTATCTACTTCCTACGAATTAAGAGTGGTCGTGCCTGTGCATTTTAATGTTTGTAGTGTCCTTGAAGTGATATCCGTCCCTCTGCTTGGTATTTTACAGTTCTACATGGCTTTCCTCAGTGGCGTAACGAAACTTGAGGGGGCCCCCCCTGCAGGGTACATGTAGGGGCCCCCTCTGGACTTAATCTGGAGCTCTCCGGCCGAAGTGTGGTGCTGAGGGGGGCCTCCTGGAGGTTGGGGCCCCCGCACCGCGGGGGCTGCGGGGGCCTGTGTTACGCCCCTGGCTTTCCTGATGAAGGCGCCTTGTTGCCGAAATGCGCGTGGATCTCATGACGAGCGATCAACATATTAAGCCACAATTTCTGTCTTATTACAATCATGTATTTGTGTCATATCAATCATTGAGATATATTGTTGATTGATGATTTTGCACTATTGTTGTCCCTTTTGAGGAAAATAAGAGCTATCCATATATTAAATTATTGTATATTGATGTTGTACTGTTGTGCCAATGTGTGACTCCGTGCAGATGTGACTGTCGTCTTTTTATATATGCGGAAAATGGGATTATACTTCAATCAATCAATCAATCAGGGGTTTGTTAAAGCGCGACAACTCACCCGTAAGGGTCTCAAGGCGCTAGGAGTGGGGGGGGGGTGCAGGTTCCATCCATCAAGGAGGGGGTCTGTCAAAGAGCCAGGTTTTGAGGTTTCTTGCGAAGATGGGGAGCGATGTTGTCTGTCTGAGGTGGAGTGGAAGGGCGTTTCATGCTTTGGCCGCGAGGAAGGAGAAGGAGCGGCCTCTCGATCTGGTCTTTCTGGTGCGGGGGACCACGGCGTAGGAGAGCTGGGCTGATCGTAGGGTCCTTTGGGGTGCGTGGAATTTGAGTCGGCTGTTCAGGTATGCTAGTCCGGTGCCGTGGAGGGCCTTGTGTGCGTGGGTGAGCATCTTAAAGGTGATTCTCGCCTCGACGGGGAGCCAGTGGAGTGTGCGCAGGTGCTGGGAGATGTGGCAGTGTTTTGGCAGGTTGAGGACCAGTCTTGCGGCGGCGTTCTGGATGTTCTGTAGCTTGCGGGTGAGGTTTTTGTTTATTCCAGCGTAGAGTGCGTTGCCGTAGTCGAGTCTGCTGGTGACCAGGGCGTGAGTGACGGTCTTTCTGTGCTCGAGGGGGATCCATTTGAAGGTCTTACGAAGGAGGCGGAGGGTGTGGAAGCAGGAAGACGAGACGGAGTTGATCTGTCGGTCCATTTTGAGCTCGGAGTCCAGGATGATTCCCAGGTTGCGTGCGTGGTCCGTGTGGGTTGGCGGGTTTCCGAGGGTGGGGGGCCACCAGGTGTCGCTCCAGGCATCGGGGTTTGGGCCCATGATGAGTACTTCTGTTTTGTTGGTGTTTAGTTGTAGGCAGCTGTTTTTCATCCATTTGGCGACGGCTTCCATGCCTTCTCGAAAGTTGCGTCTGGCGGTGTTGGGCTCGTTGGATAGGGAGAGGATGAGCTGGGTGTCGTCTGCGTATGACACGATGTTGAGTCCGTAGGTTCTGATGATGGGAGCGAGTGGAGCCATGTAGACGTTGAAGAGCGTCGGGCTGAGGGAGGAGCCCTGGGGGACTCCGCAGGTGGTAGGTGTGGGGTCCGAGAGGAAAGGGGGGGGAGTCTGACCCGCTGCGTCAGACTCCCCCCTTTCTACAGTCTGTATATTGCGTTTTTTAGAGATGTAAAGTCAATAATAATGTAGTTTGTATTTTATTAATCAGTCTGATGGCCCATTTATACTGTAATTATGATACTGTGTAATTGTGTATAGTTGCTCAGGGGTTTTGTATATAAATAAACTCACCACCGGACTCCACCTGGTGACCTTTGGAGATAGGACCAACACCACAGCCAACACAAGAAATTTAAGGATCAACCCTAGATGACAATCTCAACATGACGGCTCAAGTCCACGCAGTGTGCACCTCCTGCCTCCACATCCTACGTACGCTGCAAGAGATCTTCAAACGGTTGCCTCACAACAAGAGACAGACTGTCGGGCAAGCACTCATCACCAGCAGGCTGGACTACAGCAACACTCTCCACGCCAGAATCTCCAAACAACCTTACACAGTCTCCAGACCATCCAGAATACCGCTGCAAGACTCACACTTTACCTCCCACACTGTACCCACATCACACCTCACCTCAGAAACCTTCACTGGCTCCCCAGCCACAAGCGCAGCCAATTTAAACTTCTCACACACACATATATAAAGCCCTACACAACACAGGACCAGAATATCTGAACAGCTGCATACACTTTCACCAACCCACCAGACACCTCCGCTCTGCCTCACTCTCACCGCACACATCCCCTACATCTGCAAAAGCAAAATTGTAGTTGGCTCATTCTCCTACATCTCACCGAAAACATGGAACGGCCTTCGTCAACACGTAAGAGCCTCCTCCTCACATGAGTTCTGCAAGAAGCTGAAGACCTGGCTCTACGTATAAGCACCTTGGGGACCACAAACCCACACACCTGCCCAAGTGCCTGGATATCCTCTTGGGTGGTTAGTGCGCTATACAAATCATTTCAACATAGCATAACTCAGTAAGGGTCTTTTTATTTTCCCCTTAAAGTACCTGAAGGTTTTCCTTGGCCCAGGAGAGTACTGGACAAGTGCAGGTATGTTGCAGAGGACAGGGGTGCCAGCGGAGGGCGTGGGGGGCTCGGTGGGTGCCCCCTTCTGAAAGCCCAGTGGCTCCTATGCACTGACGACACGGCTGCCCAGTGTTAGGTGGCCCTGTGTCACACAGTGATTGACAGTGTAGAGTCCAGTCAGGCCCTCCTGTCA
Organism: Calotriton arnoldi; assembly: GCA_963921515.1. Lineage (NCBI taxonomy): Eukaryota > Metazoa > Chordata > Amphibia > Caudata > Salamandridae > Calotriton > Calotriton arnoldi. The sequence goes on from CAWUFW010000359.1 coordinate 4,224,902, forward strand.
ATCACTTGCACACGGTAGGTGTGTTGCAGGGTCTGCGAGGATGACTTCCATGTTGTGCACATGCGGACAATCCAGGTGGCAGTTCAAAGTGAGAATCATAACAGCTGCTGAAGTATTTCTAAACAAGCATTGACATCAGCCATGTTGTACTTCAACGCAGCTGCTGTCCAGCACGGCTGAAAGGTAAATGGGCGCTGGCCACGAGGGGATTGTTCTCTGCCTTCAATTAAAAAAAAACATTTTTATTTAAAAATGACAATAACACCTAGTCACAGCAAACGTAAACCAACAAGAAATTAAAACATACATTTATACATCTATCTTTTTCTTTTTTTATGGATGCAGGAAATGTGAGAGAAAGGCTGAGGGTGCGGGGTAAAACACAAACAAAGCAATAATAACAAAATAAATGACAACAGGCGTCGATAAATGGGTGCAAGGGCTGCAATCGACTTAAAGAGATCTGAAGAAGGATCATGGCATGGCTGCGATGTCTGAACCTTACAGATACATAAAAGGCATTTAAGGATAAAACCTCACTAGTTTAATTATCTTACTTCCAAGGTGAAGTTCGCTGTGTTGGCAAAACATGGAGATGGCGTAAAAAAGGCCTTGCAGAGCAAGGAGTGCAGCACTGTCTGCATCTTTGGAGCATCATGAAACCCGATGGCATGACTTTTGGGTGCTTTTTTTCTCAGTGGGATGGGAGGGGGCAAGCAACGAAGGGGGAGGGGCTAGAGGGCAGACATGGGAAGCAACAATGGGGGCTGAGGCGGACCAGACAAGCGACAATGCAAGAAGTGGCAAGGAGAGGCAGGTCAAGCAACAATGAAGGAGGGGGGAGGTTGGAAGGGGGCAAAGTAAAAAGAAAAAAGCACTTCTGAAAGCTGCAAGCAGTGCAGTGACCTAGGAAAGGGAAGCAGTACTTGGGTCATGTTCCAGGGTAGGGTCAAACCCACAAAGAGGACGTGAAGCTGTCAGTTGTTGATCAAAGAGAAGGCAAGGACATGAGAGTGACAATGAAGCCAACCAAAGGTAAGCAGTGGGCGGGCTCTAAGCCCCCTGCAAGTAAACAAAATGTCTTGTAAGAGACAGTGCACTGTCTCAGGTGAGACCTCGTGGGGAGGAAGCAAAGAAGCAAACTGTCAAAGAGGTGAAGGTGACCTCCAAACGTATCAAAGGGCATAAAACAACAGAGAGGGCCCAGAAAACATTTAGGGGTGCAACGGTGAAGGCAGGAGAGTGATTAAGGAGGGGGCGGCGACATATCCTTTTTGAGGGGAAACTGCATTTACCACACAGCCTCTACCATGCAAGTAAAGGGAGTTTTGGATGATTTTAGGGATTAGGGAAGGGTAGAGGTAAAGAGAGGTAAGGTTAATTCTAGGGTTCAGAGAGGGTGGAGATAAGGTCAGAAGTACAGGGAGGTAAGGGTGTAATTTTAGGGTTTGGGTGGGTAAAGGTAAAGGGAAGTAAGAATGATTTTAAGGTTGAGGGGTGGGTAGAGGTAAATGGAGGTAAGAGTGATTTTGGGGTTCAGGAGTGCACAGAGATAAAAGGAGGAAAGGGTGATTTTAGGGTTCAGGAATGGGAAGAGTTTAAGGGAGTTAAGGGTGATATTAGGGTAAGTGCATGGGTAGAGGTAAAGGGAGCTAAGGGTGATTTTAGAACTTAGGGATTGGTAGAGGTAAAGGGAGGTAAGGTTAAAACATAAACCATTTGGAAACACTGTGGGGGATATTCTCAAGAACGGGAGATAATTATCGCCAACCTAGGTTAACGCAATATTACATAACGCCATCCATTGCGGAAAACTAACACCATGTTAACGGCGTATTCTCAACACGCCGGCAACAGGCGATAGTTCCCCGATAACGTGTCAAATGTCAGCGTTAAAATTACCGGGCCGCTGATAAAAAAGGAAACCCGAACGTGAAAAAAGTGGCGATGGGCCCAACAGCGATAAAAATATCAGCGATAAGCAGCGCCAGGCTTGCTATTCCCACGTCAGGCGGGAAGAATTACAATAAAAACTGCAAAAAAACCCCAAAAAACCCCAAACAACCGAGAAGCACCATGGAGGAAGCTGGAGCAACTACAGAGGCCAACCAGAACCCCACAAACCCCCCGGAGGACCAGCCTGGGACCTCGGGGAAGGAGAGGGGCAAGGAGAAGAAGAAGAGGAACCCGCGATTCAGTCTGCAGGAAAACAAGATCCTGATTACGGAGGTGATAGAACACCACCAACAACTGTTCATCACCTCCACTGTGTCATTGGCAACTAAAAATACAATATGGCAGTCCATCTTGGCCAAGGTGAATGCAGTCGGAGTGAAGAGAAGGGAAGTGGACGACTGCAAGAAGCGCTGGAATGATGTGAAGCGCAAAACCAAGCTGAAACTCGCTAACAACCGGAAAGCCGCAATGCAGACTGGAGGTGGGAGTCCAGCACCACAGCAGGAGCTGGATGAGATGGAGGAAATGGTGTCCACAGTCATCAGTGGGGAGACGGTGGCAGGAGTTGGGGGACCGGACACTGCTCAACATGACCTGACCCAACAGCAACAGGGTGAGTAACGACCAGGGACTGGGTGGACGGGGGGGAGATGGGCACAATGGCACACATGCACAATTAAGTATAGCACAGTGCACACCCACAATGACTCTGGATCATGTCCCTGATCTCCTTGGCATACTGCAGCACACATAGAAACAGCAAGTAGGCCCCCGTCGACAATATGCCCAGAGGGGGCCCACCCCACACATCACTAATCTTACAACAAACCCATGCACATGTGCTGAACCCAGCAAAGCTGCGGGTCCGTGAGCCTCAGCCACACTGACAATGCAAGTGACACTGCATGACGATTAGCATGGCTGCAGTCAATATATCATGACATGTTGCACGCCACGACACTGAGGTGGCTGAGTGTGGACCACATCCGTAAAGGAGCAGGTCACACTCTGACACATCCACGTGCACAAACAACCCCTGACGTCAACAAGACATCTGCGGACAAACCATGCCCCAGAGTCCCAACTCCCACCAAGAGCCCAATTTACCCAAGTCTGCAACATCTCAGCACTGTATAAGCACAGAAGTGAAAGGCACAGCTCCTGAAAGGGATAAGGGACAGCAAAGTCAGAGCTGAAGGGGCAACACACCCACAATGCAGCACACACACATAAGAATCAGAGCACCTCAACGTTGACAACAATGTGGTGCAAACTGCAACACTTTCACAACAGAACAGAGGACACAACTGCTGCCGCTTGTGTGTAGAAACTGGCCAATCACATTTGGCATAGCAGGAAACTGTGAGATGATAATGTACAAGTACAACCCCACATCCCTGATGGTGTAGAAATGTCCACTGTCCCGCATCACATAGGCATCTCCTCACAAACAGTCACAATGTACATTGTCATGCAGTCTGTCTGTAAACTTGTCCAATGCGTGAACATACATGGAACACACTGTTAAACTGCATCTCACCTGTACATTGCAGAGTGAGAATCAACACCTCCTGCAGAGCAGACCGTACATCTCATCAGTGATGATGAAGAGGACCTCCCCACCATCGACCCGACGCCCTCCAACAGCTCATGGACACCCTCAGCACCCCACCCCCAGGAGCAGGGCAGCCCAGCTGCATCGAGGAGACCCCACCCCCTGCAGAGACCACACAGCAGGAAGCGCCCACCACCACGGCTGTCTCCCAGGACCTCCACGACCAACACATGGCATTCCAACGCCGTGTGTTAGATGGCCAGAAGGAGATGGCTGATCAGGAGCGGGTGGGGTTCGACCTCATGGCAGCCAAACTAGATGCCATACGTGGGTGTCTAAGTCCCATCAGGAACCACTTACAGTCCCTAACGGACACCCACAGTCCACTCCATGCTCTCCAACAATCCATGGCTGACATCGCTGGAGTCATGACTCTGAGACAAGAACAACTGTCTAGTCAGAGTGGCTCCAGCGATGTCACCCGGGAGTTGGGACACATAAGGAGGATCATGGAGAACATGGAGTGGATGCAGGCGGAAAGAATGGCTGCCACGGCTGCACACCAGCGAGATGTAGCTGGGATCTTCCATGCCCTGCAGACCCTCGTCATGGCATTGCTGCCACAAGGCCTGGCGCAGATGAATGCTGCTGCTACTACTCCATCCACATCTCCGCCCCCTGATGTGTCAGTGCCTCACAGTGCGGCAGACAATCCACCTCCGGCCCCTGATGTGTCACTGCCACACAGTGCGGCAGACATTCCACCTCCGGCCCCTGATGTGTCACTGCCACACAGTGCTGCAGACAAAACACCACCACCCACATGTGAGGCACATGAAACATCAGAGGATGATGATGTGGATGATTCTGCCTTTGTGATAAGAAGGAAGCGGTAGCATTCATCTCCGCCATATGGCCTGTTTCTGCTTGGTTCTGCCCTCTGCATCATCACCTACCGCTGTCCCCCGATACACTCTGCGACACTCACCTTGGCCCTCGACATGGACTGCCATATCTGTTTTGGTTACCAATGACACAGCAATCAGACTGCGGACTGAACTCTTTCTCTTCCGATGAACTTGTCAATCCCTAAAGGACTCTGGCTGGCCCTCCACGGGGCAACAATGTAAAGTGGGGTTTACATGGCCATGTACTGGTCCAGCTTCAACACTCCACCGAATGTGATTAAAACATTCTGATTCACACAGATGTGTCATGTCTATGATCAAGCAAGTATGAAAGTATGGATGGATGTAGGGCCAGTGATTCCAAAAAAAAGGTACTCCCTGGGAACCGATATCAATGCGCATGTTTGAACGTGACCCAGATAGGCAGTGAGATGACAGTGATGGGTACGGGTAGCTGTGAGGAGGCGCGTGACTTCTCACCTTGCACCTATTAGCTGACACTGTTCACTACTATTGATGGATGACGTCCGTGTACACATGTGATCTGTACATGGCACATATGTCCAGGGGACACCTTGGTGTGTTCTACGCAAGGTATTCCTGCTGGCCTTTTGGCTGGTGTGCATCTCCCATGTTGCTGAGGTGTTCACTGTGCCCCCATCCCCCTTACGTCCATGTTGCTTATGTTGTGGGGCTTGAGTCACAGGATGCATCTCTTCATCAGGGTGGTTCATATTTGACCCCAAATGACACCCGCAATTTCATATTTGACCCCAAATGACACCCGAAATTTCATATTTGACCCCAAATGGCACCCGCAATTTCATATCTGACCCCAAATGACACCCGAAATGTCATATTTGACCCCAAATGACACCCTGTTGTCTTTTTGGAACACACATGACAACCTTCATATCATGTTTTTGTACACATGTGATACACTGATGAGTGGGATTACGTACTACATTTGACACCCTGAAATGGCATTCCGAATACGTGACACCCTGAACAGCCTCTCTGTACAGAGGTGACATACCCACCATCTATTTGCTATTTGTGAGATTGTTTGCACTTAATGTTGCACTTACACTTGTCAGAGTGATGTGCTAATGCAGAGGACTGACATGCATACAGGGAATGTGTGTTGCAATGAATTCATTTGCACATGCTGTTCATGTGGTCATTTTGAACTGTTCCATGATTGCTAAGGACAGTCACAATGTGACGTGCTCATGCGAAGAAATTGTTAATGATTGTGTTCCTTCGGGCTAATCCTGCTGCAGCTGCAGTGGGGTGTGGTCCACCTGCCTCATCTTCCTCATCATCGTCCGGTGCATCTGGCACTTGGATCCATGGGGCATTGGTGCGTACACATATGTTGTGCAATACACAACATGCATTGATCATCTTGCACACTATTTCTCTGCTGTACAGGAGTCTTCCACCTGTGATGTCCAGGCACCTGAAATGTGACTTTAACACGCCAAATGTGCGCTCAACAATGCCCCTGGTGCGTTTGTGGGCCACATTGTACTGCCTCTGGGCCGGGGTGTTCGGGGCTCGGAGGGGTGTCATCATCCACGGGCAGAGTGCATATCCTTGATCACCTGTGAGAGGTAAGTGAGATTAGTGTAAATTGGTGGTTCTGCATGCTGTGTTGGCAGACTTACAAGTTGTGTGGTGTGTGATTTGTGTGACTTTGGGATTCATGTTTGCCATGTATTGCTTCTGGCAAATGTGCGGGATCAATGTGTATTACGTAGCCTCACAGCTGCTCCTCCCTCCCCCGAGCCTATTTACTTGTGTGCGCTCCGCGGTTGCATCACTTGCACTCCTACGGCACACCATTGTCATGCCTGTCTGTGCATGTCCGCAAGCCTGACAACAACACTGTAATGTTGGACGTTGAAGGTGGGCGGCCACATGTGTGTAGGCCTATGGTAAGGATAGGGCGGACACAGATGTGGAGTTCAGGCCTGGCTGAACTCGCACTGCGATTGAGACTAGGCCTTTGGCTCATGCTGCGGCAATGAAGATACACACACAAGAGTTGGCATGTATGAGCCAAGACCCCGAGCGGTCTTGCACTCCTTTATTTATCCATTCGGGCGAGCCCGCCCTCCGGGTGCATGCTACATTGCAACGTTGTCGATTAAGGGCCGGGTGGCGCCGACACTACAACAGAGACACACGCCATAGTTACTTTTGTGGCCAACCCGGAACTGAACAACGCCCAGAACTGAACCAGAGCCCCGGGCCATTTCTTCACACTCCTCACACGCCAACACGTGGGCCGCCGCCGCGGCGCTGGGATGTCGTGCGCTTCAGAGTACGTCTCCAGACATTCCACCCAGGCTTTCCAGCGGCTTACCTGGGACGGGGGAGGCCCCGTGACTGTGAAGGGCTCCAGAGGCATTACCGAGGACATGGTGTTGGCTGCTGGAGGCGGACTTGTGGGGTAGCCCCACGGGACGATGACTTGTGGTGCACAGAGGTAGTGGCACCTGAGGCACTCCGTCTGGCACGGGCCTATCGCCACTTGCGGTGCACTGAGGTAGGCCCACCTGAAGAGCTGAGCAGGTGTGCAGCCTGCGATGATGCAGTAGGCCTGGAGGGGCGGACTGGAAAGGATTTGTCTGAGACCTGCTGGACCGCAGTGTAGGCCGGAGGGAGCAGTCAGCACACACAGAACTCCGCGGTGCGGTGCCGCAGGGTGAGCTGGGGGCCTGTTGCGCGGAAGCCAGCGATCGGCTGAGGAGGCTGCCAAGCTCGCGGGCCTCGGGCTTGAAGATTGCACCGGCACGTGGTGGGCCCTCTTGGAGACACGCCGGTGGCGGCAGGTGAGCAGTGAGGCCTGGGTGCGCAGGGGCGGGCAATCACCGCTGGGCGCCAGACGGGTCTGGGGACCAGCGGGCTGGGGTGCAGCAGGCGCACAGGATCGCGCAGGCACCACCGATCATGGCAGCGGCCTCGTGGCAGGGTGAGGGGCGCCGCCCTGACAGACACGCCCCTGCAGGCGATGACGAGATGTGCGCTGGGTGGCTTGTGACGTAGCCACCTCGTCGCTGGTGTAAATTTGGCCGTTGAAGGTGGTCGGCCACGTGTGTATAGGCCTATGGTCAGGATATGGCGGACATAGAGACACACGCAGTAGTTACTTTGGTGGCCATCCCGGGAGTGAACCACGCCCAGAAACCCGGGCTATTTATTCACACTCCTACGCTGGACTGGCGTACGCCGGCCCAGCCCACTACGCTTATGCTTACAGGGGGGGGCGACATAGCTACATGTCCAAGGTCTTCCCCACTGCCTGAGGTAACATGGTTGCGTCCACTGTCCACAACACTACAAACACCAGCAGTATATGTCCACATGGACATGTCTGTGCTCTGCATACTCAAGACTGTCCAGCACATCACCGCCACACTTGGCATTGTGTACATTCTTATTCATGGGTCCATTGCCTCCTTCGCACATTCTTGGTTCCCACCTCTCCCCACATTCTGCAATTGTGTGGCAGAGGGGCTATGCCTTTGTGGATAGTTTGTCTACATGTCTGGCCCCTGTTACCACAGTTACTTGTGTTGTCGTGTCTGGTAGGTGGGCATGTTGTATGTGATTTTGTTACGTGTGCATTCCCAGAGTTGTGAGCTGTATGTTGGTGGAGTTGAGGTGTGTGGTGTGTTCAGTTGTTGCTTACCGATGAGCAGTGCATTTCCATATGTGCCATCCTGAAAGCGCTGGTTGATGATGGACTGTCGGAAGATGTATGAATCATGCACACTGCCTGGGAAGTTTGCGACGACATTGGTGAGCAGTCCCCGGTGGTCCACTATTGCCTGCACATTGATGGAATGCGTGTGCTTTCTGTTGCGGTAATTGTGTGCAGTGTCGGCAGGGGGCACAAGTAGGACATGTGTGCAGTCAATTGCCCCCAACACGTGCGGGAAGCCAGCTATGCGGTAGAAGCCTTGCTTGGTCTCCATCTGTTCCTGCGCAGTGTGGGGTAAGTGAAGGTGCTGGGGTATCAAGCTGATGATGGCATCCAAGACAGGTGTGATGAACTTTGATCGGGCTTTCTATGAGACTCCTCCGACTCTGGCAGTTGTTGGTTGGAAGGTACCAGAGGCCAACAAGTGCAGCACAGCCAGCAGCTTTGTCTGCGGAGGGATGTTGGTTGTCCGCTGTGTTGGTACCGTCAGCCTGTGGGCAATGTGGGTCAGGATGCGGAGGATGGTTGTCCTTTTGAGCCTGTAGTGGGCAATGACATCCTCTGGCGTTAAGTCTCTGAGGCTGGTGCGTTTTCGGAAGGTCCGCTGTCTTGTTCTGCGCTGCCTCGGTGGCAGTCCGGGGGGGGGGGTGGTCGTGGGAGTGGTCCTGGGGGTGGTGGCGGTGGGTGTTGTGGCCTCTTGGGTCTCCAAGCTGCATGAATAGGGCGATAAATCTATCGCCACTTTCGTGGCGGAAAAGTGCAGCTAAATCGGCGATGAGTCCTTGAGAATATGCCCCTGTGTGTTTAATGAAAAATAAAACATTCCCTAAATTATAAAAGAGGTAACTAAAAATAAGTAAATGTGACAAAGTGGGAAACGTTCATTCATCAAAACCCATACTGTATGACAATAGTCTTCAAGGAAAGGAATATGTTTATAGCTTCATAAACAGTAAAAAGGGCAGGCGGCCAAATAGTGTGTTTGTAGGTTACCTGTTTTATAATTTAGAGGATGTTTTATCCATCTTCAAACATGCAGTGGTTTCAAAGGGTGTATGATTTCAGAGACAACATTGTAGCTACAAAATGCCTTGCTATCATAAAGCAAGTTATTACTTGTTTTCACGCTTTGCAAAAATAGCTTTACAATATGAAGTAATTTGCATGCTAGAAAGTTTTCACAACCCATAATCACATTTCCTTTTCTTGCAAGAAACTGAATAAAAAGTACCACAATCCCAGTGCAAGCAGCATGCAAGAACATTAATGAGGAAACCAATAAGTGCATGGTCCATGCTCCGGGGAAGAGACAAATACACGAAGAAAAGCTGTACCCGGCACGCACTCACCAATGAGAAGCAAGAAAATAGGAGTGACAGTAAAGCCAACCAACGGTAAGCAATGGGCAGGCCCGAAACCCTTTTTTTATGTACAAAAGATTTTTGCAAGCGACAGCGCATGCGCTGTCTCAGGTGAGACGTACAAATATCTCTCGAATGCTGTGTGCATGAGTGCTTATACTCGTGCATGTTAACACGCACGTTTGTGTCTAGTGCTAAATGCTGGCACTGGCATGAAGGCAGAAGGGCCAAATAGGAAAGTCGGATATCCTAAAGCTTAAATTGCAAATAAAGTAAAAACTCCAATGACATTTGGCATGCAAATAACACCAAAGGCCTGATTTCAAGTCAGGTGGAGGAAATTGAACGAATATTTGCACACCTATGCGCACTGCTGATGACCGAGCTGTAGCGGTTATGTGTGACCTGCTGTTTTTCGTACAGGAAGTGACACTGCTGCTGCCCATGCTGTACTGAACCCGCTCTCTGCCCAGGAAGCTTGCACTGCTAATGCCCATGCTGTACTGAACCCGCTCTCTGCCCAGGAAGCTTGCACTGCTGCTGCTGCCCATGCTGTACTGAACCTGCTCTCTTCCCAGGAAGCTTACACTGCTGCGGCACATGCTGTACTGAACCCGCTCTCTGCCCAGGAAGCTTGCACTGCTGCTGCTGCCCATGCTGTACTGAACCTGCTCTATTCCAAGGAAGCTTACACTGCTGCGGCACATGCTGTACTGAACCTGCTCTCTGCCCAGGAAGCTTGCACTGCTGCTGCTGCCCATACTGTACTGAACATGCTCTCTTCCCAGGAAGCTTGCACTGCTGATGCCCTTCCAGTACCTGTTCTGAGTTTGAGGGACACCGGTGTGCAAGGCTGCCAAGCATGCTGTTGTCTATTCAGGAAGCTAGGACTGCTGCTGCACATGCTGTACTGAACCCGCTCTCTGACCAGGATGCTTGCACTGCTGCTGCTGCCCATACGCGGCACATGCTGTCCTGAACCCGCTCTCTGCCCAGGAAGCTTGCACTGCGGCTGCTGTCCATGCTGTACTGAACCTGCTCTCTTCCCAGGAAGCTATCACTGCTGCTGCTGCCCATGCTGTACTGAACCTGCTCTCTTCCCAGAAAGCTTGCACTTCTGCGGCACATGCTGTACTGAACCCGCTCTCTGCCCAGGAAGCTTGCACTGCTGATGCCCATGCTGTACTGAACCCGCTCTCTGCCCAGGAAGCTTGCACTGCTGATGCCCATGCTGTACTGAACCTGCTCTCTGCTCAGGAAGCTTGCACTGCTGATGCCCATGCTGAACTGAACCCGCTCTCTGCCCAGGAAGCTTGCACTGCTCCCCATACTGTACTGAACCTGCTCTCTTCCCAGGAAGCTTGCACTGCTGATGACCTTCCAGTACCTGTTCTGAGTGTGAGGGACACCGGTAAGCATGGCTGCCAAGCATGCTGTTGTCTATTCAGGAAGCTTGCACTGCTGCTGCCCATGCTGTACTGCACCCACTCTCTGCCCAGGAAGCTTGCACTGCTGCCCATGCTGTACTGAACCTGCTCTCTTCCCAGGAAGCTTGCACTGCTGATGCCCTTCCAGTACCTGTTCTGAGTTTGAGGGACACCGGTAAGCATGGCTGCCAAGCATGCTGTTGTCTATTCAGGAAGCTTGCACTGCTGCTGCCCATGCTGTATTGCACCCACTCTCTTCCCAGGAAGCTTGCACTGCTGCAGCACATGCTGTACTGAACCTGCTCTCTGCCCAGGAAGCTTGCACTGCTGCCCATGCTGTACTGAACCTGCTCTCTGTCCAGGAAGCTTGCACTGCTGCTGCTGCCCATGCTGTGCTGAACCTGCTCTCTGTCCAGGAAGTTTGCACTGCTGCTGCTGCCCATGCTGTGCTGAATCTGCTCTCTGTCCAGGAAGCTTGCACTGCTGCTGCTGCCCATGCTGTACTGAACCTGCTCTCTGTCCAGGAAGCTTGCACTGCTGCTGCTGCCCATGCTTTACTGAACCTGCCCTTTTCCCAGGAAGCTTGCACTGCTGCGGCACATGCTGTACTGAACCAGCTCTCTGCCCAAGAAGCTTGCACTGCTGCTGCTGCCCATGCTGTACTGAACCTGCTCTCTTCCCAGGAAGCTTGCACTGCTGCTGCCTATGCTGTACTGAACCTGCTCTCTGTCCAGGAAGCTTGCAATGCTGCTGCTGCCCATGCTGTACTGAACCTGCTCTCTTCCCAGGAAGCTTGCACTGCTGCGGCACATGCTGTACTGAACCCGCTCTCTGCCCAGGAAGCTTGCACTGCTGTTGCTGCCCATGCTGTACTGATCCCGCTCTCTTCCCAGGAAGCTTGCAGTGCTGCTGCTGCCCATGCTGTACTGAACCTGCTCTCTGTCCAGGAAGCTTGCACTGCTGCTGCTGCCCATGCTGTACTGAACCTGCTCTCTGTCCAGGAAGCTTGCACTGCTGCCCATGCTGTACTGAACCTGCTCTCTTCCCAGGAAGCTTGCACTGCTGCTGCTGCCCATGGAGTACTGAACCTGCTCTCTTCCCAGGAAGCTTGTACTGCTGCGGCACATGCTGTACTGAACCCGCTCTCTGCCCAGGAAGCTTCCACTGCTGCTGCTGCCCATGCTGTACTGAACCTGCTCTCTTCCCAGGAAGCTTGCACTGCTGCGGCACATGCTGTACTGAACCTGCTCTCTGTCCAGGAAGCTTGCACTGCTGATGCCCTTCCAGTACCTGTTCTGAGTGGGAGGGACACCGGTATGCACGCCTGATGACAATACTCCTCTCTATATAGGAAGCCAGCACTGCTGCTGCCCATGCTGTACTGAACCTGCCCTCTGCCCAGGAAGCATGCACTGCTGCTGAGGGAAACTTGCATGCACTACTGCAGACCAAGCTGTTCTCTATATAGGAAGCCAGCACTGCTGCTCCCATGGTGTAATGACCCTGCCTTCCACCCAGGAAGCTTGCATGCACTGCTGCCGCCCTTCCAGTACATGTGCTCAGTGTAAGGGGCACTGAGATGCACTGCTGCTGACACTGTGGTAGTTTTATGTGTGCAGGAAGCTTGCACTGCTGCAGAGCAGAGAATGCTGTTCTCTATGCAGGAAGCTTGCACTGCTGCTGAGGGAAACTTGCATGCACTGCTGCAGAGCATGCTGTTCTCTGTGCAGGAAGCAAGCACTGCTGCTGCCTATGCTGTACTGAACCTGCTCTATGCCGAGGAAGCTTGCACTGCTGCTGCACATGCTGTACTGAACCTGCTCTCTGTCCAGGAAGCTTGCATGCACTGCTGATGCACTCCAGTACCTGTCCTCAGTGTGAAGGACACGGGTATTCAGTGGTGCTGCCCTGTTGTAGTTTTATGTGTGCAGGAAGTTTGCACTGCTCCAGAGCATTCTGTTCACTGTGCACAATTCTAGCAAAGCAGCTGCCCGTGCTCTATCGACTGCAGTGCACCTGCTCTCTGTACATTAAGCTTGTATGCATTGCTGCTGTTATTGTAATACTGCTCTGCATGAGACGCTTGCATGCACTGCTGCTGTCGTTGCAACGCTGCTCTGTGTGAGACACTTGCGTGCACTGCTGCAATCACTGTAACACAGCTCTGTGTGAGACGCTTGTGTGCACTGCTGCAGTCATTGCAACGCTGCTCTGTGTGAGACGCTTGCATGCACTGCTGCTGTCATGGAAATACTGCTCTGCCTGAGACGCTTGCGTGCACTGCTGCTGTCATTGTAATACTGCTCCGCGTGAGACGCTTGCTTGCACTGCTGCTGTCATTGCAACGCTGCTCTGTGTGAGATGCTTGCGTGCACTGCTACGGTCACTGTAATACAGCTCTGTGTGAGACGCTTGCGTGCATTGCTGCTGTTAGGGAAATACTGCTCTGTGTGAGACGCTTGCATGCACTGCTGCTTTCATTGTAACACTGCTCTGTGTGAGATGCTTGCATGCACTGCTGCTGTCATTGCAACACTGCTCTGCTTGGGACACTTGCATGCACTGCTGCTGTTATTGTAATACTGTTCTGCGTGAGACGCTTGCATGCACTCTGCTGTCATTGCAACACTGCTCTGTATGAGACACTTGCGGGCACTGCTGCGGTTACTGTAATACAGCTCTGTGTGAGACGCTTGCATGCACTACTGCGGTCATTGCAACTCTGCTCTGTGTGAGACGCTTGCATGTACTGCTGCTGTCATGGAAATGCTGCTCTGCGTGAGACGCTTGCGTGCACTGCTGCTGTCATTGCATCTCTTCTCTGTGTGAGACGCTTGCGTGCACTGCTGCGGTCACTGTAATACAGATCTGTGTGAGACGCTTGCGTGCACTGCTGCTGTCATTGTAACACTGCTGTGTGTGAGACGCTTGCATGCACTGCTGCTGTCATGGAAATACTGCTCTGTATGAGACGCTTGCATGCACTGCTGCTGTCATTGTAATACTGCTCTACGTGAGACGCTTGCGTGCACTGCTGCAGTCACTGTAATACAGCTCTGTGTGAGATGCTTGCATGCACTAGTGCTGTTATGGAAATACTGCTCTGTGTGAGACGCTTGCGTGCACTGCTGCTTTCATTGTAACACTGCTCTGTGTGAGACGCTTGCATGCACTGCTGCTATCATTGCAACACTGCTCTGCGTGAGACACTTGCATGCACTGCTGCTGTTATTGTAATACTGTTCTGCATGAGACGCTTGCATGCAATGCTGCTGTTATTGCAACGCTGCTCTGTGTGAGACACTTGCGTGCACTGCTGCGGTCACTGTAATACAGCTCTGTGTGAGACACTTGCATGCACTACTGTGGTCATTGCAACGCTGCTCTGTGTGAGATGCCTGCATGCACTGATGCTGTCATGGAAACACTGCTCTGCATGAGACGCTTGCGTGCACTGCTGGTGTCATTGTAATACTGCTTTGCGTGAGACGCTTGCTTGCACTGCTGCGGTCACTGTAATACAGCTCTGTGTGAGCCGCTTGCGTGCACTGCTGCTGTCATTGTAACACTGCTCTGTGTGAGACGCTTGCATGCACTGCTGCTGTCATGGAAATACAGCTCTGTGTGGATATGTCTGTCACCATGGTGTTCACTTCCAGTAGGGGACAGCAGGACCTCCCTTGAGACAGGTGCTCCTCTGCTCCCCACTAGCTCAAGTCCACTGCTGCATCCCTGGAGAATACAATGGTGTCTACCAGATCCCCCTGATGCTGGAACCACTGCCTGCGGAGGCATCACCAGAGGGCCCTCATGTGCCAGCGGGCATGCGTGACCAGCAGGAAGAACGAAGCCAACAGACTCAGCAGATGTAGTCCCATGAGGACTAGAATCCAAGCCCCCGCCCTAAACAGTGGAATCATGTCCCGATTGTCCTGGATCCTTGGTACAGAAGAAAAAGCTCAGAGTAAGGTCTTACCCAGAACCGCTCTTAAGAACAGGACACACTGGGAGGGCACTAGGTGAGACTTGGGTACATTGATTGAGAACCCCAAGTTGAACAGCTGTGATGCTGTTATAAGCAGGTGGCACAACACCATCCATGGTGAGCTAGCTTTGAGCAGCAAGTTATCCAGTTACAGGAACATCATGATCCCCAACTTCCTGCCGCGAGCACCCACATTACCTTGATGAAGACCCACATGCCTGAAGTTAATTCATAAGAAAGAACCGCAAATTGATAGTGAGTGGACGGCAGGTAGTTTCTGTGTGACTGCAGGATGTGTATATGAAAGTACCCGTTTGGCAGGTTGAGAGACACCATCCAGTCTTCCACATCCAGCACCAAAAGGACCTGCGCCAGAGATAGCATCTTGAACTTTTCCTTGTGCAGGTAAAAGTTAAGGAGCCATACTTCTTGGAGATCAGCAGTACTGTGAGTAGCGCTCCTGTTCAATTTCATGCTCCGGTATCAATACCACTGTTCTCTTCAGCAGACAACCACATCCTGCTGCAGATCGGTAGATGGTCCCCAGATGGAAGAAATTGCAGAGGAAGATATGGGAGCATGCAGCAGGAAGGGTCGGGCATATCCCTTTTCCATAATCCGCAGGACTCATAGATCCCAGGTTTTTAGACTTCCAGGCCCTCCAAAAAGAGGTTACCCGTCCTCCCACTGGAATAACGTGTTCCTTCACAGATGAACTACTGTGACTTCTCTAGAACCTACTCCACCGCGTAATTGAGTGGTAAGTCAGGAGGTAAGACTAAGGGGCCATTAGTACCACTACCCGGTTGTAGGTGTTCCATTTGAGAGGGTGTAAATAGACACTGTTGGTTCTTTTGACCCATACATGGCATGAAGGGTGGTACCACTGAGGAGCGGGGTGTAAAGGTGGAAGCAAGGGCTTACTGAGGGCTCTTTTCTAGGGTCAGATCTCAGCCTAGGGAACCAATTTATCTCCTTATATATGAGAGAGATGTGGGAGCAAGCTGGTCTCTATTGTCTACTACCCTCAAACAAATGGGTTGGTAGAACAATCTAATAAAAACCCTTAAGAGCATGGCGGGAAGTCTTCCAGAGAACCTTAGAAGGAAGTGGGATCTTCTATTACCATGTCTCTTATTCACTTAGAGGGGAATTCCACAGAAGGAAGTGTGTTTCAGTCCCTTTGTACTTCTGTCTGGACACTCAATGCATGGCCCACTCACCTTGATCAGAAAAGGGTAGGAAGCAACATCCGAGTGACCTTGGAAAAATATGGTGGACTATATGAATGGTCTCAGGAAGGTGGTGGCACAATACATGGATTAAAGTGAAGAAGAACTTTCAGGCTAACCAAGAGCTGATTGTAGGACTGGTATGACCAGAAAGCGACACTGACTGGGCACCATCAGGGTCAGGTGTTGGTGCAGAAGCTCCTTTGTTAAAGAGCTTTAGAGGATAAACAGTGTGGGCCATACAAGGTACGACAGAAGGTTTCTGATGTGAAGTACTTGGTGGATACAGGTACCACAAAGGAAACACTGAGGATTTTTCATGTGATCTAGCTTAAGACTTATCCCAGAGAGATTACACAGTAAAGATGATGGATATGGCAGAGGAAGTTGAGGAACATACTAAGCTTCTTCCTGATTTGCTGTATAATGACAAGGACAGATCAGTGGAAGGGGTACAGCTTTCCTGAGCTAACTCAAGAGCAGCAGAAAGTGTGTAGGGAGGTACTGGGACAATTTTCCCCATCTTTTCTCACTGACTCCAAGGTTAGCACCTATCAGTGCTCATGGCATTGACAAAGGAAATTGTCTGCCTGTCAACAGTAGAACTTATTGCAGGTCTCACCGATTCCAGGAGTGTATTAATACAGAAGAGGCCAAGATCTTGGACTTGGGAGAGGTTGAGTGTTTCCATAGTCCAGCACAATGATGTGGTGCCTAACCAAGGGTCCTCAGACTTACACTTGTGTGGACTGTGGGGGCCTAAACAAAGTCACCACGACGGATCACATCCAATCCCCACAGTTCATAAGCTTGTGGACGGCTGGGTAATGCAAAGTATTTGAGCATCCTTGATCTGACCAATGGCTACGGATAGATCGCTTAAGTGCTTAGTGGGAAGAATAAGACTGAATTTTCCACATTCTTCTTTTTTTTTTGTTTAGTAGCAATTTACACTCAGAGTTTGTGAATAAGCAAAATGTAGTAAACTTTCTCAAAAGTGTAAATTACTTTAAAAAGTTGCCTTTGTGAAACAGGCACCGAGTGAATCTGCAGAAGCAGAGGACAACAGAGAGTGGCCTGTGTGCCCTTACATTGGTGGTCCCAAACCCCCCCCAGCGATTCCATTTGGAAATAGTAACGTGCAGCCTGACCTGAGCTGAAATGCTGTGTCGTGGCCAGAGCCACTCTGCCTGAATTGTGAAGGCACAGTGTGACCAGAGCCCTGGCCCAACCAGAAACTGTGGCATGACCAGATGCGTGTTTTTCCACCCAACTGGTGTAGTGTGCCTGAAGCCTGGTGCATCGAGCTCCGCCTGTGCGTGGATGCACCAGCCCGGACCTGAACAGCCCTGGTAGGGCCGCACTGCACGCTGCTTGACCAGGCATGAACCAGCACTTTTGCAGCCGGCGATAGCCCTGACCAGCTGAATCTTGATAGATGTGGCCTGGTTGAATCAGAGAGGAACTGCTGGCTCAAGCTCATCCCTAAAAACGGGAGCAGCATCTGATTCGGAGAGTGCAGGACAGTCGCTGATACAGTGGCCCGGTCCATGGACTTAAAGACTTGTGTGGGTGAGAAACTGTGACTAAAGCAAACACTGCCTGCAAATGAGAATACGGGGGGCAATCTATGCCTGAACCTAGCCTTGTCATGTACTGCCCAAGGGCGGGAACCGGGGCCAAAGCGGAAGGGGACACCCAGTGGCACGGAGTACATTTCTCTGATCACTATCTAGTTATAATCTGAATTAAAGGACTTTTCTTCTAGAAAGTCAGGCACTGGGGGTTGGACAACGAGTTATAAACTGTTGAGTGTCTGTTGCGTTTGTTCTACCCCCATACTAACTTCCATAAGAAGCCTGTAACTGCTCGTCATCGCTACCACTGAGAGTTAAGCGAGGGAGGAGCCAACAGATTAAAATAACCCCACTTTGACCCATACCTCGAATGCCATTGGGTGAGCAAAGCGAGTGAGCCCTACCGACTCTAGATGAGGTCCCTAATTAACCCCTTCCGTTCATCTTTATGACTTTCTATACATTCATCTTTTCCTACTGTCATCCATCCTTTCACCATTCCATCCATCCACCCTTTCATTATTAGTTTTCAATCCATCCACCTTTTCATTATTAGTTTTCCATCCATCCATCGGTCTGCTCACACTTCCAAACATTCGTATATCCTTTTACCCATCCATCCATTCATTCTTCTTCATCCATTCACCCATTCATCCAGACGTTTATCATTCCAGACACTTTTTGTCTCTCTCACTCATGCAAATATTGTTTTATCCTTACATCCATCAGTTCATTCACCCTTGCATCCATCCTTTCACCCTTGCTTCTCGTCACAGTTTCTTCCTTATTTTCATATGCCCTTCATTTCACTCTTCCTTCCAACCCGGTCTCTCTCCCTCTCGCTCTTTTTCTTTCCCTCTCTTTTCCTCTTCATTTCTCTGTTGTAATTAACTTTCCTTTCTTGGCCTCTGTTCTCGGTGGTCCATATTTTTAAGAGCTTTTGTCTGCAGAGCTGCAGACAGGAAAGTCTCATAAATAACAGTGAGTGTCAACACCACCCCTGCTTAAGCTGCAAGAGCGGGGGGTTCACGAGGCCATTGGACTCTAGTGCTAAAGGCGTTATACTGGGCCCAGTTGTCAGAGCGGTAGCAGGACAGACCCCAGGACATCAGGAACAAAGGACCTCAACCCTCACCGTTAAAGCCCAGTAGCCCCTGCTTGCGATGTGACCCCCTCCCACAATGGGGTCTGACACCTTTAATAAGTTAAAGGTCTCAAGAGTCCTGTGGATTGCACCTAATTACCCTGCTTCACCCATCGTTTTCCGTGACACCTGTAGCCAATATCCATCTTCTAAGGTTCGCAGTACCAGGGGCTCTTGGAAAGTTCAGCCCAATGAGGAGGCTACAGTTTGGGGTCAAAGCTATAGCACTTCTTCGCATCTACATCAAAGCCCTTCCCAGCATGGGGCAGGAGTAGGTGTGACCGGGCTGAGTGGAGGCATTCGACGATACTTGGAGGCTATGATGACGCTGGCATTGGGTGAGTTTGGGGAGAAGAGCTGTAGAAGAGTAGGCATGGGCGAAATATTCCGTTCCATGGGTGGAATTTTGGTGTGACGCAGAGTTCCGGCAAAATTCTGCCAATCACCGTGTGGTGGAATTATTTCTCGCTCGTGCCAAAATGTTAAGTTGGTGAGCGCAAGCGAGATTTGGTGCCCCTAGCTCGGTTTTCGGTCACAAGGAGGACATCCCCCGAGATTTTTCAAATGCGGCGGTCGATGGCGGTCTTGACTGTTCGTGGTCAGAAGTCTGCCAGTGGCAGCAAAATCAAGTCGAGTAGCTGCGCCCACTGGCGCACCGCGTGGTGCCATGTGCTCCCAGAGCTAAATCACAGCACGAGCAGCGCAATCTGCTTATTTACGCCCGTTGGCGAAACTCCGCGGAGTCTCACTGAGGTTTTTTTTGGGTAACTACTAAGCCTGGGCGTAGTTCGCGAAGTAGCGCTACGCGAAGCTACGCAAAGTGCAGTTCGCACTACGCGAGCTACGCGTAGCACTACGCGAACTGCGTAGTGCACTGTTCGCAATGATTGCACAGTGCCGGATGCTTGTCCGCACTGTGCAATCATTGAAAACGGCATCTTGCACAGTGCGAGCTGTCTTTTACTGCCGCTCGAGTAGATTTTTACTCGAGCGGCAGCTTTCTCAACGCGGACTGGTAGTTTCTCATCGCGAGCGGTCGCGAGCATACGCGACCACTCGCAATGAGAAACCTGACCTCCCCGCGTTGAGAATCTCGCCGGGATGTCATTTTGCTTGCTCGCGGTCGCCAACTTGACGTTGAGGACCGCGAGCAAGCAAAAAATGACCGCTACGCGTGTTTGCACTGTGCTACGTGCAATTCGCGTTGTGCGAAAGTAGCGCAAACTTCGCAAACTACGCGAGCGTAGCGTAGTGCTTTGCCCAGGGTTAGTAACTACACAGAATTCCGTGGAGTCAAATTCCGCGAGTTCCTCTCACCCCTATAGAAGAGTTTGGGGAAAGCAAGTTAACCAGCTGCACAAAGGTGCTTTCTACACAATGAGTAGAACGTGCTAATGATCAGTAGAAATATCAGAACATTGCAACATATTTTCTCTCACCTTGCACTGGATACAGGCATCAAGAGCTCTTGTTTTGTCACAGCTTGATTATGGAAATGCACTCTGGAACTGGACTCTATAGCCACATCTAATCCACAGGCTTCAATAAGCCCAGAGGCTGCAGCCAGAGAAGACCTAAGTCTGCACAGAGGTATTCACAACAACTCTGCCCTCAAGGCACTATACTGGGTACAAGTCACAAGAAGAATCTCCTTCAAAGCCCTGTGCAACACTCATTAGGCCATCCATGGGTCAGGGTCAATCCGTCTGCAACCTAAACTCACTCCACAGAGTCAAAGAAGAGACCCCCTGATCCTCACTCAGACCAGAGGCCCCCTGATCCTCACTCAGACCAGAGATGCCCCGATCCTCACTCAGACCAGAGACCCCCTGATCCTCACTCAGACCAGAGACCCCCTGATCCTCACTCAGACCAGAGGCCCCCTGATCCTCACTCAGACCAGAGGCCCTCTGATCCTCACTCAGACCAGAGACCCCCTGATCCTCACTCAGACCAGAGACCCCCTGATCCTCACTCAGACCAGAGGCCCCCTGATCCTCACTCAGACCAGAGACCCCCTGACAGACCACACAAACTCTGGAAAGAGCTCTCCAGGAGAATAAGCATCCGCGCCAGTCACCTAGACAGGACAGCAAGAAAGCCCTGGCTATTCCCCAAATCACGCGTCAACTCACTCCAGGTTGCAAGTTATACGGGTTTGTATATCCAATGTGCAAATCTACCCCTCACCCACTTCCAGTGCTTAATTTGTAAAAACATAAGTGCTAGGGCCCTCCTCAAGAGGCCACTGCTGCTTACACCATCCATGTCCCTGCCACCGCTGCCAATGACCGCACCAACACAACTACTAACTCTCACACTCCTACAAGTGTAACAATTCAGACTATTCCAGGCCCCCAAAGCTATAAGAATGGCAGGTATTAGTAATTTTTAATGTATATTGAATCAATAAACAGTTGTACTCTACTTTAAATTTTACAAACAGCGCCACCATGTGGCAGAGTGTCATAAGTGCTGGTGTTGACAATTAAGTGCTGGTGTCGAGCACCGGAAACCACCAGCGCAAATTAAGCACTGCCCACGCCACATCCCACGACATGCCGACATAAGACGTTTGAAGCATACGGCTAAGACTTGTGTCTGTCATCAAAATATCCCGTTCAGAGGTCCCACCTCAACCAACACTCTTCATCGACCAAGAGGAAAGAGTTACTTAACGATCTAGGAAGTGCTCTGAGGACTCAGCAATGGTTAATAAAGTGCTAAAGAAATGCTGTAATACTATACACAGGGCTGACATGTTGGTTTGCTGTAGTTTAAAAGACTTTGGACAGCTCTTGCAGTAAAGCATCTTTTTACAACAGAAAATAAGCCACTATACTAAACATTATGCAAAGAAAAATGCTTATTTGAATTCTAATTTCTTAGGTGTTGTCACCAAACACAAACTGCTTTAATCTTTCAAAATTAATGCATGGAATTCAGGAGTTCAGAGAAAGGATTTCGAGAGCACGAGAAAGGAAGTGTTTTCACGGTAAATGTTGTGCTAATAATGCAAGCGATGTTCATTTTCTTATTAGCAGAAAGGACACGATTTGTATCGAATGGGGTATATGTTGAATTTTCAAGCCCTAATGCAGCTTTTTTATGTTTCTATAGAATTTGATTTGGATATGTATGGCCTTAAAGAAGCGATATGCATCTTGAAACACGTGTGGGCCTGATGTCCCAAGGATTGTGAATACACTTCTTTCTCGGGCCCTCGAAATCATTTATGCCTGAGGTATGAAGTGACATCTTACATAGCAGGGCAGGCTGGTATGACAAGGAGGGCGGGAAGTACCGGTCTGTTATGGGGACTGCCCATTGAGCATTAAAGGACTTCTTACTGAGAGCTTTACGTTGGATTCCTCAGAGAGGAAGGTTCTTGCTGACCCGGAAGGACAAAGAAGCCCTGGTCCTGTCCAGGGATGCCTGCTTGCCGGAACTTCTCTCAGGGAGCTGGGGACAGGGGCCGCTGCACCTGCTCAGAAGAGAGCTCGAAGGCAGCGGCGAATGGACATTTGTACAGCCAACACATGGAACCATGCTCCTCTGTGGAATGGAGGAGGTCGAGGGGATGAGGGCACTGGAGCAGCTATACCAAGGAGGAGGGACGAGGGCTATCTAAGGTCCAGCACACGCGCCCCTAAGTCAGCTCTGAGAACAGAAAGTGTGCAGTTCCTATGGGGGGGTCTAGGTCTCTCAGTCAGATAAGTCGGGGGAGTGCTCCTTTTAGCAGCAAGGGCCCTCACACACCCCTAGGGGTGTCATGCTTCATCGTTGGGCAGCTCCTCGTTGGGCCGACGCTGCAATGCCCGACGGGCCCCGCGAGGGGGCTCTTTGCCAGAGTTCTCATCTTTTTCACCGATGTGAAGTGTGAGGTTGAATGACTAGGTGTGCGTAAAAAGGGGGGGAAAGTGTGATAAAAATGACTTGAGGGATCCGAACGCTAATTTAATCACTCGGTTCCTTTGTCATATTTTTTTTAAAAACGTGAAATGAGCGAGTGATAGATTATAATGGTCTATGCTAGCTACCGTTAGTGTGAGTCAAGGGTGAACATGTTTCATGCCTGTTGCTGTCCCGTAGGATCATGGCATTTCATCAGGACCAGTCATCCTCTTTCTACTCAACCAGGGATGGAAAGTTATACTAAGTGCAAATCAAGCCCTGTATACATTACATAGATATGTGGTATATCTTCTGAGATAAACCTAGATTAAGGAGAAAAAACGGTAAAATGGGAAATATTAAAAACATATATTGTTGTTAATAGTTTCCAAGCGTAGAACAAAACCACCACAGACCCGGTGACAACGCTCGCAATCTGTGTAGAGGCATGCTCATGCTGTTCGTCACAGGAAATGGAACAGACAGGTGATCAGTGCACGCAGTTACAAATCACATTGAATGTTTTGACTGGGTGTGTTTACCATAAATAAATATAGCCAGCTTAATTAATATGACATATTAAGGACTGTTATCTTATATCTGTCTCAAGAGCCCGCGGGGCGATTCAGCTGTCACCATAAAGCAGGCGCGATCAGACCCACCATCGTAGCAGACACAAGTGTGGGTCCAGTATTGCTAAATAATCAGAAACGTACCCACAAAGGGGTTGCAGCCTTACGAAATGAACCCCCAGGGACCCCCACCACCCCACGCCTTTCCTCAACCTTACTACCCCCCTTAGGCAAAGGCTGGAACAGAGGGAGAGGAAAAAGAAGAGGCGCCCAGCACAAGCATGTACAATGGCAAGAACCACCAACGGAAATCCCTCGACAACCAGGGATGGAAAGTTATACTAAGTGCAAATCAAGCCCTGTATACATTACATAGATATGTGGTATATCTTCTGAGATAAACCCCGCGGGCTCTTGAGACAGATATAAGATAACAGTCCTTAATATGTCATATTAATTAAGCTGGCTATATTTATTTATGGTAAACACACCCAGTCAAAACATTCAATGTGATTTGTAACTGCGTGCACTTTCAGAGCGATGGTGGCGCATTTGATAATGAACCTCACTGGTGTCGGAGAGGACCACTCTTCTGATAGGAGGATGTGCTCTATCACTGCTCGGTAAGCATCCTGGGGGATGTTAGTGTAAAGTAACTTGACATCCAAGGTGATCAGTATGTCTATGTGGATGTCGTCATTGATGGCTCCTAGTAGGTTTAGGACATCAATGGTGTCTTTTACAAAAGACGGAGTCTTAGTCACCAAGGGTTGAAGGAAGTGGTTGCAGAATTGCGACATGGGCGCGAGGAGAGATCCTATGCCTGAAACTATGGGTGTACCCGGGGGAAGCTGGGTACCCTTGTGAATCTTGGGGAGGGTATAAAAATAGGGAGCTTTGGGGTTCTTATTGAGCAAGAACCCCGACTCTTGATGATCCGCCATTTGCTCGTGCGCGGTCACCAGCGAAGTTATCTGTGTACTGAATATAATATACCCGGTTCCCCAGCTGTCGTTGGTATTCTGTCCATAGTCATTTGTGTTCATAATCACTATTGCACCTCCTTTGTCAGCAGGTTTAATAGTGATCGTGGTGTCGTTGCCTAAAGTTTGTCCCTGTGGGGTTCATTTCGTAAGGGTGCAACCCCTTTGTGGGTACGTTTCTGATTATTTAGCAATACTGGACCCACGCTTGTGTCTGCTACGATGGTGGGTCTGATCGCGCCTGCTTTATGGTGACAGCCGAATCGCCCCGCGGGCTCATGAGACAGATATACGATAACAGTCCTTAATATGTCATATTAATTATGCTGGCTATATTTATTTATGGTAATCGCACCCAGTCAAAACATTCAATGTGATTTGTAACTGCGTGCACTGATCACCTGTCTGTTCCATTTCCTGTGACGAACAGCATGAGCATGCCTCTACACAGATTGCGAGCGTTGTCACCGGGTCTGTGGTGGTTTTGCTCTACGCTTGGAAACTATTAACAACAATATATGTTTTTAATATTTCCCATTTTATCTTTTTTTCTCCTTAATCTAGGTTTATCTCAGAAGATATACCACATATCTATGTAATGTATACAGGGCTTGATTTGCACTTAGTATAACTTTCCATCCCTGGTTGAGTAGAAAGAGGATGACTGGTCCTGACAAAATGCCATGATCCTACGGGACAGTAACAGGCATGAAACATTGTGACGCTCGCTTGACTCACACTTGCTGTAGCTAGGATAGACCATTATATCCATCAATCGCTCATTTCACGTTTTGTTTTTTAAATATAACAAACTCATTGTTAACACACTTTTTTCCCCTTTCTACGCACACCTAGTCATCCAACCTCACACTTCACATCAGCGAAAAAGAAAAGAGCGGGGCCCATTGGGCATTGCAGCGCCGACCCAACGAGGAGCTGCCAGATGATGAAGCATCCACCCTTGGGTGGGTGAGGGCCCTTGTTTCTAAAAGGAGCACTCCCCCGCCGACTTATCCGACGACTAAGAGACCTAGAACCCCCCCCCCCGATAGGAACTGCACATTTTTTATTCTCACCGCACTGGAGCAGCTGCTGAGGAAACCTATAGACCAGTAACAACTGGATAGATTGCTCTAGAGCCAATTTGTACTTATAGCAAGGCCCTGCAAATGGAAACTGTTGTCTCTTGTCCTAAGGATCTGAACATCATTTTCAACAGCTATTTTTTACATAAGAACATTCGCTCCTGCAGCTGGCTGAAACTGGTTTTAAAGGGACCTCCTTGTTTCTGGTCTGGCTTGAGGGCGCAGCTGTCACCAGACAATTATGTGAGCGTCACTAGAGAGGGGCTTTGGCTCCGCCCACATGATGGGAGCCAGAAGTACACGTTTTGATTGGGCATAAGCTGTGTGCTCCCATAAAAAAAGTGCCTGTCCTCCACACATCTGTAATCATTTTGTTTATTTATTCAGCTGCCTGAACTTGAAGATTCAGGGGCACACACGACTGAAATGCCATAAAAGTGTCTTAGTTAACTAGATAATTATTTTGTCTTGTAAACTATTTTCCTTGTGAATATGACTTATTTTAGTGAAAAACAAAAAACAACGTACAACTGCCACCTGGTGGTCAGATTTGAGAACCGCACCTACCGCATTTCATTGTTAGATTTGTTTTTCGTAGCTGTTTGTTTTTTTTTAAAGCATTGCAATTCATCTTTGCTATACCTTTGGAATCATGCTTCAGGTTTCCCTCACATTTTTGTCATTGTATTTGCTGATTCCTTATCTGTTCAAATAACTTGGTTTAGACTTTAGACTGTGACTATACAAATCCATCCTCGCCTCCAGAGCATTACTGTCTGTGCCAAGCAGGAGTGACAGCCTGCTGCTGTGAATGTAGAAACCCATGCTACCCTCCAGAGCATTACTGTCTGTGCCAAGCAGGAGTGACAGCCTGCTGCTGTGAATGTACAAACCCATGCGACCCTCCAGATCATTACTGTCTGGGCCAGGCCGGAGTGACAGCCTACTGCTGTGAATTTACAAACCCATCTTCGCCTCCAGAGCATTACCGTCTGTGCCAGGCCAGAGTGACAGCCTGCTGCTGCGACAGCCTGCTGCTGTGAATGTACAAGCCCATCCTCGCCTCCAGAGCATTACTGTCTGTGCCGGGCCGGAGTGACAGCCTGCTGCTGTGAATGTACAAGCCCATCCTCGCCTCCAGAACCTTACTGTCTGTGCCGGGCCGGAGTGACAGCCTGCTGCTGTGAATGTACAAGCCCATCCTCGCCTCCAGAACCTTACTGTCTGTGCTGAGACGGAGTGACAGTCTGCTGCTGTGAATGTACAAGCCCATCCTCGCCTCCAGAACCTTACTGTCTGTGCCGGGCCGGAGTGACAGCCTGCTGCTGTGAATGTACAAATCCATCCTACCCTCCAGATCATTACTGTCTGTGCCGGGACAGAGTGACAGCCTGCTGCTGTGAATGTACAAGCCCATCCTCGCCTCCAGAACCTTACTGTCTGTGCTGGGCCGGAGTGACAGCCTGCTGCTGTGAATGTACAAACCCATCCTACCCTCCAGATCATTACTGTCTGTGCCGGGACAGAGTGACAGCCTGCTGCTGTGAATGTACAAGCCCATCCTCGCCTCCAGAACCTTACTGTCTGTGCCGGGCCGGAGTGACAGCCTGCTGCTGTGAATGTACAAGTGCATCCTCGCCTCCAGAACACTACTGTCTGGGCCGGGCCAGAGTGACAGCCTACTGCTGTGAATTTACAAACCCATGTTCGCCTCCAGAGCATTACTGTCTGTGCCAAGCAGGAGTGACAGTCTGCTGCTGTGAATGTACAAACCCATCCTCGCCTCCAGAACATTACTGTCTGTGCTGGGCCGGAGTGACAGCCTACTGCTGTGAATTTACAAACCCATCTTCGCCTCCAGAGCATTACCGTCTGTGCCGGGCCAGAGTGACAGCCTGCTGCTGTGAATGTACAAGCCCATCCTCGCCTCCAGAACCTTACTGTCTGTGCTGGGCCGGAGTGGCAGCCTACTGCTGTGAATGTACAAACCCATCCTCGCCTCCAGAACATTACTGTCTGTGCTGGGCCGGAGTGACAGCCTACTGCTGTGAATTTACAAACCCATCTTCGCCTCCAGAGCATTACCGTCTGTGCCGGGCCAGAGTGACAGCCTGCTACTGTGACAGCCTCCTGCTGTGAATGTACAAGCCCATCCTCGCCTCCAGAGCATTACTGTCTGTGCCGGGCCGGAGTGACAGCCTGCTGCTGTGAATGTACAAGCCCATCCTCGCCTCCAGAACCTTACTGTCTGTGCCGGGCCGGAGTGACAGCCTGCTGCTGTGAATGTAGAAGCCCATCCTCGCCTCAAGAACCTTACTGTCTGTGCTGGGCCGGAGTGGCAGCCTACTGCTGTGAATGTACAAACCCATCCTCCCCTCCAGATCATTACTGTCTGTGCCGGGCCGGAGTGACAGCCTGCTGCTGTGAATGTACAAGCCCATCCTCGCCTCCAGAACCTTACTGTCTGTGCTGGGCCAGAGTGACAGACTGCTGCTTTGAATGTACAAGCCCATCCTCGCCTCCAGAACCTTACTGTCTGTGCTGGGCCGGAGTGACAGCCTGCTGCTCTGAATGTACAAACTCATCCTCCCCTCCAGATCATTACTGTCTGTGCTGGGCCGGAGCAACAGCCTGCTGCTGTGAATGTAGAAGCCCATCCTCCCCTCCAGATCATTACTGTCTGTGCCGGGCCAGAGTGACAGACTGCTGCTGTGAATGTACAAGCCCATCCTCGCCTCCAGAACCTTACTGTCTGTGCTGGGCCGGAGTGACAGCCTGCTGCTCTGAATGCACAAACCCATCCTCCCCTCCAGATCATTACTGTCTGTGCCAGGCCGGAGCCACAGCCTGCTGCTGTGAATGTAGAAGCCCATCCTCGCCTCAGATCATTACTGTCTGGGCCGGGCCGGAGTGACAGCCTGCTGCTGTGAATGTACAAGCCCATCCTCGCCTCCAGAACCTTACTATCTGTGCCAGGCCGGAGCGACAGCCTGCTGCTGTGAGTGTAGAAGCCCATCCTCGCCTCCAGAACCTTACTGTCTGTGCTGGGCCGGAGTGACAGCCTGCTGCCGTGAATGTACAAACCCATCCTCCCCTCCAGATCATTACTGTCTGTGCCGGGCCGGAGCAACAGCCTGCTGCTGTGAATGTACAAGCCCATCCTCGCCTCCAGAACCTTACTGTCTGTGCCGGGCCGGAGCGACAGCCTGCTGCTGTGAATGTACAAGCCCATCCTCGCCTCCAGAACCTTACTGTCTGTGCCGGGCCGGAGCGACAGCCTGCTGCTGTGAATGTACAAGCCCTTCCTCGCCTCCAGAACCTTACTGTCTGTGCTGGGCCAGAGCGACAGCCTGCTGCTGTGAATGTAGAAACCCATCCTACCCTCCAGATCATTACTGTCTGTACCGGGCCAGAGTGACAGACTGCTGCTGTGAATGCACAAGCCCATCTTCGCCTCCAGAACATTACTGTCTGTGCTGGTGTGACAGAATACTGCTGTGAATTTACAAACCCATCTTCGCCTCCAGAGCATTACTGTCTGTGCGAGGCCAGAGTGACAGCCTACTTCTGTGAATGTACAAGCCCATCTTCGCCTCCAGAGCTTAACTGTGTGTGTCGTGCCGGAGTGACAGACTGCTGCTGTGAATGCACAAGCCCATCTTCGCCTCCAGAACCTTACTGTCTGTGCTGGGCCGAAGTGACAGCCTGCTGCTGTGAATGTACAAGCCCATCCTCGCCTCCAGAACCTTACGGACTGTGCTGGGCCGGAGTGACAGTCTGCTGCTGTGAATGTACAAGCCCATCCTCGCCTCCAGAACCTTACTGTCTGTGCTGGGCCGGAGTGACAGCCTGCTGCTGTGAATGTACAAACCCATCCTCGCCTCCAGAGCATTACTGTCTGGGCCAGGCCGGAGTGACAGCCTGCTGCTGTGAATGTACAAGCCCATCCTCGCATCCAGAACACTACTGTCTGGGCCGGGCTGGAGTGACAGCCTGCTGCTGTGAATGTACAAGCCCATCCTCGCCTCCAGAACCTTACTGTCTGTGCTGGGCTGGAATGACAGCCTGCTGCTGAGAATGTACAAACCCATCCTACCCTCCAGAAACTTACTGTCTGTGCTGGGTCGGAGTGACAGCCTGCTGCTGTGAATGTACAAGCCCATCCTCGCCTACAGAACCTTACTGTCTGTGCTGGGCCGGAGCGACAGCCTGCTGCTGTGAATGTACAAGCCCATCCTCGCCTCCAGAACCTTACTGTCTGTGCCGGGCCGGAGCGACAGCCTGCTGCTGTGAATGTACAAGCCCATCCTCGCCTCCAGAACCTTACTGTCTGTGCCGGGCCGGAGCGACAGCCTGCTGCGGTGAATGTACAAGCCCATCCTCGCCTCCAGAACCTTACTGTCTCTGCTGGGCCAGAGCGACTGCCTGCTGCTGTGAATGTACAAACCCATCCTCCCCTCCAGATCATTACTGTCTGTGCCGGGCGACAGTAACAGCCTGCTGCTGTGAATGTACAAGTCCATCCTCGCCTCCAGAACACTACTGTCTGGGCCGGAGTGACAGCCTACTGCTGTGAATTTACAAACCCATCTTCGCCTCCAGAGCATTACTGTCTGTGCGAGGCCAGAGTGACAGCCTGCTGCTGTGAATGTACAAACCCATCTTCGCCTCCAGAGCATTACTGTCTGTGCGAGGCCAGAGTGACAGCCTACTGCTGTGAATGTACAAGCCCATCTTCGCCTCCAGAGCTTAACTGTGTGTGCTGGGCCGGAGTGACAGCCTGCTGCTGTGAATTTACAAACCCATCCCCACCTCCAGAGCATTACTGTCTGTGTCGTGCCGGAGTGACAGACTGCTGCTGTGAATGCACAAGCCCATCTTCGCCTCCAGAGCATTACTGTCTGTGCGAGGCCAGTGACAGCCTACTGCTATGAATGTACAAGTCCATCCTCGCCTCCAGAACCTTACTGTCTGTGTCGTGCCTGAGTGACCGACTGCTGCTGTGAATGCACAAGCCCATCTTCACCTCCAGAGCATTACTGTCTGTGCGAGGCCAGAGTGACAGCCTACTGCTATGAATGTACAAGTCCATCCTCGCCTCCAGAACCTTACTGTCTGTGCCGGGCCAGAG
Source organism: Calotriton arnoldi (assembly GCA_963921515.1). Taxonomy (NCBI): domain Eukaryota; kingdom Metazoa; phylum Chordata; class Amphibia; order Caudata; family Salamandridae; genus Calotriton; species Calotriton arnoldi. The sequence goes on from CAWUFW010000359.1 coordinate 4,255,424, forward strand.
TGACAGCCTGCTGCTGTTAATGTACAAACACATCCTCCCCTCCAGAGCATTACTCTCTGTGCCGTGCCGGAGTGACAGCCTGCTGCTGTGAGTGCAGAGTTCATACTCACCAGTACACAGTGTTACTGTTTGCACCAGATCCCACTATTGGGCAAAGACCATGCCTGCAGTTAGCTCATCAGACAACGTCTACGGCCCCATGAAACAGGTCTGGTGGAAATGTGCTGAGCAGATAATAGTTAACAATGCAGTACACAACAATACATCACTCCCTTTCAAAGCAGTATATCTCCTTTATTATTGTGCGTGGGAACTTAGCAAAGTAAATCTCCTCTTTAAGAGGACTTTTGTAAACAATATATTTTTAAAAACACATGTAATGTTATCTCATTTGTTCTTTTAGATGAGCCGATGTTCTGTGCATCTGGAGTGTCTGTTTGGCTGTGCCCTTGAAGAGAAGACTGAAGGGCCTACATGCACAGAGCTCCTACGCACTCCATCTTCCAACTCAACACACTCAGATTTATAGGCCAGATCAGACTGCAGGGTAACAGCGCGGGGCAGAACCAGAGTGTTTCTCCTCCATTCCACTCTCAACTTTGAACTGTAGAATCAGAACATTCCAGGCTGCCCATATGCTGCCAATGCAGAGAAGGGGATAGGGACAGGGGCTACTTATATTTAAATGCCACCTTAGAGGTGAACAGCTACATGTCCTCGACAGTCAATTGAGCCATTCTACTCTGGTGAGGGGGTTTCGGGGTGAAAGGCTGTCCATGGGTGAAAGGCTGTCCACCCTAGTGCTAATGAAAAAAGCAACAGATGGAAAAAGCTTGTTAAAATAATCGTAAAATGAAATACAATTTTAAAATAGCCAAACTCCTACCTTCAAGGCAGCGATGGCTGGAGCTTCAGTAAACATGTAAAAAACATAAAGAACAAAACAACCTTCACTTTGTTTCATAGTGTGACAAACGTGGCCCCCCTTCCCTTTACTGTTGATCCAAAATAAATATTAATCTCAAGGCACATATTTAGCAGAAATAATGCATGAGGTAGCTTTAGACAGTCCAATGAAACATGAGAAGGCAACTTCTATGTCCTGCCATTGTCTCTTCATGTAATGCCCCGGTGAAGGACAGACACAGGCCTTGGAGCCAATATTATGACCCCACGAAGGGAAACTGCCCTCTCATTCGCTTAGGGAACCTGAGGATTTACATTAAACTGCGGCTGAAACTGGAAGATATCCTGAAACCACACAAGAGATGCTACTGCTTCCTTCTGATCTGATGTGGGTACCTTTGCCTCCTGCCTGCCCCAACAACTAGAGGTACTCTGCAGCAGACTCACATGAGCTAGAATTCTACCATCGGACTCGTGCATTGCAGCAGGAGCTGGTGATAGTCTACAATATACAAACAGGGCAAGTATCCCACCAGTGGACTTCTGCACTGCAGCAGCTGGAGGTACCTTCGGACACACTGATATCAGCTAGAATTCAACCCTCGACCTTCTGCACTACAGAAGGAGCTGGTGATAGTCTACAATTTACTAACAGGGCAAGTATTCCACCAGCGGACTCCAGCACTGCAGCAGCTGGAGGTACCTTCGGACACACTGATATCAGCTAGAATTCTACCATCGGACTCCTGCACTACCGCCGCAGCTGGAGGAAGCTTGAGACACACTGATATCAGCTAGAATTCAACTGTCGACCTTCTGCACTACAGCAGCAGCTGGTGATAGTCTACAATTTACTAACAGGGCAAGTATTCCACCAGCGGACTCCTGCACTGCAGCAGCTGGAGGTACCTTCGGACACACTGATATCAGCTAGAATTCTACCATCGGACTCCTGCACTACCGCCGCAGCTGGAGGAAGCTTGCGACACACTGATATCAGCTAGAATTCAACTGTCGACCTTCTGCACTACAGCAGGAGCTGGTGATAGTCTACAATTTACTAACAGGGCAAGTATTCCACCAGCGGACTCCTGCACTGCAGCAGCTGGAGGTACCTTCGGACACACTGATATCAGCTAGAATTCTACCATCGGACTCCTGCACTACCGCCGCAGCTGGAGGAAGCTTGCGACACACTGATATCAGCTAGAATTCAACTGTCGACCTTCTGCACTACAGCAGGAGCTGATGATAGTCTACAATTTACTAACAGGGCAAGTATTCCACCAGCGGACTCCTGCACTGCAGCAGCTGGAGGTACCTTCGGACACACTGATATCAGCTAGAATTCTACCATCGGACTCCTGCACTACCGCCGCAGCTGGAGGAAGCTTGCGACACACTGATATCAGCTAGAATTCAACTGTCGACCTTCTGCACTACAGCAGGAGCTGGTGATAGTCTACAATTTACTAACAGGGCAAGTATTCCACCAGCGGACTCCTGCACTGCAGCAGCTGGAGGTACCTTCGGACACACTGATATCAGCTAGAATTCTACCATCGGACTCCTGCACTACCGCCGCAGCTGGAGGAAGCTTGCGACACACTGATATCAGCTAGAATTCAACTGTCGACCTTCTGCACTACAGCAGGAGCTGGTGATAGTCTACAATATACTAACATGGCAAGTATTCCACCAGTGGACTCCTGCACTGCAGCAGCTGGAGGTACCTCCGGACACACTGATATCAGCTAGAATTCTATCATCGGACACATGCATTGCTGCAGGAGCTGGTGGTAGTCTACAATATACAAACAGGGCAAGTATTCCACCAGCGGACTCCTGCACTGCAGCAGCTGGAGGTACCTTTGGACACACTGATATCAGCTAGAATTCTACCATCGGACTCGTGCGTTGCGGCAGGAGCTGGTGATAGCCTACAATATACTAACAGGGCAAGTATTCCACCAGCGGACTCCTGCACTGCAGCAGTTGGAGGTACCTTCGGACACACTGATATCAGCTAGATTTCTACCATCGGACTAATGCACTACTGCTGCAGCTGGAGGAAGCTTGCGACACACTGATATCAGCTAGAATTCAACTGTCAACCTTCTGCACTACAGCAGGAGCTGGTGATAGTTTACAATATACTAACAGGGCAAGTAGCTTGTGACACACGGATATCAGCTAGAATTCTACCATCGGACTCCTGCACTGCAGCAGCTGGAGGTACCTTCGGACACACTGATATCAGCTAGAATTCTATTACCGGACTCCTGCACTACTGCCGCAACTGCAGGGAGCTTGTGACAGTGGTATCAGCTAGAATTCTACCACCAGACTCCTACACTACTGTTGCAGCTGGAGGTACCTCGCTACAGACTGATATCAGCTAGAATTCCACCATCTGACTCCCGCACTGTGGCAGCAGCTGTGGGTACTCTACAACATAGTGACATGAGCTACAATCCTACGATCAGCCCTCTGTACTGCTGCAGCAGCTGGAGGTACCCTGCGACACACTGACATGAGCTAGAATTCTACGATCAGCCCTCTGTACTGCTGCAGCAGCTGGAGGTACTCTGCAGCACCCTCACATGAACTAGAATTCTACCAGACTCCTGCACTGCTGCAGCAGCTGTGGGTACTCTACAACATAGTGGCATGACCTACAATCCTACGATCAGCCCTCTGTACTGCTGCAGCAGCTGGAGGTACTCTGCAGCACCCTCACATGAACTAGAATTCTACCACCAGACTCCTGCACTGCTGCAGCAGCTGGACATACTCTGCAGCACCCTCACATGAACTAGAATTCTACCAGACTCCTGCACTGCTGCAGCAGCTGTGGGTACTCTACAACATAGTGGCATGACCTACAATCCTACGATCAGCCCTCTGTACTGCTGCAGCAGCTGGAGGTACTCTGCAGCACCCTCACATGAACTAGAATTCTACCAGACTCCTGCACTGCTGCAGCAGCTGTGGGTACTCTACAACATAGTGGCATGACCTACAATCCTACGATCAGCCCTCTGTACTGCTGCAGCAGCTGGAGGTACTCTGCAGCACCCTCACATGAACTAGAATTCTACCAGACTCCTGCACTGCTGCAGCAGCTGTGGGTACTCTACAACATATTGACATGAGCAACAATTCTACGATCAGCCCTCTGTACTGCTGCAGCAGCTGGAGGTACTCTGCAGCACACTGACATGAACTAGAATTCTACCAGACTCCTGCACTGCTGCAGCAGCTGTGGGTACTCTACAACATAGTGGCATGACTTACAATCCTACGATCAGCCCTCTGTACTGCTGCAGCAGCTGGAGGTACTCTGCAGCACCCTCACATGAACTAGAATTCTACCAGACTCCTGCACTGCTGCAGCAGCTGTGGGTACTCTACAACATATTGACATGAGCAACAATTCTACGATCAGCCCTTTGTACTGCTGCAGCAGCTGGAGGTACTCTGCAGCACACTGACATGAGCTAGAATTCTACGATCAGCGCTCTGTACTACTGCAGCAGCTGGAGGTACTCTGCAGCACCCTCACATGAACTAGAATTCTACCAGACTCCTGCACTGCTGCAGCAGCTGTGGGTACTCTACAACATATTGACATGAGCAACAATTCTACGATCAGCCCTTTGTACTGCTGCAGCAGATGGAGGTACTCTGCAGCACACTGACATGAACTAGAATTCTACCAGACTCCTGCACTGCTGCAGCAGCTGTGGGTACTCTACAACATAGTGGCATGACTTACAATCCTACGATCAGCCCTCTGTACTGCTGCAGCAGCTGGAGGAACTCTGCAGCACCCTCACATGAACTAGAATTCTACCAGACTCCTGCACTGCTGCAGCAGCTGTGGGTACTCTACAACATATTGACATGAGCAACAATTCTACGATCAGCCCTTTGTACTGCTGCAGCAGCTGGAGGTACTCTGCAGCACACTGACATGAGCTAGAATTCTACGATCAGCGCTCTGTACTACTGCAGCAGCTGGAGGTACTCTGCAGCACCCTCACATGAACTAGAATTCTACCAGACTCCTGCACTGCTGCAGCAGCTGTGGGTAATCTACAACATATTGACATGAGCAACAATTCTACGATCAGCCCTTTGTACTGCTGCAGCAGCTGGAGGTACTCTGCAGCACACTGACATGAACTAGAATTCTACCAGACTCCTGCACTGCTGCAGCAGCTGTGGGTACTCTACAACATATTGACATGAGCAACAATTCTACGATCAGCCCTCTGTACTGCTGCAGCAGCTGGAGGTACTCTGCAGCACACTGACATGAACTAGAATTCTACCAGACTCCTGCACTGTTGTAGAGTACCCACAGCTGCTGCAACATAGTGACATGACCTACAATCCTACGATCAGCCCTCTGTACTGCTGCAGCAGCTGGAGGTACTCTGCAGCACCCTCACATGAACTAGAATTCTACCAGACTCCTGCACTGCTGCAGCAGCTGTGGGTACTCTACAACATAGTGGCATGACTTACAATCCTACGATCAGCCCTCTGTACTGCTGCAGCAGCTGGAGGTACTCTGCAGCACCCTCACATGAACTAGAATTCTACCAGACTCCTGCACTGCTGCAGCAGCTGTGGGTACTCCACAACATATTGACATGAGCAACAATTCTACGATCAGCCCTTTGTACTGCTGCAGCAGCTGGAGGTACTCTGCAGCACACTGACATGAGCTAGAATTCTACGATCAGCGCTCTGTACTACTGCAGCAGCTGGAGGTACTCTGCAGCACCCTCACATGAACTAGAATTCTACCAGACTCCTGCACTGCTGCAGCAGCTGTGGGTACTCTACAACATATTGACATGAGCAACAATTCTACGATCAGCCCTCTGTACTGCTGCAGCAGCTGGAGGTACTCTGCAGCACACTGACATGAACTAGAATTCTACCACCAGACTCCTGCACTGCTGCAGCAGCTGTGGGTACTCTACAACATAGTGGCATGACCTACAATCCTACGATCAGCCCTCTGTACTGCTGCAGCAGCTGGAGGTACTCTGCAGCACACTGACATGAACTAGAATTCTACCAGACTCCTGCACTGCTGCAGCAGCTGTGGGTACTCTACAACATATTGACATGAGCAACAATTCTACGATCAGCCCTCTGTACTGCTGCAGCAGCTGGAGGTACTCTGCAGCACACTGACATGAACTAGAATTCTACCAGACTCCTGCACTGCAGCAGCAGCTGTGGGTACTCTACAACATATTGACATGAGCAACAATTCTACGATCAGCCCTCTGTACTGCTGCAGCAGCTGGAGGTACTCTGCAGCACACTGACATGAACTAGAATTCTACCACCAGACTCCTGCACTGCTGCAGCAGCTGTGGGTACTCTACAACATAGTGGCATGACCTACAATCCTACGATCAGCCCTCTGTACTGCTGCAGCAGCTGGAGGTACTCTGCAGCACACTGACATGAACTAGAATTCTACCAGACTCCTGCACTGTTGTAGAGTACCCACAGCTGCTGCAACATAGTGACATGAGCTACAATCCTACGATCAGCCCTCTGTACTGCTGCAGCAGCTGGAGGTACTCTGCAGCACCCTCACATGAACTAGAATTCTACCAGACTCCTGCACTGCTGCAGCAGCTGTGGGTACTCTACAACATATTGACATGAGCAACAATTCTACGATCAGCCCTCTGTACTGCTGCAGCAGCTGGAGGTACTCTGCAGCACACTGACATGAACTAGAATTCTACCACCAGACTCCTGCACTGCTGCAGCAGCTGGATAGAGGTATCCCTGCGACACACTGACATGAGGTAGAATTCTACCCTCGATCTCCTGGACTGCAGCAAGAGCTGGAAATAGTTTACAATATACGAATAGAGCAAGAATTCTGCCATCGGAGTCCTGCACTGCTGCTGGAGGTACCCTGAGACACACGGACATCAGCTAGAATTCTACGATCAGCCCTTTGTACTGCTGCAGCATCTGGCGGTATCCTGCGACACACTGACGTGAGCTAGAATTTTACGACCGGCCCTCTGTACTGTGCGGCAGCTGGACGTACCCTGCAACACACCGACATGACCTAGAATTCTACGATCACCTCTCTAAATCTGCCTCCTGCACCGCTGCTGGAGGTACTCTCCTTTATAATAACAATCGTGGGAGATCTTCGGCACACCGCCTGCGTTGCTGCAGTGGCTGAAGCACCATCATAAGCACTGGCACAAACTAGAGTTTTACCACTAGCAATGCCGCTGAGGCGGTAATCTCATATTACCATATCCCATATTACCACGAGCTACAGCTCTAGCAGCTACACTGCCACGGAAGAACGGATAATTTTACTCCATCCCTGATACCAACATGAGCTGAGGCCCTACCCTCGCCACCTTGGACATCGTGTACTGGTTGTTCAGCAGTGAATAAGGGAAACAGACCAAATAGATTATGTACCGGGGTGAGAGGGCGATGGATGAGGGGAGACAGACTCAGCAGATCATGTAGCGGGTATATGGCATGGAGTAAGGGAAAGAAACCAGTGCATTAGGAGGTGCGCACAGGACAAGAGAGGAGACAGACCTGGCGATCATGTAGCGGGGTATACGGCAAGGAGTAAGGGAAAGAAACCAGTTCATTAGGAGGTGCGCACAGGACAAGAGAGGAGACAGACCTGGCGATCATGTAGCGGGGTATACGGCAAGGAGTAAGGGAAAGAAACTAGTTCATTAAGTAGTGTGCACAGGACAAGAGAGGAGAAAGACCTGGCGATCATGTAGTGGGGTATACGGCAAGGAGTAAGGGAAAGAAACTAGTGCATTAGGAGGTGCGCACAGGACAAGAGTAGAGACTGACCTAGCGATCATGTAGCGGGGTATACGGCAAGGAGTAAGGGAAAGAAACCAGTTCATTAGGAGGTGCGCACAGGACAAGAGTAGAGACGGACCTAGCGATCATGTAGCGGGGTATACGGCAAGGAGTAAGGGAAAGAAACTAGTTCCTTAGGAGGTGTGCACAGGACAAGAGTGGAGACAGACCTGGCGATCATGTAGTGGGGTATACGGCAAGGAGTAAGGGAAAGAAACTAGTTCATTAAGTGGTGTGCACAGGACAAGAGAGGAGAAAGACCTGGCGATCATGTAGCGGGACACAGGGCAAGTAGTAAGGGAAAGAAACTAGTGCATTAGGTGGTGGCCATAGGAGAATTATAGGGGAGACACTCTCAGCAGATCATGTACCGGGGCAACAATAAAAGAGAGAAGGGCCTAGCGGGATACGGCAATGAATGCAAACGTAGGGGAATGAGGAAGGGCAGAATCACCTGGAAGCAGTAAACCATGGGCCTGTGTAAGGTAAAGGCAACTGACCTACGGGGTTGCGTACGGGGATAGAGACAGTGCAGAAAAAGCCCTAAAGGAATGTGTAGGTGATGGAATGGAGGAAAAGATAGACACAAAGGAAGTGAGTACATGCACAGGATTTACCATCTGGGAATAGCAAATGCCCATTTTATGCCATTCTATGCAAATACACATTTGTGTGAGCAATGGGCACTGACCTTTGATGTACCCGTCCTCGATAACGCAGATCAGTGGTGAGTAGACTACTCTCCATCTGTAGCCATAGGAGGCACCGCTCTCGCAACACGTGAGAGAACGTGCAGGCAGAACATGTCTGCTTGTGCTTGCATGCCCGATTACCTGCTGGTCCATTCATCAAGTACTACTTCTGAAGTCACCAATTGCAACCCCTAGTAATCGAGGACTTAAAACACAGGGACATTATGGGAGAAGAAGCGTCACCTTACCTAGGTCATACACCAGTGGGTACTGCCTAGGTGCTGGTATGGTAAAAGCTCTTCTACGAGAGGAATGTGTAGTAAATGAGAAGGGATGTCTCGGTCAGTACTCGCTACTTGTAATGCCACTGTACATAAAGGCCCCTTCATACCACAAGCGGCATGCCCCACTACTTCTAGTCACAATCAGACCAATGCCAACCATAAGCAGCTCCACTCTCAGCACAGGTCAGCCTAGTGCCGCAAGATACCTCTGTAACGGATGAGCGCATGCTTCTTAAGCACGGTGAGAAGCCATTGTATCCCTGGCGGCCCACCGTTTCCCCTCTAACTCGCGGTTTCTCCCTAAATGAGGACAGCCTCGGAACCCATCAGCACCCGCCACATTGAGAAGCAACCACGGGCTCGATAAGAACCAAGACAAAGGCATCGACCTGGACCTGTGGTTCCTCAACCTTGAATCTCCCATCAATTCACATTCATTGGTCAAGTTATTCCCTGGCTTGCGCCTTGAGGGATGCTGGGGAATAAACATGTGAATCTCTGGAAAATAGCATGTTAGCGAACCGAGAAATGTGACATAATGGTGAACACATCACAAGTGTAGTGTACACCCCCACAGCTGAAGGCACCACATTAACTGTAAGATGTCTACTGCTCTCTAACTTCTACCATCGTCAAAGACCTTTTTAGATCATAAGGTCTCTGCCAATAATTGACAACTGTTGGATTTATAAAAATAGACATTCTGTTGCATAGGAGTCTTTTTTCAATGCTCGTCATGGACGTTACTTTTGAATAAAGAGGTTGTGATGAGTTCCTCCAACCTCAGGCAGTCTCTGGAAGCCTGTCAACGCCGCGCAACGAGTCCCAGTTTGGTCGACGGACACAGGGCCCGAGGGATGCTCGCACAGGGCACTCTTTGGCACTACTCATGTCATTTTATCAGTTGTTCCTCCTCTTCCTCAGCGTCATAGAACTCTTCCTCTGCACTGCTGCTTTCCGCACTTGGGTCCTCTCTGTCACTCTACAAGAGAGAGAAAACATTCACATGTAAAGCATGCTTTCAATCGACAAGAACACACACTCACAACTCTTAGAAGGTAAAGTCTGGCATCCTACGTTGTAAAGAAGGAACTCGTAGTCATAGTACACACCAGGGAGGTGCACCACGCAAGACTTGACAACACTGAGCAGGTGATGACATCGCAAGACGCAGTGACTGTCGCAATGTGCATCGCAACAGAGGCATTTAACTAAAGATTTTGATTCATCGGGTGCTAATCGTCAATTTATGATATTATAAGGAAATTTACAGCAAGTAACGACATCACTTTCAGAATTTAAAGAAGTTTTGTTTCTAGTAACCCAAAGCGGAATCGCCAACAATCAGGATTCAAGAATGTGCTCTAGCTTGATGTCTAGTTGGGTTTGGTGGGACACAGAGACGGAACCTGAGATGAAAAATCCCAGTCCCAGGTCCGCTCTGCGCAGAGCTCGCACGCGCACAGCTGCGGTACGGCCCTGCGGCTCTCCATCCTATCCTTTGTGAAAACCAGATCCCATGTCACCAAGTATTACCCTCCAAGCCAACATGGGAAAAGGCAGCAGAACGAGATCAATAGAACTGCAGGAAAAAAGGCAATAAGGTAAGGAAAAAATCATGTTTATGTGCTTAGAATCATAAAACGGTACAGGAGGTTGCAATATTAATAGTACTTTTAAAAGAGAATCTTTTATTTCTGAGAAATAGAAGGAAGAGTCCCCTAAATAAGATGACTTGTCCAGGTGCCGCAGATGGAATTATGGTGTTTGTGTTTTCTTATTGAGATTAATTTCTGTTTTTGGAAAATGCTTTATAACATGGAAACAATGGATTTACAAACAGATTTACGTCTTCATTTGGGTGATCAAGTGTACAAGGTTATATTGTGTGTTTCAGCTATTATTAGAATAATCTTCATTTTAAACTAATTATCATTTTGCTAAGGCAGCCTTTTTATTGATATAAAACAATGCATGAATTACTTTTTGAAATAAAGTACAAATAATGATCGTTCTCTTTGCATCATTGAAAATTGTGTGTAACATCAAATTCTTTGACGGTAGCTGGTTTTTGGAGCTTTAGTCATGTACTATTTGTTCACTTTTTTTTTTTTAACTCTTTTTATTAAGGTTTACTCAATTATACTTTTTGACAAGTCGCAACGGCAGATAATATGGCATTACAGAATACATTTTCTTCCAGAAGTCGTTCTGTTCTCTGAGTGGCGGGGTCACATATATGACCCCTGTGTGCATTCCAACTACCCCATATCTTGTCCCACTTCTTGGGGCAACCTCTACCTTCGTAAATGGTCCTTTCCGCTACCATTGACCCGTACATGTCTCGTTCCCATTCCTCAGGCGTTGGTGACTCCCTTTTCGCTCAATATTTCGTTTTGCAATTGTAACCCCCAGAGCAACCCACATTTGTTCTTTGCTGTTCAGTTCTGTCTGTTCCCATATATTAAGAAGACACATTTTGGGCGTAGATTGAAGGTCTTTATCGCACACTATTTGCAATCGAGTCATTATAGACTCCCAATATCGTTGAATGACTGGACATCCTCATAGTATGTGGTGAAATGTACCCTCTTGTTCATAAAGCCTTCTACATTTAGGGTCGTCTTTACATCTCATTTTTGTCAGGGTACTACAAGAAAGGTAGGACCGGTGAAGAATTTTGAGTTGGATTAGTTTAATCTCGCAGATATGGCCACTTCTCTGGGGGAGGACAACGCTTCTTGCCAGTCGTCTCCAAGTTCCCCTATGTCTTCCCGCCAGCGCTCCCTGAGCCACAGGAGAGGGTCAGGCAAGTTATTGAGTTCTTTTTGATATGTTATGGATATTGTCCTAACGTCCATATAGTCAGTGAGAAGCCTGTCCTCCAGTGGTGACGTCTCTGGGAGGTCGGTACCTTGTGGGATGCCCCCCATTAGAGCATGTCTTATTTGTAGATATCTATATGTTTCTGTGACTGCCATGTCATAGTCTCGTTTTAGATCTGCAAACGGTATTACTGCTCCTTTTGACCATAGGTCTCCAACTCTAGAGATACCTATTATGTCCCATTTGTCAAATCCCGGGCATCTGAATAGTGTACCGAGTATTTATGCCACCTAAAGGGGCATAGATAGGGTCACTCTATTATGCCATCCCAGCTTTTTGGTCACCCGGTGCCAGAGACTGATAATTTGTTCTGTTGGGCCCGTTAGGTGCAGATGTTTGGGTTTATGTATAGGGCTTGTCTGTAGCCTCTGGGAACCATGAGTAGTCTATCCTTCTGGTATGCCGGGTCATTGCACAATCGGTGCACCCACTGGTTGACAACCTTCAGTTGGGCTGCCCAACAGTATGTCCGGATATCAGGTAGTGCGATCCCACCATCGTACCATCCCTTCGTGAGTTTTTTTACTACTATGTGCAGGGGCTTCCTGTCCCAGAGCAGGGTTCTTATCTCGCTCTCTATGGTACTGAATTATGCTTCGGAACCTTGAATGGTGTGTTTTGCATAGGAATCGAGGCAATGCCATCATTTTAAAAAGGGACGCTCGGCCTAACCGGGATATTGGTAGCAATCTCCAGAGTCGTACGCCACCTTGTAATCGTGTTAGAGGGCTAGCAGATTGTGCTTATAGAAGAGGCCTGGATCTGCTGTGGCAAAGATCCCCAAATACCGGAAACCGTCAGTTCCCACTGCCACTTCAGTCTGGTGGTAATTTTGGAGTGGAGCCATGAATAAAAAATAGTACGGATTTGGACCAGTCAATCGAATATCCGGAGTACTTTCAGAATTTGGTGAAAATCTGCAAAATTCTATTAATGGAGGAGTGTGGATATGTATGTCGTCTGCATACAAGGGATTTTATCCACCCATCCCTCGGTCCAGCGCAGCCCTTGGATCAGCGGCTCTCCTCTTATCCAAGTCACCAAAGGTTCCAATATTTGAGCAGATTAGTGGCGATAAGGGACAACCTTGTCGTGTCCCTCATCTAAGAGGAAACGTACGTGAAGTATGGCCATTCACCACTAGTTGTGCTAGTGGTTCTGTATATAGCAGTCTGAGCCACACCAGGTATTTAGGGCCGAAACACATTCGCTCCAAAACTACAAATAGGTAAGGCCACTCGATGGTGTCAAATGCCATGTTGGCGTCAAGCGACAGTATCACTGCGTCCTCCTTAATCGTTCCCGTTCTTCCCAACACTCCCTGAAGGCGGCGCAGGTTTAGTGCTGTCTTTCGCCCTGGCATAAAGCCAGACTGTTCCTGGTGGGCCAGTTTGGTAATAACGTGGAGGAGCCTAGTTGCCAGTAGTTTGGCCAAAATGTTAACCTCCGCATTAAGCAGTGAGAATGGCCGATAGCAGCTGCAGTTTTCTGCCGGTTTTCCCTGCTTGTATGTTACTGCTATGGAGGCCAGTCTTTGATCCTTAGGTAAGACACCCCTATGCCTACTGTCTTGATACATCCGCCATAAGTGGGGTGCTATTTTTGAGGTAGTGAGTTTGTACAGTTGTTTTGGGAGGCCATTCGGCCTGATTACTTTCCCGGGTTGTATATTGCGGATCGCAGCAGTTATTTCATCCTCTGTTATGTCACCTTCTAGTGAGGATTTATCTTCAGGGGTAAGGGTAGGAAGAGGAAGTTCTGTCAGTAATTCTCTAGAGTCGTCGATTGTGGTGGACACCGTGGGAAAGTATAGGTGCATGACGTGGGTTGCGAAACCTGCGCTATCTCCTGTGGGCCTCTTAGAGTCTCTCCCTCATCTGTCCTAAGTAAGGCCACCCTTTTGTCCGCCCGCTTGCGTCTATCAAGCCATGCAGGTAGCTTGCCGGCCTTGTCCCCTGTCTCATATTTTGCGCTGCATCGCCACGTATCTGCTTTTGGATGCCTCTGTCACTAAGTTTCTGTACTCTTGTTGCTTTATGGCTAGGGTGTGCCTAGAAGTCTCAGCGTTTAATCATTTGTGCTTCCCTGTCTAGTATGTCTCTCTCCAGCTCCATCACTGCCGCCTTCTTGTCCTTCTTATGGCCCAGAGTTAGTGAGAGTGCCAGTCCTTTAATTACTGTTTTAAATGCTTCCCAAAGAATCTGTGGGGACTTGAATAAACCCTCATTTTCTTTGAAATAGTACACTGCAGTCTGAGTCAAGCCCCTTCGTATGTGCGGGAGTTTCAAATTCCAGGGATTCAGGGAAATCGTTTTTCGAACTGGTGTTGTACCCAGAAAGTAGCGGGCCCATATTGGGGAATGATCTGATATTCTTTGCGCAAGGTGTCGCACTTCCTTGACATTAGGCTCTCGGTCAGCTAGTGTTAGTATATAGTTTATTCGTGACTGGCTGTTGTGTGCCTCCGAGTGAAATGTGAATAGCAGTGAGTGTGGATTGGGCGTTCCCAGACGTCGGCCAGTTCCAACGCCGTTAGGAAGTCTGGCAGACTGGAGCGAGCGCTCGAGTGGCACCTCTGGGGACTACGATCCTTCTGTTCACACAGTGTCATGTTTAGATCTCCTCCTATCAGAAGATAGCTGCCAGGTAAGTCAAGTATTGGCTTATTCAAGTCTAGTATGGCTATTCTCTGGAGTGCTAGCAAGATGTAGGCCGATAGGATATTAAATGGTCTTCCTTTCCATGTGCATGCTGCATACCTGCCCTGTGGATCTGTCCAGGTCCGCCCTATGATGAAGGGGAAGCGTCTGCGCAAAAGTATTCCCGTCCCTCTGGATCCTGAAGTGAGCCCTGCATGGGCAACCAGTGTGTATTCCCTTCTATTTAAGGCTTTGCAGGTGTTACCTACTAGGTGTGTCTCCTGTAGGAGGACCACATTTGGCGTGTGATGTTTAATGAATTAAAGCACAATCCCCCTCGTTAGTTTGTCTCCTAGCCCATTAACATTCCAGGAGAGCAATCGGAGAGATGATTCTATGGTGTTAGGCGTCATAGGAGATTTGGCATAGCTCGCTCATCTCCACCCCTTTCAGTGGATAATAGTGAGAGCGGATATCTTGTTGATTTTCTCTCTTGTCATCTCGCTTTGATTTAGGTTGCTGTTGCAGTGTGTCATAGGGTCGCTGTCGTACGAGTTGTGTCATCGCTATTGAGTAAAACCCATCTCTTTTCCCTTCCCAAATTGTACAGGAAATGTAGTCAGAACTTCTGCTTGCAACTTGATAGACCCCCTCCCTACCTCCCTGCATGATGGTTCATCAACATTGCAGAGTGCCTGTCGTCCCACCCCAACCGGAACTTGGGGGACTAGGACTCCCAAGACCCTTACACCCTCCCATCCCATACTCAATAAATGTATTGGCCTGGTGTCAGTTTCATATATGCATACTATTAGTACAGTTACCTAACATACAATGTCTCACAGTGAATAAACTCAGCAGTCCGTGTCGGCTCTCATTAGACAGTTCTCTTACAATGTTCATTCAAATCTGGTTTTCCCGCCTTTTTATTGTCCCTTGTTAAGTTACTTTGTTGTGGCAACCAGTTTGATCAGGATTAAATGTTCGTCTGGTTGTGCGACACGTTCACTTGCTATTTGTCTTTATTTGATTCTGTTTCCATCCGGGTGTTATCCTCCAGACTGGGGTCTGCATGTTTTTGCCATTTCCCAGGACGTCGTGCCCTTTTCACAGAGGGGCTTGAGCTTCCAACTCTCCGCCAGCCGTCCAGCCATTCCCATGTCATCTCAGGACTAGAAAAGAACCAGGTCTTTCCCTCTGCTTCAACCCTTAGTTGAGCTTGACGTCTAGAAAGCTGCACCTTTGTCTTTGTACGTTAATGGTGAAATCTGGGGAAAATGTGATTGTATTGTTGTCATGGCAAACGGACAGGTCACTGCGTGCGGCCTGCAGTAAGTTGTCTCAATCTCGGAAATTAAAGACTCTGGCCAGTATCGGTCTCGGGGGAGCCCCTTTCTTTGGTCTTCCTCCCTGAATTCGTTGGGCCCTTTCGATAGAGAAATACTTTGATAGTCCTCGAACCTGCAGGTGTTTCAGGATCAGTTCTTCCACAAATAAGTCCGCAGCAGGTCCCTCCGCTCGCTCCGACACGCCAATGATATGTACATTGTTCCTTCTTGATCTGCCTTCATAGTCATCTAGTTTAGTTTCAAGTGCCTTAGCCGTAGGCGCTTAACTTTTTGTTGAGGGAGTTTGTTAACAACCTTCAGACTTTGCGTTGTGCCTTCTACTTCTTGGACTCCATCATCCATTTTGCGCAGGTCAGCTCTGAGGGAGACCTCAGTTGTGACTATGTCCATTCACGTTTCCAGTGAAGTGCGAACTTTGTTGATAGCGGCTATAATATGCAGAGTGAGTTCATCTTTTTCAATCGCCGGTTGTGTCTGAGCTGGAGACGGCTCTGCCAGGCCCCCATCCGCGTCCTGGCTTTTTTGCAGCGTGAATTTATCTAGCTTGGTCTGGTGTGATCCACGTCCTCCCTTTCCACCTGACATGGTGCACCTTCAAGCGTGGGCCAGTTGAGAAATAAGGACAGTGCTGTTGGTCATCCTGGATACTCACTGCCGCCTGTCCTGGGGCGAGTTCTCCCTGGGGCCTGTCTGTTTTCCCCAGGTGGAAGTTCTTCACTTCCACACCTGTTTGTTGTGATCGAGGCAATCCTTGTGGGTGTAGCGCTATATATACTGTGAGGCTCAGCGCCTCAACTCCAACCAGGCGAGCAACTGACCACAGAGGAACCTTTAGGCATTGTAGGTCCCCTGTGCATGTCCACAATACTACTGTCCAGTATGGAGTTCGCCGCTGGGAGTTGTCTCTCGTGTTCAGGAGAGGTTCCACCAGTCCTCCTTCACCCCAGGGGAGCAGCTGTGCTTCATTCAGGGCGTTTCATCACCCTATCTCCAACCAAGATGCCCAGTAGGTTTTGCCTTTTCTCACTGGGGGAGGGGAGGGCTAGAGTATTTATGGCCCACCCTCTTTCATCGGATATGTCCGGAGTATCTTCACTCCCACTCAGTGCCTCCAAAGCTACACCGGTGCAGCCAGTTCACACTCCTCGGGCTGTCGTCGATGCGCCGAGGTCGCTCGGCTCCCCTCTCACCAGCCGTATCTGCTGTGTCTTACCGGCCGGTAACCTTCGTGACTGCGGGACAGGCCGCCATCAAGTGCTCCGCGAATTAAGTGCTACGCCGGGCTGCACCACGTCGGACAGCAACTCTGCATTTATCTACGGCACCCCCGCTGCACCACCCCTGGCTCTCACTGTTACGATGTCTTGCCGCGTCACCTCGTCTGTGGTCTGCAGCAGGGAAAAACCTTGGTTCTCCTCGCTGTGGTTTTTTCCCCCGGGGCGTTTCTCTTCCTATGTTTCGGTCTCCGGCCGGGTGCCGCGTTTACTCTTCACTCGCAGCAGTGCCCACTGATCTTCGCTGAGCGCACAGTCGTGAGACAGTCAGCAGTTGCACTCAAGCTGTTCTGCTCATAGGGCCTCCGTACTCTCACCCCCCTGGGAGGTCCCTCAACTTCACTCCCGAGCTTATTTACATGGGTAGGCCCCACCTCAATCTTGGCGAGTTCCACACTGATAACTCCTGCACTTTTGCTGCGTGGGGCAGTCACAGACGATTGAACACACCCGCCTTGGTTCTGGCACAGTGCAGTAGGATTAGTGACCGGATAGTGAGGGATTTTGGGTTTGGTTCTCGGGAGCTTTGCTAGTGTGCGGCCATTTTCCTTCGTTGCTGGCCATTTTTTTTACTTTTTTGAACTTAGATGGAACACAGCTCCATCACCTATGAGCATAATAGGTTTGTTCAAGTTACTGAAGATCTTTTCTCAGGGTTTTCTCCACTTATATGACATGTATGTGACAATGGTCTTATCTGTCTTTGTTAATATGGTAAATCATCTGCTGTGATGCTTACAGTAACATTTAACATGGCCGCCGCATGCATGTCTGCCTGCACTTGCTCTCTCATGCCGTTTCCAGTGTTAATCCTTCACCCACCTGCCTTCGTTTCTGTACGGTCACCACCAAAATGACCAGAGTTGAATCTCTTTGTCTTCAAACACATCTCTTCCACACACCCAGCGTTGGAGCCCAGCTATCACCAGAGCACAAGATGACCCTTCACCCGTTGACCGGTGAACATGAGGCCTTGGTCATTTATGATACTGGTTTTATAATACTTCATTGAAATACATATTACTATTTTAATATGTTCTTAAATTAGATTGAGTACACATGCACAATGTAGAACAATAGCTTATATGTACATGTTAAAAAGCATTATTCAATTTATTTTGGGTTCAGTATACTTATAAAATTTGGTTGATTATCTTTTCATTGCGTGCCAAGTAAATTACCTTTGATCCCCATTTACATCACTGATAACATGACTGCAACATCTGAATGACATCATTAATGACAACACTGCATATGGGGGCGCGAGGTAGTTACTTTAGGGCACAAGTTACAGTTACTTGCGATAATTATAACTGGTGAATTTCTATTGTTTTGTTAGTTTAAAACGGTTTGTTTTAACTGACATTTTCACATAACTATAACGCCCCTTAACCTTTGGTTTTTTCAGTGAATTTCTTGGGGTTTTTTATGGAAAGAAACATTATTACAATTCCTAACTATAGCATCACTTTAACCTTTGTTAGGCTCGGGAGGGGGCACATGGCCCACCCTCTCTTTTTATTGGTATGGCCCCAGGGGATGGTCGCTAGGGGCGCAAGAAGGCTTCGTGAGGGGGGGCTGCGCGGCCCCATTCCCCGTTTATAGTGGAACTGGCCCGGGGATGGGTCCCTGGGGCCAATTAACGGTCGGGAGGGGCCTTCATGCCCCCTCCCTTTAATATATATGTTTGCTCCAGGGCAAGGGAATCCCATGGTCGGAAGGCCAATCTTACACTGCGCACGCCAAAGGCTGTGAGGGGTGGGTGGGAGTAGTAGCCTGCTGGGGGTCTGGTCACAAGGCCTGATGGCAGACCAAGTCATGTGGCCGACACGCCGCTGCACATGGCCAAAGGCTGTGTGCAGCATGGAGTTGGCTGCTTGCAGGGAGTTGGAAACAAGGCGTGGCTGTAAGACAGGCCCTGCGGCTAACCCCAGGCCAGGAACGACCAAAGGGCATGCACGGCGTGGGGTTGGTTGTCTCCGGGTGGCTGCCTGTGGGTAGTTGGACGCAGGCCCAGGCTGCAAGCTAGGCCCTGCGGCCAACCCCACGCGCACGACGGAAGGCCAAGTGCACCATGGGGCTGGCTGCCTGTGAGGTGTTGGCTGCAGGGCCTGGATGCAGGCCAGGCCCTTTGGCCGACACCCTGCCACGCACAACCTTTGGTGGGGGATTGGCTTCACATATTGTAATAAAATATTACTTTGTGTTAAAAACCAAAGGTTAAAGATCTGTTTTTGTTTAATAAAAAAAAAACAACTTAGAAATTCACGGAAAAAAACCAAAGGTTATAGTAACGTTATAGTTAGGTGAATATGACAGTGGTAACATTAACGTTTTGAACTAAAAAAAAAAATTACAGAAATTCACCAGTTATTGTTAGCAGAGCTAACTATTACTTGCGCCTGCCATGCTCTGCTTATGACCTCACATATTACAT
The DNA here is from genome assembly GCA_963921515.1 of Calotriton arnoldi. NCBI lineage: Eukaryota > Metazoa > Chordata > Amphibia > Caudata > Salamandridae > Calotriton > Calotriton arnoldi. Next base: position 4,274,791 of record CAWUFW010000359.1, read on the forward strand.
CACTCATGACATGTTTTATGACATCACTGATGACATCACCGATGACATCACTGTTGACATCATGCAAACTTCTTTACACATATTGCTCTATAAACAGGTATGGCATTAGAGTCCTGAAAGTAAGTACAAAATATCTCAGAATAATATGAAGCCTCATTAATGCCATCACAGGTACAACTCCCTTAGGTGTAGCACGCATGTGTTTATGTTCAACATTGACCCTATACCATACACTTCAGGGGTAGCCTAGTGAACATTAACAATCAACCACAGTTATATGGGAAACTCTCAGAGCACACGGTGTTCAATATCTATGCAACTGTTCAGCGAAAGCCAAGTTCCTCCAAATACTCAACGTCTGTTCCAAAATTAATGCCCTACTATGGACAGCTTTGATTTATATCAAACCCCTGACAGTCACCGATCCTACATTGAGAAATTAAGTTGATACGAGTAGAAAAGGGGGTACTGTAAACAGTGTTCACACTATGGAGAGAGTTTACTCTGTGCCACACTGTTTTCAGACAGTGAAACTCCCAAGAGATACACTACAGAGTCTTAAAAAGTATCCATTAAGAACAGTGTCCACTCTATACAACACTTGGCAAACAATACACTATTCACTTAAAATAACCAAGGTCTGAAGGTGCTAAAGGTCACACTACCTGCAGCCTTCACACTGTGGTGAAAACTTTACAGATAGCCCATCTTCTTAAGCAAAACAACCACAAGTACATAGGTTAGTACGTGGTGCACACAGTCTTCTATGTTATGTAGAAATTATCATGCTGAGACGATTCTGTCTAATAATTCAAAGCTGATTACAGTACTTAGTATGTAGTTCATAGAATCTTTGCCCTGTTGCTAACTTTTTCTACAAAGCCAAAAAACGTGTGTGGAAAGTAATGGACACAAGTCAACTGTCATCTGCACACAGAGTTACTCTTCAATGTAAAGATTTATAATGTGCTCAATACCTCTACACAGCTATGATGTATTAGGAGCACATGCATTTTATAAACACTTACACCCATTAGCTGGACACAGGCTGTACAAAGTTAGGTGGAGAAGTACTGTGGTAGTTACCCACCACTATGCAAACTACAACATAAACTAGCACACTTGTTGGATGATTTCATCAGTGTCGTCATTAATGATGTAATTGTGAGATGTCATCAGTGATGTTACAGAGCATGTCATGAGTGATGTCACGCGAGTTCATAATCAGGGCACTGTGGGGGCACAAGTTATAATTAGCTCTGGTAACTATAACTGGTGAGTTTCCGTGTTCTTTTTTTTTAGTTCAAAACGTTAATGTTGTCACTGATATATTCCCCAAACTATAGCATTATTTAACCTTTGGTTTTTACAATTAATTTCTACTTTAAAAAAAATTTATTTTTATCACATTTAACTATAATATTACATTAACCTTTGTTCTTTTCAGTAAATTTCTAGGGTCTTTTTTAACGTAAAGTAATATTTTATTACCATAAGTAAAGCCGACCCACCCCATCCCCGCCAGCCAAAGGGCCGTGTCAAAACCCCCACAGGCAGCCAACCCCAGGCTGCGCATGGCCTTCAGCTGTACACACCAGGGGGTTGGCCACAGGGCCAAGCCCTGTAGCCATCCCACCTCAGTGCAGCCAACCCTCTACAGGCAACCAACCTCATGCTGCTAGCGGTTGGCCGCAGGAGCACTTTTTTGAAAAGTTTCATGGCGATTTCTCAAATATATATATATACACACACATATATATATATCCACAGTACTTCGCCACCACAGTCCAACCGAAAGACGAAGACAGACCCAGGTATCGGTGCACACAGATTTTATTAGAAGATGCCCTGCACCACCGCCATTACGCGTTTCAGCCTCGCAGAGGCCTTGATCACATGATACGCCGATGGACAATTTTTTCAACAATTGAAAGTGCCAGTGCTCAAACACACGTGATAATTGAACCATGGGTAATCATAGACATAGACAACCAATTGCATCCATTGTTGTTGTTTTTCATAATTGCAGTGTAGTATGTGCAAATATGCATTACAGTACCATGATAAATATCAAAGGTGCAAATAACGTAAAGATAATAAATATGTATAAATAAATATTTAAACAGCCTCTAATAACATTATTATAAAAATCCCATATAAATGCTAAAATCGGAACTTCAATATCCTGTTATAATGACCAATAAATGTGACCAATGGATTGGTTGCGAAATTGCATATCTAAACTCTTATGTCAACATATAATCTGGTCACGTCATAAGGCTTCTTTTCACGTAACTAAGCTCAAGGAAAATGACCCTTTAATACTAGTTACTAGAAAAACATTTACTCCGAGTCAGAAATATTACACTGCAGAATTATATATACATATGTCCTGCCCCAGTGGGCCATGGATTGTACCCCTTGGATAGAAAAAGGAAAGTGCCAAGTGCTAATACATAAAGTGCAAGTGCTTGCACAATACCAACTCACAGCCGTGCTTGGATGTGCAAGATTAGAAAAAAGAAATGTTAAAATACACTAGTGTTTTTTAAAAAACATGATGGGAGGCGGCAGAGCTACAGGTTTATACAGTGTGTTGCAGGTAAACTTGAAGTGGTCAGAAGCAGGTGAAAAAATCCTTGCTTGAGTTCAGCCCCTGGGGTGTTTTACTATCCAACTCTAAGATGTATCTAGTTTCCATTTGTCTCAGTAGTTGCTCTCGATTTCCACCCCTTCTCAATGGCAGTACTGCATCAATGACAAAGTACTTAAAGTGTGATAAGTTGTTGTCATGTGTTTCCTTAAAATGTCTTGCCACTGGGTAAGCAGCGTCGCCGTTGACAATAGCTCTGATGTGCTGGAGCACTCACTTGTGCACCTGCAGTTTCGTGCTACCCACGTACTGCAGGCCACATGAGCACTCCAGCACATATACCGCATATTCAGTCTTACAGTTCAGCGCTTTTGTGATTCTCACTGGTCTAGGTTGAAATGGAGTGTGGTAAGAGGATGTATTCTTGCCGTGTCTGCAGGCTTTGCAAGTTGCACATTTAAAAAACCCCGTTCTACTATTGAGCCAGTTTTTGTTTTGTCTAACTTCCGGACTGCTTCTGACAAGGAAGTTACTCATGGAGCGGGCTTTTCTGAAGGTGATAGTGGGAGATTTCGGCAACTTAATACCAAGGACAGGATCATTGCACACTAGGGGCCAACTTTTATTGATGATTCTCCGTAATGTCTTATGCTGCTTGCTAAATGTCAGTATAAGGCGCATGGATTGCTCTTGCTGTAACTGACTGTCTGTTGTAGCTACTCTATTGGTGAGTGCAGCATGCCTCTGTATTTTGTTGGCTTTAGACATGGCTATGTCTAGTGTCTCCTCAGAATAACCCCTCTCCAGGAATCTCTCTCTGCATTCATACTGTGCCTGTCTGCATTCCTTATCAGAGCTACATATCCTGCGTATCCGCAGCATTTCCCCAAAGGGGATGCTTTTAATTAAACGTGGCGGATGGTGGCTATGGGCATGTAGGACCGTGTTGCCTGCCGTAGATTTTCTATGAAGTCTTGTTTCTAATCTGTTGTTATTTACAAAGACTTCCACATCGAGATAAAAAATGCTCTCCTTACTCATTTGGGCACTGAACTTGAGATTAAGATTGTTAATATTAAGTTGTTCAATAAAAGTGTGTGCAGACTGCTCAGTGCCCTTCCATATTAAAAACAGGTCATCTATGTACCTATACCAACATAGGACATGCTTGATCAGGGTTTCACCATGACTTGCGTGAAGTACCTCCCAAAAGCCCATATGTAGACAAGCATAGCTTGGAGAGAAGCAGGCCCCCATGGCTACACCCCTGACCTGTTGGAAAACTTGATTTTGGAAGAGAAAGAAGTTATTTTCCAAACATGTTGAGATCATTGTCAGAAGCATTTTGTTATGCAAATACCAGCCCATGGGGCAAGTGTTTAAGAAATATTCAACAGCCTTCAAGCCATCCTGGTGATGGATGCTCGTATATAACGCAGTTACATCTAAGGATATGAGCACACATCCAGGTTCCCATTTTACACTTTCAATTTTGCGTAAGAAATCCCCTGTATCCTGTATATATGAGGATAATCTTTTAACATGTTCTTGAAGGAAAAAGTCCACAAATTTGGACGTATTTTCCATGATGCTGCCCTGGGCAGAGATGATCGGTCTACCCGGAGGTTTGCATGCGTCCTTGTGTATTTTGGGAATAAAGTATATCACAGGAATGATGGGGTGTTCAATTTTTAAGAATTTAAATTCCTCCATGGTCAGCAAGCCTTCTGATTTCCATGCCATCAATTTCGAGTAAAAGTCATTCCAGGACATCTTTATTGCTTGCATATCTCTTCGCCTGTAGCAATCTCTGTCATTTAAATGTGTGAGGGCTTCTTCCCTGTAGAGCTTACGTGGCCATAATACTACGTTGCCCCCTTCGTCTGACTGACAAATGATGATATTGTCATCAGCCTGCATTTTGTTCATTAGTTGATAGTACACATTATCCTGTTTTGTATATGATCTTGGGGCCTGTCTAGTAGAACAATAAAGTTTTTTCAATTCAGATGTTATTTTGTCATGAAACAAATCCACATTGTCGCGTAGCATAATAGGACAAAAGGTTGATTTTGATTTAAATTTAGTCTGAGTCCTACCCCCTGACTGCAGGGGCTCTATGCCTGTTGTATTGGCAGCTTCATAGTTTTCATCATGTAGTTCCTGCATCACTCTTAAGAGATCCACATCCCCTGCCGTAAGTGTATCTTGTTTTGACTGCTCATTCAGGGCATTCATTGAGCTTGCTTGTTCCTGTGTGCCCTGAATTAAGTGAAGCTTGCGCAGTTTTAATTTGCGAACAAATTTATACATGTCAATCCTGGTTTGGGCGTACTTAAAATCGCTTGATGGACTAAAGGAAAGCCCCAAGGCCCCAAGGCTAGCACCTTTCTATCCTCCTCACTGAGGACACAATCCGTTAGATTAATCACGGACTGTGAAACTGACCCTTTACTGTTGGTTGTTACTTGCGATTCCATCTTTTGTTTGTTTGCTTTCTGTTGTTGTTTTTCCCGTTGGCACCGTTGTTTGCATCTTGCCTGCCTTTTTTGGTTACGTCCTTGTTTGTGCTTACATTTTGGGCACAGGGTCGTAATGATCGTATTCTGTCCTGTCTCACATAGTCCAGTTCCTGGGCGAGACTTGGCTTTGGAAACCCCAATCCCCGTGCTGCTGCCAGTTGTTCACCATCCGATTCACTGTCTATGGCAGAGACAGAAGTAGATGCTGATGCATTGCCACTACAACTCAACTGTGTAGGTTTAGAAACCTCTGCAGTATTGGCTGCTTTCACTGCATCATATTTCTTTGCAAACGTGAATACACGACCCTGTTCGTAATCCACCTTATCTCTTTGAAACTTAAAGGCTTTCCGTTTTTTGATTACTTCCTCATCCCTCTGTAAGCGCAACATCATATCATCTCTGTGCTTTTGGGTCACTGCTGTAGCCCCTAATTTGTCAATTTCCACATGAATTTCGTCTATTTTAATCTGTAGTGCAACCCGGTCACTTTCAGCATATTTCACAAGTAACACCACAAGCTTGCAAGAGGATTCCAGGTTACACTCTGCCCACATACAGGGGTCTGGGTATATATATATATATATATATATATATATATATATATATATATATATACACACACAAGCAAGCAAACATATATATATATTTATATATATGTGTGCATATATATATATATATTCACTGAAAAAACCATAGGTTTCAGACACGTTATAGTTAGAAATTAGCATTTAAAAAACCTTTGAAATTCACTGAAAAAACCATAGGTTTTAGGGACAGTTATAGTTAGTTGGACATTTCACTCGTACAAAACCATAGAAATTCCCCCGTTATAGTTAGTTCAGCTAACTATAACTCGCGCCCCCGTAATGCACTGCTGATGACGTCACATATTACATCACTCATGACATGGTCAGTGACATCACTGATGACATCACTGATGACATCTCAAATGACATCACTGCTACAGGGCGCGTTTGCACAGTGGTGAAGGGAGGGGGGCCGGAGGTGACGTGTGCAAACGCACCCCGTGGCGCGTTTTAAGTTGCGGGATTAAGTCCCCTTGAATTCTGAGGGTCCCTGGGGCCCAACTAGCCCCACAGGTACCTACAGTTAGGACCACAGAGCTGAGTTGCAGAGAGGCGTTCCGAGGCCACGCACCTTTTTTCACCTCTCTGCAACGCAACTCTGTTGTGCTTACTGAAGGTACCTGGTGGGCTAGTTGGCCCCCAGGGTCCCTCAGGATTCAAAGGGAATTAATTCCCCAACTTAAAACGCACCACAGGGCGTGTTTGCGCACATGTCACCTGAGGCCCCGCCCCCTCCCTTCACCACTGTGCAAATGCGCCCCGTGGTGCGTTTTAAGTTGGGGGATTAGGTCACCTTGAATCCTGAGGGTCCCTGGGGCCCAACTAGCCCACTAGGTACTTCCAGTAAGCACCACAGGCCTGCGTTGCAACGCCTGTAACAAATTGTGCAGTTGTGTTTAGGTAGTTAAGAGGGTCATGCTGGGGGTAGTGTTTTAGGGTTTAGGGTAGTGCAGTGGTGTTTGGGTAGTGTAGGGGGTCATGCTGGGGGGAGTGTTTTAGGGTTTAGGGTAGTGCAGTGGTGTTTGGGTAGTGTAGGGGGTCGTGCTGGGGGTAGTGTTTTAGGGTTTAGGGTAGTGCAGTGGTGTTTGGATAGTGTAGGGGTTATGCTGGGGGTAGGGCTTTAGGGTAGTGCAGTGGTGTTTGGGTAGAGTAGGGGGTAGTGCTGGGGGTAGTGTTTTAGGGTTTAGGTTAGTGCAGTGGTGTTTGGGTAGTGTAGGGGTACTGCTGGGGGTAGTGTTTTAGGGTTTAGGGTAGTGCAGTGGTGTTTGTGTAGTGTAGGGGGTACTGTTTTAGGGTTTAGGGTAGTGCAGTGGTGTTTGTGTAGTGTAGGAGGTCGTGTTTTAGGGTTTAGGGTAGTGCAGTGGTCTTTGGGTAGTGTAGGGAGTCGTGCGGGGGTAGTGTTTTAGGGTTTAGGGTAGTGTAGGGGGTCATGCGGGGGGTAGTGTTTTAGGAATTAGGGTAGTGCATTGGTGTTTGGGTAGTGTAGGGGGTCATGCGGGGGTAGTGTTTTAGGATTTAGGGCAGTGCAGTGGTGTTTGGGTAGTGTAGGGGGTCGTGCTGGGGGCGTGTTTTAGGGTTTAGGGCAGTGCAGTGGTGTTCGGGTAGTGTAGGGGGTCGTGCTGGGGGAGTGTTTTAGGGTTTAGGGCAGTGCAGTGGTGTTCGGATAGTGTAGGGGGTCGTGCTGGGGGAGTGTTTGAGGGTTTAGGGCAGTGCAGTCGTGTTCGGGTAGTGTAGGGGTTGTGCTGGGGGTAGTATTTTAGGGTTGTGCAGTGGTGTTCGGGTAGTGTAGGGGGTCGTGCTGGGGGTAGTGTTCTAGGGTTTAGGGCAGTGCAGTGGTGTTTGGGCAGTGTAGGGGGTAATGCTGGGAGTGGTGTTTTAGGGTTTAGGGCAGTGCAGTGGTGTTGGGGCAGTGTAGGGGGTCGTGCTTCAGGGTTTAGGGCAGTGCAGTGGTGTTCGGGCAGTGTAGGGAGTGGTGTTTCAGGGTTTAGGGCAGTGCAGTGGTGTTCGGGCAGTGTAGGGGGTCGTGCAGGGGGTGGTGTTTCAGGGTTTAGGGCAGTGGTGTTCGGGCAGTGTAGGGGGTCGTGCTGGGGGTGGTGTTTCAGGGTTTGGGGCAGTGCAGTGGTGTTCGAGCAGTAAAGGGGGTCGTGCTGGGGGTGGTGTTTCAGGGTTTAGGGCAGTGCAGTGGTGTTCGGGCAGTGTAGGGGGCGGTGCAGGGGTGGTGTTTCAGGGTTTAGGGCAGTGCAGTGGTGTTTGGGCAGTGTAGGGGGTGCTGCAGGGGGTGGTGTTTCAGGGTTTAGGGCAGTGCAGTGGTATTCGGGCAGTGTAGGGGGTCATGCAGGGGGTGGTGTTTCAGGGTTTAGGGCAGTGCAGTGGTGTTCGGGCAGTGTAGGGGGTCGTGCTGGGGCTGGTGTTTCAGGGTTTAGGGCAGTACAGTGGTGCTCGGGCAGTGTAGGGGGTCGTGCTGGCGCTGGTGTTTCAGGGTTTAGGGCAGTGCAGTGGTGTTCGGGCAGTGTAGGGGGTTGTGCTGGGGCTGGTGTTTCAGGGTTTAGGGCAGTGCAGTGGTGTTCGGGCAGTGTAGGTGGTCGTGCTGGGGCTGGTGTTTCAGGGTTTAGGGCAGTGCAGTGGTGTTCGGGCAGTGTAGGGGGTCATGCTGGGGCTGGTGTTTCAGGGTTTAGGGCAGTGCAGTGGTGTTCGGGCAGTGTAGGGGGTCTTGCTGGGGCTGGTGTTTCAGAGTCTAGGGCAGTGCAGTGGTGTTCGGGCAGTGTAGGGGGTCTTGCTGGGGCTGGTGTTTCAGGGTTTAGGGCAGTGCATTGGTGTTCGGGCAGTGTAGGGGGTCGTGCTGGGGGTGGTGTTTCAGGGTTTAGGGCAGTGCTGTGGTGTTTGGGCAGTGTAGGGGGTCATGCTGGGGCTAGTGTTTCAGGATTTAGGGCAGAGCAATGGTGTTCAGGCAGTGTAGGGGGTTTTGCTGGAGGTGGTGTTTCAGGGTTTAGGGCAGTGCAGTGGTGTTTGTGCAGTGTAGGTGGTGGTGTTTCAGGGTTTAGGGCAGTGGTGTTCAGGCAGTGTAGGGGGTCTTGCTGGTGTTGATGTTTCAGGGTTTAGGGCAGTGCAGTGGTGTTCGGGCAGTATAGGGGGTCGTGCTGGGGGTGGTGTTTCAGGGTTTAGGGCAGTGCAGTGGTGTTCGGGCAGTATAGGGGGTCGTGCTGGGGTGGTGTTTCAGGGTTTAGGGCAGTGCAGTGGTGTTCCGGCAGTGTAGGAGGTCGTGCAGGGGGTGGTGTTTCAGGGTTTAGGGCAGTGCAGTGGTGTTCGGGCAGTGTAGGGGGTCGTGCTGGGGGTGGTGTTTCAGGGTTTAGGGCAGTGCAGTGGTGTTCGGGCAGTGTAGGGTGTCGTGCTGAGGGGTGGTGTTTCAGGGTTTAGGGCAGTGCAGTGGTGTTCGGGCAGTGTAGGGGGTCATGCAGGGGGTGGTGTTTCAGGGTTTAGGGCAGTGCAGTGGTGTTTGGGCAGTGTAGGGGGTCGTGCAGGGGGTGGTGTTTCAGGGTTTAGGGCAGTGCAGTGGTGTTCGGCCAGTGTAGGTGGTCTTGCTGGGGGTGGTGTTTCAGGCTTTAGTGCAGTGGTGTTCGGGCAGTGTAGGGGGTCTTGCTGGGGGTGGTGTTTCAGGGTTTAGGGCAGTGCAGTGGTGTTCGGGCAGTGTAGGGGGTCTTGCTGGGGCTGGTGTTTCAGGGTTTAGTGCAGTGGTGTTCGGGCAGTGTAGGGGGTCGTGCAGGGGGTGGTGTTTCAGGGTTTAGGGCAGTGCAGTGGTGTTTGGACAGTGTAGGGGGTCGTGCAGGGGGTGGTGTTTCAGGGTTTAGGGCAGTGCAGTGGTGTTCGGCCAGTGTAGGTGGTCTTGCTGGGGGTGGTGTTTCAGGCTTTAGTGCAGTGGTGTTCGGGCAGTGTAGGGGGTCTTGCTGGGGGTGGTGTTTCAGGGTTTAGGGCAGTGCAGTGGTGTTCGGGCAGTGTAGGGGGTCTTGCTGGGGCTGGTGTTTCAGGGTTTAGGGCAGTGCAGTGGTGTTCGGGCAGTGTAGGGGGTCGTGCTGGGGGTGGTGTTTCAGGGTTTTGGGCAGTGCAGTGGTGTTCGGGCAGTGTAGGGGGTCATGCTGGGGGTGGTGTTTCAGGGTTTAGGGCAGTGCAGTGGTGTTCGGGCAGTGTAGGGGGTCGTGCTAGGGTATGTGTTTCAGGGTTTAGGGCAGTGCAGTGGTGTTCGGGCAGTGTAGGGGGTCGTGCAGGGGCTG